>JAHFWJ010000313.1:0-473783 GCA_028555115.1 Himalopsyche japonica
AAACAAGGTAAAGCAGTTGAAGGACATTACAATGTATATTCAACCGACGCATTAGGCCGTCTGTACACTGTTCATCCAAATAATGCAGAATGCTTTTACTTGCGATAACTGTACATCAACATACATGGACCGACATCCTTCCATCATTGAGAACAGTAAGCGGTCGACTATGTGTCACTTATCGTGAAGCTCGCTCGAATTAAATCTTCTGAAAACGATGCACATTGGGACACTTCACTCGCTGATTCATCGAATACTGCTCACCCACAACAAATACGTGCGTTATTTGCGGAAAATACAAAGACTACATAAGTGAAGATATTTTAGATAGTCTGCGTGCAACAATTCAAAATCCACACATTCAATTCTAAGTTTGTATTAGGTAACTCCGGAATGAATGTCGTTTTTTACAGTAAAGTTTAAATTTGATTTTTTTTATTAAGTTATTATTATTTTTTAAGCAAAGTAATTACCAGCGTTGTCTATGAATCTTTGCAGTCCATTTTCAAGATTTAAAATTCCATTCTCATAAAAGGTCTTTGGCTTAAATTCGAAGAACTCCGAGAGACCTGATTTAAGGTATTCAATATTTTCGATTTTTTGTTGCTTAATTGCGTTTCTAAAGAACGAAACAAGTGATCGAGAAATCGTGAAACGAGAGCAGGCATAATTTCTTGTAAATTTGTATTTAATCTGTCTATCTGATCACAATAGAGAGCTCTCCGGTGATAAGGTCATGGAGAAACGGGGAAGAATGATGCTTGAAGACTTGCAGTATTTTGCATATGCTGATGCGCTGCGCTTTGTTATGATCAGTGAGCGCGTGACGAACCCAAATGTTTACTTTTTGAACATTCCCGAATATCTCTATATCTCTATGTATCGAAATATTAATGATACATAAACAACTTCGAATGATCACTGGCTTTCAATTTTTATTCAGAAAAATGGTCAACCAGTTGTATTGAAATATTGTCACTAGCAAAAACAGCCACAGTGTACAGTGTGTGAACAAAATTCACAAAAAGTTTACAACTCGTCAGGTTATAAATATTTGATTGCTTTATATTATTATTAAGGTAACAAAAACCCAACACGTGTGTGATAAGTGTCAAAATATCAGACTGTCTCGTTCAAAATTGATTCATTTTACTACACCCTTGTGGTTTGAAGTAAATAAACCATTCTAATCATATTCGACAAATAATTTTATTTTCTCTCTTTTCAGCATACACACCACGATAAAACTAAATGGAAATTTGCTGCCGAATACTTCAGTGTTCACAAATTAGGTTTATGCTTCGATGTTTAAAAATCATCCACGTAGCCAGTAACATATGACACAAAACTCAAAAGTTTGTATTAGGTAACTCCGGAATGAATGTCGTTTTTTACAGTAAAGTTTAAATTTGATTTTTTTATTAAGTTATTATTATTTTTTAAGCACAGTAATTACCAGCGTTGTCTATGAATCTTTGCAGTCTATTTTCAAGATTAAAAATTCCATTCTCATAAAAGGTCTTTGGCTTAAATTCGAAGAACTCCGAGAGACCTGATTTAAGGTATTCAATATTTTCGATTTTTTTGTTGCTTAATTGCGTTTCTAACGAACGAAACAAGTGATCGAGAAATCGTGAAACGAGAGCAGGCATAATTTCTTGTAAATTTGTATTTAACTTGTCTATCTGATCACAATAGAGAGCTGCAGTAACAGGTTGTCCTTGTTTTAACACCTCATGATAAATCACGCCATTCGAATCCCATCACACACACAATAGGGCTTTATAAGGCTAAATTGGTGTTTGACCACGATTTAACCATTGTTTTTGTGAATTTTGAAATATTCTCACAAGCAAAAAGAGCCACAGTGTACAGTGTGTGATAAGTGTCAAAATGTCGTAACAATCCTTGCCTCTAATCTCTCTTGTAATGATGTTTCAAAATCTATCGACTTTATTTTCTCGTTAAAAATCATTCACACTGTCAATAAGTGTGAAGTGTGTTATCTCTTTGCAAGAGTTTACAAAAAGTCTAAGGATGTAAAATAAGTGTCAAAATTATTTTTTTATACATAAATCCACAAAATTTGTCAACAAAATTCACAAAAAGTTTACCACTCCTCAGGTTATAAATATTTAATTGCTTTTATGTTATTATTTAGGTAACAAAAACACAACACGCGTGCGATAAGTGTCAAAATGTCATACTCTTTCGTACAAAATTGATTCATTTTACAACATTCGTGTGGTTGGAAGTAAATAAACCATTCTTATCATGTTCAATTGATAATTTTATTTTCTCTCTTTTAAGAATACACACCACGATAAAAACTAAATGGAAATTTGCTGCCGAATACTTCAGTGTTCACAAATAAGGTGTATGCTTCGATGTTTAAAAATCATCCACATGGCCAGTAACATATGACACAAAACTGGCCAACAAAATTCACAAAAAGCTCACAGCACCTCAGGCTAGAAATATTTTATAATATTATGCAGATTTATCGACATGATAATATGAGACGCAATAATACCGACGTCGAGTTACTTGTACTTGCCGATACTCGCATGTATTGTGTTTGGAATAATGCAGATTATTAAAAGGTTGCAATACATTTTTATAATTCAAATATATTGAGCATGACACTTTTACATGGGAATTTAGATAAGCAGTGAAAGCGTTAATACATGATATGTTTGCGTGGCAGTTTTTCTTTATGATATAGTTTTGTTTCTGTTGTAAGAGTAATGAGCATAGTTCTGCGCCAGAAACATCGACATTTGTAGAAGATGAGCCAGTGACATGAGTCTGCCAGTAACGACATTCAGCGGCCAAACGGTAAGATAAATTTGAATATGAACAATAATAGCACCGTTAGCCTATCGCATAGTTAGTTACACGAGACAGCATTGCTTGCGCCTCAGTTTAAAAGAAATGAAGCTCTCTCTCTATTGTTTAAAGTATACAATATTACTTTATTTGTTTTCATAGATTATCACTTCTTATGGAAAGAATATTTTTCAATGATTTTTAGTTCGCGCCGAATATAAAGTCACGTCAAACAGAAACAATAAAATCATGATATATGAAAAAAAAATCATACAACGCAATAGAGCCCATTTTATTTGAAATTATCGAACATCCGCAGACGTCAAACAAAAGCCCATCAAAAAAGAAAAAAAATGCGTGTGTTAATAAACGTCAAGTGAAACGCATAGCGATTTGTGACAACGGAGACCATATCTAGTCTTTATTATTTTAAGTAAACTGTGCTTTCACAGGGCTTGCAATTATCCGTGCTGTAGACCTTGTCAATTTGGTTTCATCTCATGAGAAGAATTATACTGAATTTCAATCTAATTTGATATCTGGCTGTACTTTGTTCGGATCAACGATTCAACTTTCTGCGTATTCGATGGTTGTCTCATTGCAAGAAAAGGTCAGTCCGGTCAGTGGCGAGGGGCAGTCTAACGCTGAGGGGAAAACCTTTGGTACGTTGTAAACTTTTTTTTATTTTTTATAGCATCATTAGAGATAATACAGTGAAAAAATAGCGATATAGTGAAACGGCGTAATGTAGGGCGCTAGGCAAAATAATTATCATTGCTTATATTTCACCGCGTTGTAATGGAGGTATACCATGTGAATGCCAATTCAATTAATTAAAAATATAAGTTGTATTTATTTAATATTTTGTACATATTTAATTGATTTTTATTAGTTGGAGTTTTATTGTAGGATGCGAGGAGACGGTCATCACTAGATTTTTTGTTTTTCTTTTATAAAGGTCGATTTCAATATGACGGAGATGAAGATCTAAAAATGAAGCAATACAATGGGGAATGTGTGTAATCTTACTTATTTGTAAGTGGAAAAAATATTTCTTGAATCGAAGTTTCTTTCACATCGAGAGCGAATTTTCTTTTTCAATAAACAAAATCCGTTGCCAGGCATTCAAAACTGGCAAACATCAAATGAAGTGATGTCTTCGGCGAGTGAATATTGCAAACAATTTGCGATATTTTAAATTCATTCATTTAATACATGATATGTTTGTGTTGCAGTTGTTCTTTATAACATAGTTTTGTTTCTGTTGTAAGGATAATGAGCATAGTTCTCGGCGAGAAAGGTCGACATTTGTAGAAGATATCTGAGAAAACTTCTGCCAGTGACAACATTCAGCGGCCAAACGGTAAAATAAATGTGAATATGAACAATAATTGCATCCTTAGCCTATCGCATAGTTAGTTATGCGAGAGACAACATTGCGTGTGTCTCAACTTAAAAGAAATGAAGCTCTCTCCATTGTCAAAAGTAAATGTGCTTTTAAAGGGTTTGCGGTAATTCAAAAATATCTGTTAAAATTTTATATATTATAAATCAAAACATCGCTGCTTTGCACCAACGCGATGTGAATAATTTGAAACATTTTTTTTTTAATCAGCGATTCTTTCGCGTCAACCGCAAATTTTCTTTTTCCATAAACAAAATCCGTGGCCAAGCATTCAAAAAGTAACATACGTCAAATAAAGATCCGTTGATTGTTGTTTTTATTGATTGATTATCATCAGCTAGCGAATATTATAATTTTCATCGATGAAAAGCATCAAACCTGATAAGATTTGTGCCGTTTTTGCGTTGCAGCTTACCCTTTCAAGACATTTTCTATTCTCGTGCATAGATTAAACATAATTCTCCGCGCAAACGGATTGCTTTCCAACCCAAAAGACGTCTCGTATTACAGATTGTACACCTTCAATAAGGGTGTATTGTTTTGATCGTTTAGATTTCTACTATAGCTTTCTGCGCAAATGATCGATATTTCTAGAAAATCTTGGCGAAAATTTCGGTCAGTATATATGTACATTAAATTCAATGTGAATGTGAAGTTTGTCACACTTTATTTGTTTTCATAGATTATCACTTCTTATGGAAAGAATATTTTTCAATGATTTTTAGTTCGCGCCGAATATAAGTCACGTTAAACAGAAACAATAAAATCATGATATATGAAAAAAAAATTCATACAACGCAATAGAGCTCATTTTATTTGAAATTATCGAACATCCGCAGACGTCAAACAAAATGTGTCGTAAAATAATCGTCAAGTGAAACGCATAGCGATTTGTGACAACGGAGAGCATGTCTAGTCTTTATTATTTTAAGTAAACTGTGCTTTCACAGGGTTTGCAATTATCCGTGCTGTAGACCTTGTCAATTTGGTTTCATCTCATGAGAAGAATTATACTGAATTTCAATCTAATTTGATATCTGGCTGGACTTCGTTCGGATCAACGATTTAACTTTCTGTGTATTCGATGGTTGTATCATTGCAAGAAAAGGTCAGTCCAGTCAGTGGCGAGGGGCAGTCTAACGCTGACGGGAAAAACTTTGGTACGTTGTAAACTATTTTTTATTTTTTATAGCATCCTTAGAGATAATACAGTGAAAAAATAGCGATATAGTGAAACGGCGTAATGTAGGGCGCTAGGCAAAATAATTATCATTGCTTATTTTTCACCGCGTTGTAATGGAGGTATACCATGTGAATGCCAATTCAATCAATAATCAGAGATTAAAAAATTAAATTAAATTTTCAGCCGATGTTATGATTGTTGTTATTTTTCCAACACGCGAATTTCGTTGCCTAGCATTATTAAACTCACGCAGACGTCACTCGAAACCAATTTGTTTTAATTGTTGTAGATATTATCTCTTTGATTTATACCAAACGAAATTGAATAATTTAAATGCCATTTATTATTTTATGCATATTTAATTTAAATTTTACACGAAATTTTCGGGCTTTCTTTGACTGACTGTGCCATCAGTGAGTGAGTAGATTTGCGACTGATTCGCAAAAATAAAATTTTGAAGACTGACATCGACATCTGTTGGCGAGTAACGTATAAAGAGTCGAAATTTTCGGGTTGTTTTTGACTGACTGTGCCATCTGTGAATGAGTAGATTTGCAACTGATTCGCAAAAAAAAAAAATTTCCTCGAAAAAAATTTTTCATACAAAGTCCATTTTCTTCACTTTTTTTTCAGAAAAAAATGGGTTTGATGACGTCACTGTGACGTCATACACCGTTGCCGATTTTACTGTGACGTCAAGTACGGATCGATATTCGGCGTCGTTCGGCAAACTCACACCCCTCACATCTATCTTCATTCGTGACTAAAGTGACGTCACCTTCGGCGCTCGGCCTCGATTTACGGATTTAGGTGATCGGCATGCAGCGTTCGAAGTTCGACGATCAGGATCGGCATGTGACGTCATCACTGTAACGTAATTTTTTTCATCGACGAGCGAGAAATTTTTTTTTTTTTGATAGAACATATTTAGAAAATATTTCAAAACGTTTTTCATGCAAAATTCAAAGATTGGTCACCTAATGGAGGTGGAAATCATAATTTTAAGCCGATGAAGCCCATTTTATGTGGAACTTTTGAACTTATACCTATCGAACACCGGCAGACGTCAAACAAAAGCCCATCAACGGTGTGATTTGCTACTAAACGTCACACGAAAATCGCGTTTAAGATAACCGTGTTGTTTGTAAACAATTCATGTGATATTAACGATTTTTCGCAAATATTTGTTTTGTAGATCATCTCAATTTTGTCTCGTGTTGCAATTTTCTTCAATAAGAGTGTATTGGTTTGATTGTTTAGCTATATAGCTACTATAGCTTTCCGCGCAAATGATCGATATTTCTAGAAGATCTCAGCGAATATTTCGGTCAATATCTGTGTACATTAAATTCAACGTGAATGTGAATGTGAATGTGAATGTGAATGTGAATGTGAATGTGAATAATGATTTCAAATTTAACCTATCAAATATGTGTATAACGTTATTGTGGTTCCTTGCATATTGTGTATACACATTATATAATAGTTGCCTCAATTCCGACTGTCATACTTCATTCGTTTTCATATATTATCACTTCTTATGGAAAGAATATTTCTGGTGCTCGGAATAAGGCGATGATCGGCGATCGGCATGTGACGTAATAATTGAGACGTCAGCACCGTGAAGGAAATTAAAATATTCTTTTAAACATAGTGCAATAAATAATTTAAAAGATCGATTTTAGTTTGGCGGAGATGAAGATCTAAAAATGAATCAATATAATGTGGAATGTGTGTAAACTTAATTTACTAAAAGTGAAAAAATATTTCTTGAATCAGGTATTCTTTCACATCGAGATCGAATTTTCTTTTTCAAAAAACAAAATCCGTTGCCAAGCATTCAAAACTGACAAACGTCAAATGAAGAGATATCATCGGACAGTGAATATTGCAAATAATTGGCGGTATTTTAAACTCATTCATTTTATACATGAGATATTTTCGTTGCAGTTTTTCTTTGTGATATAGTTTCGTTTCTGTTGTAAGGATAATGAGCATAGTTCTCCGCGAGAAAGGTCGACATTTGTAGAAGATCTCTGAGAAAATTTCTGCCAGTAACGACATTCAGCGACCAAACGGTAAGATAAATGTGAACATGAACAATAATAGCACCCTAAGTCTATCGTCTAGATGGTTACACGAGACAACACTACTTGCGCTTCAATTTAAAAGAAATGAAGCTTCCTCTACTGTTTAAAGTAAATGCGCTTTCAAAGGGTTTACGGCAATTCAAAAATATCCCTTTAAATCTTATATATTATAAATCAAAACATCCGTGCTTTGCACCAACGCAATGTGAATAATTTATAAGATATTTTTTTTTTTATCAGCGACTCTTTCGCATCGAAGATAAATTTTCTTTTTCCATAAACAAAATCCGTTGCCAAGCATTCAAAAAGTCACATACGTCGGCTGTTGTTTTTATTGATTGATTATATATAGCTTGACCGAGCTTTTAATGATTTTCTCGAGCGTCAAATAAGATTAACACACAGCTCTGATCCGTTATTCGATGATAGTTGTGAATTCTGGCATCTCTATTCTTCAAATGAATACGTCATAGTTAACGATTAATTTGGTTTAAAACAAATTATCGGTGCTCTATGTGTCTTGGACGAATTTAAAAATCTTTCTTGAATGACAACTGGCATACGTCAAATGAAGTTGGATCTTCAACAATTGTTTTTGGTGATTAGTTATTATCGACGAGTGAATATTACAATTCGCGTTATTGAATGAATATTTCTCCTTCATTTCGAAACTGTTTGACGTGGAAAAGCTACAATATTTCTGTTTTATAAATCATACTTTTGACTGCTCTCGTATGCTCTCTTATCGATTGCTGTTTCTTTTTATAAGAAAATGTTCTTTGCATCGTATAGATTTCAACCAGAGCTTTCCGCGCGAAAAATCGACATTCCTAGAAGGGTTTCGAAAGACTTTTCAGTCATATGAGAAGATATGCGACTTTAAATGATTAAAGTGAATGTAACGTATATTTTTTGTACATAACGCTCTGTTATTGCTATGCATTTTGCAGACATATCGTAATTCTATTGGCTTAACAAAAACACAAAAGTCTTAACAGTTTTACAAATGACCTATTTGTTTTTATATTATATTTCAGGTTGTTGGACGCAGAGTAAAAGTAAAAAGTACTGCGACCTCTGAATGCTTGATGTGCCGGACAAAATTTTCTCTTACTGGTTGGTAGTGGTAGGACTATGTATCCGGTCCCAGATAATAATCAACAAGTTTGTATAAATGAAACTTTCTCACGCATCACGTCTCCTGCACCATGAATTTTAAATAATAATGATACATAAATAACTTCGAATGATGGCGAGTTTTAAATCTTAATTCAGAAAAATGGTCACCCAGGTGTAATGAAAAAATTCTCACAAGCAAAAAGTGCCACAGTGTACAGTGTGTGATAAGTATCAAAAAAGGTCGTAAAAATCCTTTATCCCTCGTACAAAATTTATTGAAAATTCGTTGCCAAATACTTCAGTATTTATAAATAAGATTTTGCTATGGTGTTCCAAAATCTAACATTCACATCTTTTTACAAGAGGTTACAAAAAGTCAAAGAATATAAAATAAGCGTAAAAAATATTTTTTAATACATAAATCCAATATTTAAATATTTAATTGCTTTTATTATATTATTAAGGTAACAAAAACCCAACACGTGTGTGATCAGTGTCAAAATATCATACTCTCTCATACGAAATTGATGCATTTTACTACAGCAGTGCGGTTTGATGTATACAATATAAAACATTCTAATCGTGTTCAACTAATAATTTTGTTTTCTCCCTTCAGCATACACACCACGATAAAACGAATTGGAAATTCGCTGCCGAATACTTCAGCGTTCACAAATAAGGTTGTGCGTCGATGTTTAAAAACGTATCGATCTGATTTTGTCGATTGCTGTTCAAAATCATCCCCATGGCCAGTAAGACATTACACAAAATTTGCCAACAAAAATCACAAAAAGCTCACAACACCTCAGGCTATAAATATCCAATAGCTTTTATATAATTATTGACACCATGACCCGCCTTCATCAAGAAGGTTTATATCATTCATTGTAAGTCGATCTAGGCTATCTTAGCTATCTTACTTGCACTTACTAACAGGTCATTTCTTGGTTTTCATCTCCGCTCTCTGTTTTTTTTTTATTATTTAATTGATCATCAGCTAGGTTGTGAATTCAAAGTAACTTACAGTAAAATTCATTTCCAGGTGGTTTCGAGTGTGCAAGCGAATCGGACCCTACTCACTCTAAAAATTGAATATTCGTTTCTGTTTATTGCACATGTTAATGAGTATGCGATGACAGGAAAAATACATCGACCCAAGAGATATATTTTTCATTGTTGGGCTAACGGATAATCATAAATTGTCTTGTATTTTTTTTTAGAAGTAAACACAGCTCAATTTATGCGTGAGATTTTTAAACTGAATTTATCGAACACCCGCAGACGTCAAACAAAAGCCAGTAATATTTTGTTCAACGTCATGTGAGAGTCACGATTCGCGACAACGGAGAGCATCTAGCCTCTATTATTTAAAGTAAAAGTCAAAAATATCCGTTTTGTGGAGCGTGCAAATATTACTTGTAACTATGTCGGTTTTCCTTGCATATAGGTTTGCTTATATTATTATAAAAATTATAAAAAACATGCCTTTCCATATCAATTATATCAGTATATCAGCTAATAAAGAGAGCATTCAGTCTCAGTCCGGTGTAAAATATAGCCTCATCCGCCCCAACACAAAAGGGTGGAAATTTCTTCGTACTGCCGGAATGGATATTATCTACTCAGCTAATTCCAATCATAATATGAAATCTTTCATGAATATCATAAATGTAATAAATGAAAATTACAATTTTTACTAATATTTACTGAAATGATTCTTTCTTGTTTTTCATTTTTTTATTTCATTGTTCTCCAGCACAATCTTGGTCTCGTCGATTTTCAAACAGCGCAGCCCCGCCCCCTTTGAGACGTCACATACACCTCGTCATGTCACCTCGGCCTTTTCTGATTTTCCCATCCTTAGATTAGACTTCCGATTTGAATGAAAATTTTGTCATGTAACGACATCTAGCGTCCACATAGGAAGCTTTGATATGCATTCGGTGCAGGCAATCAATACTTGAATGCATTCATTTGCGAGAATGGAGGTAGATAGTTTAAAATATTGTATATCATAAATCAAAAAATCGGTGCTTTGCACCTACGTGATGTGAATAATTTTAAAGAAATTGTTTTTAATCAGCGATTCTTTCGCATCGAAGGCAAAGTTTCTTTTTCCATAAACAAAGTCAGTTGCCAAGCATTCAAAAAGTGACATACGCCAAATGAAGACCCGTCGGCTGTTGTTTTTATTGATTGATTATCGTCAGCGAGTGAATTTTACAATTTTTGTCTATAGTGTTAAAAGCAACAAACCTCATAAGATTCGTGACATTTTCGCGTTGCAGTTTACCCTTTCAAGATAGTTTTGATTCTGGTGTTTGGATTAAAACCATAGTTCTCCGCGCAAACGAATTGCTTTCCAACCCAAAAGATGTTCCGAGTTGTAGTTTCCTTCAATATGGGTGCTTTTTAACGGTGTACTGCGTTGTGTCGGTGTATTGGAAAATCGTATTCACTTAATCGGATAGTTTTATGACCGACAAAATTTACAAAAACCTAAATCCTTCATTTCACTTTGTTAAGAGCATGTATCTTGTTGTATAATATATTAAATTTAAATAGTTTATTCTTTATTATTTTATATATGTCTATGATGAGGAAAATCTCGCCACGTAATTCTTTGATTCTCGGATGTCAAAAAAAAAAACAATACAATACATTTTTATTTACTATCAGACTTTGAAGAGCTTCAATTTGAGATGGTTCTCTTATTTGAATGTGGCTTAAAAGTGTCATCCAAAATGATGATAATAATATGTAAAGATTTGGATATATGTATATGGAAAATATTTTTCAAAACCGTCCCTAAATTGCCGTACCCTTGTTGTAAATTGTGGTAAAGCTCTTTAATCGCTTCTTTCGTTTCCACATTCCAACAGAAACTTCTTCATTTCATGCTTAACGTGAACGATTTAAAATATAACCGACTTATTTATCGACTTGTAAAGAACAACAAATAAGAAATCAAAAATAATGAATTAGACTTTTCATGATATTTGATCGATATAGTCTATCTGGGCTTTCTTGCTGTGCGGAAAATTTATTGTAAGTGTAAAAATGATACTACGGTACGTCGGTCAGAAACCTGTAAGGATAACATGAGCAGATAACTGTCGTTGCGCTGCATTTGCGATGTCACTCATAAATATGCCGCTTGTATTATATATTTGGAATTTATTATCTTAGATATCTCGAAAGGTGAGTTGATAAGAAAATGAAAGGAGAAATACAGGGAAAAATCGGTAGGAATGAGAGTTTACGCTAAAGAAAAATAATATCATCAATTGAATACTGACATCTACATCTGTAGGCGACTGGCGTATGAGAAGATAAAAATTTTCAGGCTTTCTTTGACTGACTGTACCATCTGTGAATGAGTAGATGTGCTACTGATTCTCAAAAACAAATTTTCGAAGACTGACATCGACATCTGTAGACGAGTAGCGTATGAGAAATAAATACATCTAGCAAATGAATTCATCATCGTTAACGATTAATTTGTTTTAAAACAAATTATCGATGCTCTATGTGTCTTGGACAAATTTAAAAATCTTTCTTGAATCGGAACTTCTTTCGAATCGTAAGAATATTTCATTTTCCATTTAAATGAAATCCGTTGCCAAGCATTCGAAAACTGACATGTGAAATGAAGAACCAACGACAATTGTTTTTGGTGATTAGTTATTATCGATAGTGTACAATGTGTGATAAGTGTAAAAATATCGTTACAATCCTTTCTCTCACGTATAAAGTTGATTGAAAATTAGTTGCAATATATTTCAGTGTTTATAACTAAAATTTTGCTTTGATGTTCCAAAATCTATCGATTTCATTGTCTCGTTAAAAATTATTCACGCGGTCAATAAGTGTCAAGTGTGTTATCTTTTTGCAAGAGTTTACAAAAACTCTGAAGATATAAAATAAATGTCAAAAAAGGTTGAGAAGATATGCATTAGATCAAGAGTGCGCAACCCTTTTTGCATTTGGGAACTTTTTCTAGTTTGATTTTTTCATGACGTTCTAACCAGAATCCCACAAGAATTTTTTATAGAATTTGAATATTTATTAATATAAGAAATATTTCATTTAATTTTTATTTAATGTCTTTCCCCTATGAATTGAATGGTAATACAATAAAAATGAGTAAATACACCGAAATATGAAAAACTTGAATTGTTTTAATGTATATTGCATGCAGTAATATCAAATAATAAGCATTAATCTCAATATTTATAAACAATCCACCAATTTTCTGTTGTATTTGTTGATGTTAACACATATATAATACGCAGAATAAATTTCTTTGCAATCCGATTGTCCTTAGTGCTGCGGATTATGCTGTCACATTTACCAGGAAAATCAAAACTTATAGTTCCATACACTTACCTCTGTCAAAACAGTTTATTGAGAAAAAAAATATTGTTGACTGTCAAGGAATATATTATTATAGTACAGAAATATTACAAAGAAAGTCACAGAATGATAAGCTTTGGAGAAAGAATTATTATTCATCAGATCAAGTCCATTTTCAAAAACCTATATGGCTGGAGGAATTGAAAACAAAACCAAAATTCTTTTACCGATGTAAATTCACAAGTACAAATAGATTATTTACTAATTTATGATATCGACTGAAGGTGCTTGATGGTTATTCAATATTAATTATATAATATTATATATATAATATGTATATTATATAATATAATATTATATAGTAATATTATTTATTGCTTGTAATTTAGTAAAGAATTTTTATACGTCATTTAAATATTTTGAAATAAATAACATATATGAATAATCAGTCTACGCCTGAATTTATCAGTGTATACAATTATAATATCATCAACGAAAAGCGCTATCAATGGAAATTTACACAACGATATCTATCAACTTTATTATGAAGCTGTTTGTATTAAAAAAAATATTTTATTAGATTTAGTAATAGTTGACATTCATAAATACATAATGTACATAACAATAAATAATACATCTTTCATAAAATTTTATATTAATAGCATGTGTTCGTTCTGTCAACTTTCTGTTAGTCACAGTGAAGCTTTATAAAATTAATTATAATAATAATATAATAACATCGGCTCATCATTTTTCTCCACTCTGTAGAAATGCGAAAAAAACGATGACTGCCGGAAAATAATGAATAACTTAACCGCTGCTTTCTTTCGATCAATTATTTCCAAATATATTTAATATGTAATATTGTATTTTAAAATAAGTGTATGTCATATTTACTTAATAAATAACGAATAATAACATCGATCGATAAGGCGTTTACCAGATAAAAATAATACCAAATTGATAAGATAACATTTCACTTATCTACAAAAATATCGGCGAAAATTCGAAAAAAGCGAACTATTATATTTGCATGAAGCAGTATATGAAATCGTTTATCTTGCATGATTACGAGTATTACTTCGCTTGACAAGCTGCACTGGCAATAAAGTATGGGTGAAAAACAATAGGAATTGATATTGAAACTTCATCGATGTAATTTCAAAAAGATTAAAAATTCCCTTTCGGTTATTTATCAGAAAAATACTAATAATTTTAGCTTATCTTTTAAAGATTTTTTGTATCTGGTCTTGGTTAACAGTCACAATATTTACAAGCTTAAAAAATGATAAAATTACATCTTCCCGATTTATATAAATGGTCTTTCAATAGGGACGCTCAAAATTTGTTAGATTGTAGCAGCCATGTTGAGTGACATCTGTCAAATTAATAACAACAAAAATAAATAACAAAAAATCAATATTATTATAGAAGCTTAAGAGTTGAAAACGTTTGCAAATTATTAAATTTGGATGAACATTCTGCACGAGCTGTTTGAATGCGTGGAATAGGCCACCGAGATCGTGTGATTTAACGCCTTTAGACTTCTTCCTTTTGGTACTATCTTATATCGCAAGTATTTGCGAATAAATAGTAATCAATAGACGTCCTCGAAGTCAACATGACAAACGTCATCCAACAAACTCAGCAAGATTTATGCGACAAAGTTATTGAAAATTGGACCTCCTGAATACGTTCCATCAAGCAAGGTCACGTCCAACATTTGAACGATGTTATATTTCACACTTAATGCCATAAAATATCTATTATTAATGAGTGTAGGAACAACAAAACTGACTGACAGTCAGTCAGTTCGTCAGTTCTGTTGCATCCGTGTGATAGAATGCCTGAAAATACCGAAAGGCGAAACTCGGGTCGCTAGTGACCATCAAATTTGAATCATACAAAGTCGTAACATTTCAAATTTGATATCACTTAAAATGGTACTGGTAAAATATTACCAGGTTGAAAAGTTTCTGAGCCATTAGAGGGATATTATTTCGTTTAATTCTAAAGTCATCTGCCGCACCATTTTTTTTTTGTGGATTATAGAGTTATCTAATTATCGAATTGAATAAAATGTTCAAATTTGGATATAGCTGCCAAATTAGCTAAAATTGTATGTCTGAATCTTTTGAGTTTTCGAAGTTCTCACCCCTTTTAAAATAACACATTATCGATTGGATTATAATCATGAATTTTATGACGTTTTATGTGTTTTAAAATATTTACAAATATATCTTTTTCCCTTGTGGGTTACTGTTCTATGGCTTTCTACGCCAATGTTGTTTTTCATCATAAAAGATAACGAAATCAACTAAAACATACTTACTAGATATGAATCACCTACATTGGGTGTCGTAATAAAATCCACACCTTACTCCTCCATTATCATATCTCAAATACCTATATACTGATAACAGATAAGAGCAAAAAAATTCACTGACAACGACGCTATTGCAAGCATATTGCCAGCAGCAAACGCCCAGTATTGTAGTTGTGTTGAACTTATTTTTTTAATATGAACGTTAAAAAGCTTAAGTTATAGAAAAAATTTTCGTGATGGGGCCCGTCAAGCTTTGGGTATTCGTGATTTTAGTGTCGTTGACTTCCAACTTAGGGAGTCTTGCCCAAGATGCCCTAGAAGATATCACATCAGATATCAAGGAAACAGATTCGCTAACTGAAAACACCTTCCTAATGAATGTTGAAGATAATCTTGAACCCGCGCTAGATAAGGGATCTGATGAAAAAATGGAAGACACAGACGTCGAAGAAATAATTCCCATATCTCCGGAGGATCCTGTTGTACCAATAGAAACTGAAACTGAGCTGAAAGATTCTGGAGTTGATAACAAGGCAGAGAGTCCGATGGTGAAATCCAAGAGTGGGGCGTACTCCATGTTTGACGATGGTTCTGCTCGACTGGAAAATGGATTTGAGGATGGCTATGGTAATTTTTTTATTTTATTTGTATTCATTATCTGTGGATTGATCAAACAAAACTCTTTTGTTTATTTGGATTTCCTGCGCGATTATTTTTGTAGCATAATTCATAATTATACGAAGTAATATTTCGTTTTAATTATATATTGTAATATAATATTGTAGGAGCATAATGATACATAGATATTTAAAATGCTTAAGAATTATTGGTATAAAAATGAAAAAGAGTCGATAAATAAATCGAAAACCAAAGATACGTAATGATAAAATTAATCCGTCCTTATCTTGTATTTAGTTGGAGATTATTTACTATGGTGTTAAAATATTATATTATCAATGCAAATATGATATGTATTTTAGCCCTGTATATATCGACGTCTGTGGTTATTTTATACCCATCTCTTCAACCACAACATATCCGATCTTGAAAGAGTGGCGTAGAAGAGACGGTTGCCCTAATAAGTCATGTATCGTATCAGCAAACTGAGATTGAACATTTGAAATAACAAAAGCCCGCACCCCAAAAGCAATAATCAAATAGAATTTCAATTTAAGATATGATTTGCGTTCGAAGCATGGGTCTTCAAGAACTCCTTCCCACATTATAATATCGTAGTGCGAACAATAATTTAACTACTAGTCGTTTCCTAGCTCCTTTCTTCTATACTTACTAGATCAAACATGCTTCTATCCGCAGGGCTTAAAAATGATCTGTCATGTGTCTTCCCACGTTAAAAGGTAAATGTTAGTCAGGATTATATTTAAACCTTCTCTTACTGTGCCAAAACACCGCGTTCTCCAGTGCCGCGTTTTAGATACACATCATAAAAACATGAGTGATATAGATTTCATAGTTTCTCAACCTTTTTACATTCGCGGACCACCAAAAAATCCAAGGAAATTTTGCGGACAGTCAACATTGGAATAAAACAATAAATATTTATCTACTTTATTGACTTTTTATTCAAAAGAATTCATTTTGCAACACCGTATGCTGATATAACAATGTTTAAATTTATTAATACAGACATTAACAAAAAAATATAATTTATAAATCCATAAAATACAACATAAAATTCGATTGTTTATCGAAATTATATCACATCGCGGGCCATCCAAATGTCTCCGCGGACTACCGATTGAGAAACTAGGATATAGAACATGCATTTGAATGATAATAATATACGTTTAAGTAGCGCTTAAATTTATTTACATATGGTAATCAATTTCATTTATTACTTTTGAATGTGTTAACTATCACTTCTTGATGGAAAGACATGACATTTAATATAATAAAAACACATTTTTAGTACCTATTTCCGCAACATATTTTTTGATGAGGGCCAGTTTCGCTCATCACGATCCTGATAAAAAAATATGTTGTGGAAACAAGTACTAAAAAATGTGTTTTTATTATTTAAAATACAATTTCATTTAGTTGCGTAAACACATAATTTCAACAAAATATCTTCCAAGCACTCGATCCGCGTGTATTATAATTATTTTTACTATTATATTCGATGCGCAAATATATTTTGGAGAAATAAACAGATTTTTACTCCAATTACTACTATATTCTTGCAGAAAATTGAATCACTAGAATCTGTGAATACTTATTACAACTTATCACAGGCAGAAAAAGTTAAATACACGAGCTTTGAGACCGTGATTGCACGTGATATCTTTCAAAGCGGGTAGTCGCCGAGCAAGGATCAGTCATGTTTACAAGCTTTTTCAAGAATCTAATAGATTAATTTTCTAACTTTGATTGTACATGAAAGATGTTCCACGTATAACGGCGTCAATTCCAATTAAATCAGCGTTCACCGACACTGCGAAACAAAACTGTTCTTTACCAGTGTTATCCATAAAAATATATTCAAATAAAGTAATTTCAGCCTTAAAGATTTAATAATTACACCCTATGATTAATGCTGACGTCACCTATATTAATTATTATTGCGACAAGTTCGGAGAATTCACAATATCGGAAATTTCACATTATAAAGATAAGAAATATCAATCTAATATTATTGCCACGTAAATGATTTTGAAGCGTTTAAATACATAAACGAAAAAACTTTCGTAAAGAAAGTGTTTTTTTTTAACTTAAAAATTATCTTACTCCGTAAAGGGGTTGTATATAATATTTAATACAACAGTCTTATTTACTGTCATAATGTGGCCGTATTAACCGTTATCTTTTTGTGTCATACAATGAATGATATTATGTGTCATGTTATTTTGAATAAAGCTTACACTTCTAATGATTCATATTATCTTGGAAAAATGAATGCTTTCGATAACATAGGAAAATATTTGGAAATGAATACTCATTAACAACAACCAGAAATATTTTTTTTGTGATAAGAATTGCACCATTCAATTTTTTATCTGAGGCATAAGTCAAATACGTTTATATGGCGAAACCGTACAGGACGAAACCGCACGAACACAAAACCGTTCACGAATAAAACCGCACACGGTTAAAACAGATGTAGAAAAAAGTATTCATATTGATAATAATCTTGTGAGCTGTTTATTATTGTTAGTTAATCGTTTTACGTTTGCTTTCCGCGTATTTCATTGAAAATCTATTTTAAAAACGAAAACGACATGAACGAAATCGACTGAAATATGGGCGCCAATTTCAAGTGTTGCTCTGAATCAATTTCGTCATCAAAAAGTTTGACTGATTCAAAAAGTTTCCGAACACTTTTGAAGAAAAGATTTTCTTGGCCTGCCCTTCGCCTTTCAATCCATAATTTGTATTATATATTATAAGTATTTATCGTTATTTTGTAAAAATAAATTAATTACCGTATGTATTGATGATTATATTTTTAACAACTATTCTTTTTACTAACATTATTTTTTTTTATTTCTAAATGCATTTTTAAGAAGATAATTCTTCTGTGAGATTGATACACACAATTAAATCGAGAAAAGAGTTGGCACGATGGAATTTCATGTCTAAAATTGTGACAATCAATTGTAACCACGTGTTCTAAGTTTTTCTATTTATCACCACGCAAGTTCATCCAGTATGGTTTTGTCTGTCCACCATCAAAATAGTGTATCTGTATACAAACACATTTATAGTATTCGTTCGATATTGAAATAGTGAAATCATATTTTTATTACTATATTCAAAGTTAATAATGCTCACGATGAGCAAAACCGTTCCTGATCATAAAATTATTGAAATAAAACTACACATTATGTTTTTAATATTTCAATATAATGCTTTTCAACCAAGAAGTGACAGTTAATACATTAGAAGCGATTGCTACGATATTTTAAATCCATGCTACGGCAGTCATTAAATTCTATTATTTCTGGTTCACACCCCAAATATCAACAATTAGTAATTGTTCTAAAATAATAAGCATTTTTAATTGTTATATTTCTTTGGTGTTTTTTTTTTTGTATTCCGTACACCGTAATCAATATTCTTATGCCCACTAAGGATTGTTTCATAACATTTCAATGACAGCTAAAATTGTTTATATAGAAAGAGAATTATTTGAAAACTCAACTTTAAATTAAAATAATGTTCAACACTTGCTGTACTCCCCATGGCAAAATCTAATTGTATCCACATATTCTTACAAAATGTTCTTCTAACACAGCCATTTTTTAAAGATTTCCCCTGCATATATGGGGCATATGGAATCTTAACATAGCCTTTCAAAAAAAGTGTGTCAACGGTAATAAATTTTAATTTGGAAGCTATCTTAAGCCAATGGTTGATGATGATTCAATAACCACTAACGGTTATTGAATCGGTTTATTAACACCCATTTCCTAGTTGCGATCCGGTGGTAGGGAAAAGATTAAAACACCACAAGCGTAAATTACCGCTTAATGAAAATTCACATATGAATGCGCACACCTCTACGAAAAACTTAGAAATCAAAAAAGAACCACGATGCGAGTGATGTGAAAAATTTTGATGAGTTATTATTACGTCTACTTTTAAATTGAAAGAAAAAAATATGCGTTAATTCACTGAGTACTGTTTTTTTACGTATAACACACTCACTAAAATTGAAATGGATGTTATTTCTTGAAATAATTGAATCTTTTCAATTATGCAATTGTTTCGGAGGAAATTTCGCCATATTGTTATTACATGTGTCTCAAACGTCCTCGTTTCTTCAACAGCGAGAAATACCAGAAGCGTCTCAGAAAAACGTGACTATTTTCGAAAATCGGCACTGTTCGTCCGCCTTGTCAACCGTTGGGGATCACAGACTACAATTCATAAATATCGTAAATAAAAATTGCACGTCAGTAAAGGAATTATAAGGCTTCGCTTATATGTATTCAGTATATGTATATCGCATATTGGTATTTCTTTATTGGTTAAAATCTGTATTCCTCTTTCTTTTGGTCTAATAAGGGTAACATAGGGTTTTTTGTAAAAAGAAATATTGCATGAATTTTATTTGGGTGTTTTTTCTTTACTTCTGTTTAATGTTTCTGTAAATATCAGTCAATAGTTTCTATTATCTTTTACTGCATACTTTTTTTAATAACACATAACATTATTGACTAATTATTAAGCGGGTATAGAGGGTTTTGGGTTTTAGGGGTGGGTAGCATAACTTAGAGCTGAAAACATTGATGTAGCGAATTGCTTATAGTTTATTGGTGAGATTATTTTTTAGAACAACTACATCATAACAAAAACTCACATCTTTTTGATGAAAAAGATATTATTGTGTGACTTATTTACTCAATGATTTAATATCATATCGAAAATTGATATTGGTTTGTTATTTAATCTTCTGACTGCTAACGCCTCAACTTTTGAGACAGATGATTTTAATCTCTTGACTGATTATCTCAACAATATTAGAGTGTGAACAGTGTTATAACTCTCGTGTACAAGTTGATATTTGTTCGAAAATATAGCCTGATTTCTCTTAATAATCTCCATAAGTTTGTTCAACACTGACACTTATGAATTATTGAAACATTCAATGTTGGCATATCCTTTAAAAGGCTTAGCAGAGACGGATTATGTTTTCAAACGCAAAGTTTAAATATAATGATTCAAATAATTTCATATACACTTCTAACCGAAATGTTTTAATATTTTAATTTTACGGAGAAGAGAGAAACTAATTGAAAGTAAGCAAAAGCCTACGACCCCCTCCACACAATTTTGTGTTCAAATTCAAATATTGCGCGTTATATAATTATATGACTGATTCTTTAAACTCTTACTGATAAGATATAAATTTGGTATGGCCAATTATGTTTTCTGTTAAGCCTTTTTTACCAATTGTCTTTTTTAATTTATTTTTAAATAATACTCACTGAATGACTGTTGTTACTGTTCATTCGCACTGCTTCCTATTTCGTAGAAATAATTAACCGTTATTAATACAAAGCGTTTGATAGAAACTTCATTTTAGGTATAAAGCTCATAGTATCTTTTATCCGTTAATTTCATCCACTATAAAATAAGCGGAAATACGCTGAGTAATTGTTTATCTAATTAATGTATTTCCGGTGACCACTTTTCTTCGATTTAGTTATCTTTATGATTTTCTTAGCATCTTTTTTTCTTTGAATTATCTATGGTTAGGTTTTGATGTCGCCGTAAACTTCGCAGAGGATTTACACTATTTGTGCAAAGTCGTATAATGTTTTATATAATATCTTAACAAAATAAAGAATGCTACATTTCAAAAATGTATCAATAATTTTATATAAAAACCAAAAGAAACTTTTTCGTCTAATTGTAAGAGGATTTACTCTGTTTTCTTCGAATAAATCAGAGAATATTCGGCGAATACCTTTATTATTGGTCTGGTTTTAGTACAATATGTACAACAATAAATTTATCATCCATACAAGTTTGCACTACATTTTAATAGTATGGAAACTGTTCTGATCATTTAAAAAAAATTAGAGTTGCAACAAATCAAATTGCAATATAATTTTAGCCAAAACTGTGAAATCTCCACGTTAATTCTACTCATCCCCAAAGGTTTGAGGCGCTTACTAAAAACAGCATTTTTTTAATTTGGTGAAAATGTAAATTTAACTCATCTAAAGCTAACGACCCACCGGTGTATCGCATATCTACTATTTTATTTATTTCTAACAGGTTAAAAATTGTTAATTTGATTATAATAAATATTCAAAAAAAAATATTTTCAATTGATCATCTATCATTCATTTACGGTTTCTTGTTGAGTGAAACACGATGAATTAAACTTATAGCCCTTACAAATGCTTCAAAAACTTAGAATAATCATGACTCGAGCTATTATTCCACATTATCTATTATTTTTATCTTATCAGAGGTGCGGTATCGTCTACGCTTGATATTGTGAAATATTGTGAAATTATTCATACGCTAAACAAAATATCTCGCTACTTTTACTAACAAATCCTTTGTTTAACACCTTGTATTTCTTTAAAGAATATCATTTTCAATCTTGACAATAATTTCAGTGATGAATTGTTATTGTTTGGCAAATTATTATTGGTATTAAACATATATCTAAAAGAAGATTACCATACCTTATTGTAGTGTTATGACTTCATGTCATATTTGAACATACACGAAGTATGAAACGGGAACTTACAACATATGAGCCGTTATTAAGTTTTCAATTCTATGAAGTATTTTTTGAATAGTTTTATTCTTTTGTGTCTTAATGCGGTTTCTTTTAAATTAGTTCACTGAGCACTTACTTGTTAATACTGCGATAAAAAAAAATACGTTTGAGAAAATAAATAGGACATGTTATGTATGCGGATATTACTAAAATATAGAAACTATAATTAAAAAGATGGTAACCAAATGATGGTATTGATATTCTTCTGTTATATTTTCAGAATACATTGACGGCAGAGTCGCACCAAAAATTAACTTCAACAGCAATGGTGAGACGTACCGCATCACAGAAGCCCGTTTGGCAAATATCAGACAAAGACTCATGTACTGGTACTATGACCAAGGCGGAGACGATGACTTGGGTGACTATCAGGGAAACATTCACTCTTCCACTCCTCAGATTCACAAAAATTTCAATTTCCAGTTACCATTCTACGGCTTCAGATATAACTATACCAGAGTAAGTTTGACTACATGATAATTACAGAATACATGAATATTAATGCAAATTTAAAACTCCGCCAAGCGCCTTCCTTCAATCGGTGTCATAAAATAATAAACAAATATGTTTTTTAGGTTTCTATGCATGGGTATCTGGAATTCAGTGACCCTCCCAGCCACTACACCTACCCCTTGACATTCCCAGTGAAAGATTGGCCAGCCAAGGCTGATCCGGCATTCATTGGAATTTTCTTCAGCAAATGTAGAATTGGAGCTGTGCGTAAAGATGATGTAGACCAGAGAAAGGCCGGAGTATACTTCAGACTGGAGAGAGATCTTCAAGGAAGAACTGACCAGCTCGGAGTAGAGATGAAACAGAGATTGATGTGGGATATCAGAAAAGGAGTGATCGGCGCAGAAAGCTTTGACCCCAAGCATGCTGTCATTGTCACCTGGAAGAATATGTCATTTGCCGGAGGAATAGATAATGCACTCTATAAGGTAGTTTGAGTTTATAATGTCTGTTTACATATATTTAAGTATACAGTTTATTTATATATTTACAATATTTATATGCAATGTTTTATTTAATTCTCCTGCTTCCAAGAAGTCTGAATTTGAATTTTGGTTTATGATATCAATGACAATAAAAAAAAATAATTGTTCTATTTTTTCTTACACAGACTAACTCATTCCAAATGGTTTTGGCCACTGATGAAGTATTCACATATGCCATTTTCAACTACGCCGAACTTCAATGGAGCAGTCACACAGAGGCCGGAGGTGATACAACTGGAGGAGAAGGAGGTGTGCCAGCATATGTAAGTAAATTTAAATATGTTACAATAATAAATTTTTTATGAAGAATGATTAAAGAATATTTATGACACTTCATTTATCATTGCTTGTTAGATGGGCATAGTCCAAAGTTTGGGCAACAAGGAGTATCTAATTTTTCAATCACCAATAATTCTATGTGCACACTACAGTTAGGTGGTTTAACTATAGAACTGAGGGTCCAGATTAACAATTAATATTATACATTATTATAGCAGAAAGAAGAACAAGAATTCTCCAGGCTCAAGACATAATAGTCCACCGCTTGCAAAGATCATTTTAAGACATCTGATCGCAGTTCAGTCTAGCTTTGTTCTTCATGTGATTTTTTAGCATTACCAACTGATAATGCTCGTGATGAGTGAAACCAGTCCTGATCTGCATTATATAAAATTATGGAAATAGTACTTAACATTGTGTTTTATTATTTAAATACAACGGCTTTTCACCAAGAAGTGGCAACTACCACCGTTAAAGTAATATTTATAACTTGTCAGTTTAGTTTACTTTCACATGGTATAGATATATCTTTTTTCACCAAGGGTGTTCAACATTATTAGTGAGCAAATATTTATTATGATTGTTATAACATTTCAGATTGGTTTCAATGCCGGAAACGGGACTCAGAGTTTTGAATACAGTCCGTACTCGCAGGCATCTGTTTTGAGGGATCTAACTATACGAGGATGGGGAAACAATATTACCGGGAGACACATATTCAGAATAGATGAGAAAATATTACTCGGCAGTTGCAATAAAGATATTGGTATGCATTCTATAAGCTTGTTTTCAGCAATACACCGAATTTGCTCTAAGGGATAATCGATTAATCAATTTACCAATAACTATTTACAGATGGAGCGAATCTACCCCTAGTATTTGCTCCTGAGAGCGGTAACATGCTGGGTGGAACAATTGTCAATATAACAGGGCCCTGCTTTTCTTTTGATCTGAGTGACAGAATCAGCTGCCGATTCGATACGGAAGATGTGATAGGAAAAGTTATGGATAGAAACAGAGCCGTCTGCGTTCAACCGCCGCTAATGGCCGAAGGCTATGTACGTTTTGAAGTGGCTGTCAACGTGGAAACTTACAAATGGAAAGGAAAATACTTTGTTGGTAAGGATTACAGAATTTTAGTCAATAATTACTTTTATGAAACTGAATAATATAATTCTATTCACAGAGCCTTCATCGGTTACTTATTTGACACAGCTAGTTTAATTTAAAATTAATGCTGCTATAAATTGCACATAGATCCTCATAAAGCCAAAAAGCATTCAAATAACACTGCCAGTCTTCATACCGCATCTTACTTTTACAGAAACTCCTGCGACTGCAACCGAAAAAATCTTTTTTGAAACGAATGATGTCCACGAGCGAAATCCGGCTCAGATTAAAATTACATGGAACAGTTATAATTTGACCATTAACCAACAAGCTCAATTGAGGATTTCTGTCTGGGGATACAGAGAAACGAGAACCAGACCTGAGCTCCAATTCATCGATGTCCTCGTTGATGATATAAGAAATGACGGAGTTTACACCATATCTCCTGCAGAATATAGATTGAGAGATAATATCTTTACCAATGATATGCAGTTTGGATTTATACAAATCAATTTGACCAACCCAATGGATAGCACTGGATTGCCAATTACACCGTGAGTGAAACAAATAATAAATGCTTCTATTTTATTATCACAGCTAATTTACAGTAAAGTTAAAAATATTATAGTGCTTGGTCTTTATTATAAGACTAATTCGGTGGAGCAGTTTCAAATTGTTAAATTATTTAAAATACCTCAGAAGCTCTTAATCACGTTGCTACAATATGACACAACTTTTGTACAATTAACAATATTTCCATTCATTTTATCTCAGCACTATAAGAAGCTATGCTTTCTTTTAACGTTATTAATCTTATTTCACATCCAAAGACATGTTTTTTTTTAGTACAGATTCAATTAAAAAAATACATACAAGTATTTGTGAAAAAGCATTAAAAATTAAATAAGAAGCTCATTTTTAAATTAAGCTTCAGTTAAACTAATTACTATGTTATTTATGTAATGAAAATATCTGTGAACATTGATGTTTGTAGACACCGTAATAAAATTAAAGGTAGGTCGACATAAGATCTCAGTCGTAAAGAGTATGATTAAAAGTTGTATAAATTAATATTACAATAAAATTTCTGTATTCACAATATTTTATGAGGCACATTACCTTGAATTGAATCTAATAAAGTGTCAATGGGTTAATAGATCTAGATAGTATATTTACAAAACTTTCTCAAATGTTTATTAAATTGGCATATAAGTACTTAGTAGAAATACATAATAATAAGGTGAAAATATCAAAATACTTAGCCCTAGAACTAGTACAAAATAGCTATCTAGAGTTAAATACTTTGATATTTATACCATAAGTTTCAAATACTTTTGATAGCCATAATACAAGCGATAACTTTCATGTTTTATGTCCACAGTGTACTCTGGAGTAGACCAATCCCTCTGGCTTGGTATTTTGGACCGCAATGGGAAAAGCTGTATGGTAAACAATGGCCAGAAAAAATGTGCAACAACTGGCTTACAAGTGATCGTTTCTACAAAAACTTTGCTGCTGATATCCCATTATGCCCTTGCACTTTGGAACACGCTTTACTTGATAGAGGTCGATTTTTGCCTGATTTCGACTGCGACAAGGATGCTAATCCCAAGTGTTTCTATCACAAGGAAGCTGTGCATTGCGTACGAAGTGGAAGTCCAAGGTTAGACAGCCATATTTATTAAACAGTTTTGTTATTTATTAATTTGAAAACAATTTATTTTCTGCTATATCTATTTTTGGAGTATAAAAAGTATACAAACATCCGGGATCAATGAACTGTGAGTCCAATGACAATGAGTAGTGAGTCCATTTTTGAATCAGTACATTCTAAAAATGTAAAGACTCTCTGGGTCATATTATGCAGATGCCTTAAACTCACTTGCTTCTTTCTACGACCGGTGGAATTCAAGCACTCTGAATGACCACTCGGTACTACCCAAATGTACTCGGCGGTGCTATATGATGGCAGCATGTCATCATTGAGAAGCCGTGTGATTTCCATATGCTTCACTTAGAGAGTGAATACGATCCAAGAAGAGAATAAGAAAATTACATGCATCTGAACTGAACAAAACTGAAAACCTATAGAATTAAACTATAATACAACAATAGACTTTATTTGAATATACATTTAAATGTTTTATTTCCGCTTAGTATGGAAGGATCAGGTCAACAATGTTGCTATGATAAATATCACTATCTCATGATGTCATACGATCAACAGTCGGGATCTAGACCACACCGATCCCACAATCTTGGATTTCTGCCATGGAATGAAGCCAATAAAGTAAGTTTTGCTTTTCATTGATACACATAAAATCATTTAAACAAAGCTTTAACTCAAACTTATGTATTTTTTGCCATAAACATATTTGAACTTGTGCCCAAACCCTAATCGAGCACTTCTGTTTTGTTGCATTTGTAGCGATTAAGTTCACACCCCCCTTTAACTCCAGCCTAATTTTTACTTTAAATAATACAAAATATTCCTCCACATAATATCATATATATCTTGATTCCAGGTACCAACGCTGTCTCATTGGTTCCATGACCAAATACCGTACTATCAATGTTGTATCTGGCAACAGGAACAAGCGGTTGGCTGTGAAACATACAGGTATATCATTTTTCATCTCATGATTCATTGTCATCAGTTTAATGTTACTGCTGGTAACATAATTCTAATATAACACTGCTGAAAAGTATTGATTTATACAAAATTATTTTACAATACGAAAATTATTTTTTGATCTCTCTGACTTTTTTTTACTTACATAACTACTAAAAAATACTATTTCATTTCTAGATTTGAAAGACGACCGACACAGGATTGTGTTTCTTACCAACCCCCGGGAGTTGCTGCAATCTTTGGAGATCCTCACATTGTCACATTTGATGATAATGAATACACATTCAACGGAAAAGGTGAAATGAAATACACACAATGCAAAATCAAAAAAATTTTAAAGCTTTTCATACCCATACCTAACAAATTCTACGAAAAGGGATTTAAATATTAGAGGTTAATTTATAACACGTGTTTTACCTCACCATCACTGTTACTGATGATAACATTTACTAACGTAATTCTGAGACATAATTAGGCTAATAGTCTTTGTGTTGAAATTGTGGAGAATGTGTGTGTGTGAAAAATATTAATCCCAGAGCTAATATTTTCTCGGTTGTTGAATGATACCTCTGATTCTATAACACTATACATTTTCAGGTGAATTTGTGCTAGTTCGCACTGATGCTCCAGGCATAAAACTAGATGTTCAAGGACGATTCGAACAGCTTCCTCGTAATATGTATGGACCTGTGATGGCCACTCAACTAACTTCGGTGGTGGCTGCCGGAAATAGCTCAGCGGTTATAGAAGTTCGAATGAGACCGAAACACGCTCAATGGCGCTACCATCTGGACGTTTTTGCCGATGGAAAACGAATTTATTTCGACAGAAGTTCCCTCAAAATACAGCATTTCCCAGGTTTGTCATTCCAAAATTATGCAACTGTCTGTAAAATGTAATATTATACAAAAACTTTGATTCCAAAATATTTTAAGTTAGTTTAAATATACATTTATTTGCTTGAGCAAAACATTTTGCCAATAGTGCAGTTATTTCTCTTTTCTATTTCTAGGAGTGACAGTATACACCCCTACTTATATCTTAAATCAATCTGAAGTCATCATGATGTTCCAATCCGGAGCTGGAGTGGAAGTTGTAGAGAATGAAGGATATATGACTGCGAGAGTTTTCCTTCCGTGGACTTACATTGTAATAAGTTGTTTAATTAATAAATATTAATAACATAAGTGTTTTACCCATTGTTCACTTTCATTTTATCAAAATTTTAAAATATAATTTGTATACAGTATTATAGGAAATTATATTATCATAGTAAATAGGAAATATCGTCCGCTTTAAGGTGACCATATAATGCAAATTTATAGCCAGAACATCTAAGATATGTCTGCCAGGATGAGCAATAGTCACTCTCTTAGAATGTAGAATAAAAAAATATTTGGATTTTTCAGACTATAATACTGTTTATAACTTATTTTCACTAATGTTCAATAAGCCAGTACTGTACTAGGAATTTGTCACCTTTGTCAACTCAGCCATTATCCGTGTGAAAGAGACATTCCAATAATTTCACTAATATTCAAATAACTTTCAATAACTCAAAACTGTTTTTCTAGAATAAAACTCGAGGTTTGTTTGGCAACTGGTCATGGGATCCAAACGATGACTTTGTCAAGCCTGACGGCACCGTCTCTACGATCAACCTGGGAAATTTCGAAAGCGCTCATACACAATTCGGGAGACATTGTAAGTCACGCTTTGGACTTAATTAACCCTTAATAGTAACAATTACATATTTTTTAAATAGATGACACACAAAGTGCAAATAAAGTCACTATTTAACAGGCTTTTAATACGCACTAAATTATATTTTAGGGGCATTATCAGATAGAGCTGAGGAAGGGAAGGGTGCAGCCTTATTCGTACGAGAATTTGGACGCACAGCATCATACTACACAAATGAAACGTTTGCTGCACAATATTTAAAAACTCCATTAGAATTTCTACCATCGAACAGAAGTCTAGATGTCAATCGAGCAACGGAGCTTTGCGGCGACTCTTATCAATGTAGATATGATTACGGCATGAGCATGAATAGAGATTTGGCACATTTCACCAAAAATTATTACGATTCAGTGGTTAGTAGCAACAGCTTGTAAATATTAATCCCACTCAGTAGATTCTTAAGTGCCAATCACAATATACATTAATATGGTGTCATTAAAACTTCCATATTTATTATATTTAGAAAAATGAGATATGTTTCTTTATGACATTTATTATTTACGTGAAGGTAAGACATCTAGTAGCTTTTCAAATAATAAAAACATATTTTTTGTACTATTTCCACAATTTTTTTATGATCGTCAGTTAATTATGCTTGCAATAAACAAAACCGGTCCTGATCATAAAATAGCTTGTGAAAATAGTACTAAAAATGTGTTTTTATTATTTAAAATATTATGCCTTTCCATCAAAAAACTACAGTTAACAGCTTAAAAGACTATTCTAGTTGTTTTATATTTCAATTAAAATAAAAAGTAATAATTCCATGATTTTATCAAATGATCAAAAATGAGCACCGAGTATATATTTATATATTTTAAAAATAAATTGTATATATCCCTACATTTGACATGGATCATGTTTGTAATAACTATATTAATGTTGTTTTTTTTCTATAGATGAACATAAAGGAGACAAATAAAAAACGGATTATCAGCTGCGGTGTTCTGGAAACTCCTCGCTTTGGTAGAAAAAGCAACTTCTTCTTTGTGCCGGGAACAAAGGTGACATTTGAATGCAGTCAAGGTTTTGTGCTGGTCGGAGATATGAGAAGATCCTGCCTGCCCGAAGGGCGTTGGGATGTTCCAGTGTACGGCTACACAGAATGTCTGAGTAAGTTTAAAAATTATAATAATTATGTATAGCTAATTACCAGTGTCTTCCAATAGGATGATTGCCAGTTAATTTGTGATTGACCTTGACTGTAATACTCATTGTCACTCTGTAATAAACACAGTAGCCATAGTGAAAACACACTACGAAGCACTCGGTAACAAAACAGTACCGCCCGTTCGTATCTTTTTTTATTTGACTCTTTCATTCGTTCATTGATTTCATTTATAGTGTACTCAAATATAAAGTTTAAAAGCTCAGCTTGCATAACTAATGCACTGTTGAAAATATAAAAATTCAAGCTTCTCACAATCATAACTGGCATAAATTTAAATCCCATTCATTCATTGATAATAAAAAGTCAAAGTTTCATCCCAGTTTCATCTGTAAAAAGTGTCATAAAATTTCAAACTGGTAATTTGCCAAATTAAGTTTGAGAGGTTTTTGTTTGTATTAAAGTATACCATTGGACGAGTCTACTAAGAGTGAAATGCAAAAAAAAAATGTAGAAAATGAATAGAAAAGAAAACAAGCCAGCCAGAATGAAGTATAAATTCATAAAAGTAGGGCATGCGGGATTTAAAGTGACAGCATAATCATAATACTACTATGCTATAGCAATAACTAATATCGTCGTAACTGGGGGAACTTAAATAATGAATACTCATACAGTAGAACCTCGATTATCCAGATTTGTCAAAACAAACAAAAATATTACAAATTTGCTGATATGCTGATATGCAAGTGGCGAATTACGTCTACTGTTTAAGAATGTGATGGAATACAGTCTTTTGATTGTTTGATTTGTTTTTTATGCAATTGTTCTGTGTAAAATATGAGTCAGTAATCGTCCAAATTCGATACGCATTTAACGTTTGATTCTAGAAAAACTGATCACGGTTTGAATATTTATTCAGTCGATCCTGGATTCCAAATTTTGAATGATAAAAAAATAATTAAATGAACAAGATCAAGAAGACGAAGAAGAGACTTGTCAGAGGGGAGATATTGGTTCAACACATTCTGAAACTTTTCAGTGTTTAGATGTTACCATAAAGTGGTTTGAAAGTCAAAAAGAGTGCATTATCAATATTTACGATTCGGCAGCATCGAAAAGAAATGCTAGCTTTAAGCACAAATCAATAATTGATTTTTTCAATAAGTAATAATTTAATTGTACACCTGGTCCTTTTTTTATCAATGGTTCCAGAAAACAGTGTGTAAAAAAATCACAACTTTCATATAATTTGACAATTTGGTTCCAAAAATTTAAATATCGGGAGAAAAAGTCCCAGAAACGTATGAAAAACTGCCGTCCAAAAAATCGCGTATAATCGAATTCGCATAAAATCGAATTCGCGTAAAAAAAATCGCGTAAAAAAAGGACTGGGTGTAGAGCTTTATTGATTGAATTGGCATTTACTTGGTAAAACTCCATTTTTACACGGTGAAAAAATAGCAATGTATTTTAGTTCTACAAAATTAAATAGTTGATAGCTATTTCGGTCACACCTTTTTCAGGACTACATAGCTAATTAATAGATAATTTTTTAGAACTAAAGACATTGCTATTTTTTCACCGAGTTAATATTAGAGCTATTCATTAATCTAAAGAAACAAAAATGATTGAATACTGAATACACTTGTCCTTTCCTATAAATTATGTTTTTTTTTTTGATTATCCGGATTTGACGTTATCTGGATTATCTTCATCCCCAATTAGTCCGGATAATCGAGGTTCTACTGTATAACATTACATTTATACTTTTGTTATATAATTAAGGAAACAGGTGCATGAATAAAATTAACAATATTTTGCTGATTTAGGGGCGCAAGAATATTCTTCTCGTGCGGCGGGGTTGACGTGGGCCATTATTGGCCTTGTACTCTTGCCGATATTGCTTATTTTACTGTGCATTTGGTTTTGCTGCATTAAGAGGGACCAGGATGGGGAGACTAAAGTGAAATGGAATATAGACAGTCTCACACCAAAATCCAGGGTTAACTCACGCGCCAATCTTCGGTCGTTGTCAATGGGAAATCTCACCGATACCTACAAAAGCGATAACAGCAAGTTACAGCCAGATTATACAAGAAAACAAAGTGACCCATATATAATCAGAAAAGAAGACTATGATTCACCATCATTTGAAAACAAAGTAGACAACGCTTTCAAATATCCAGAGCCCAAAGAAGTCGCAGCACCGGTGAATCCGGATCTCATGAAATTCGAATCACTTGAGAAAACCAAAAAGGTGCCGTCTGACTTGCCGACTTTGGCAAAAAAGAAAAGAAGTTATGAAAAAATTTACCGCACCAATGAACCTCTCGATGAGACCCACCCGAATGCCGAATTTCCTCCAAAGAATTGGAACATAGACGAAGAGGCGACTTCGTCTGGATCAAACGATGAAAGCGGTTCCGGTACCTTGACAAAACCGGCAACAGACATCCAGTATTTCAATCAGAAAAAGCCAATGCAATATGGGCGACGAGGCGAAAGAAACAAAGGGATAAATAATCATACTCCGCAGGCTCCACTTTACGTGCCTTATGATATGAAATATGAAAATCAATTTAGCTCTGCGTCTCCGTCGTTTTCTCAAAGCAATTCAGAATATACTCCCTCTCAAAGCCCTAATTCAGATCAGTACAGCCCAAGAAACTCATTAAGACCGATTTCCCATATTCATCCTATCATGGAAGAGCCGTCGAGTGCTCCGCCGAATAAATTAAAAATATTTGCTATGCCGCCTGTGAAAAAAGGAAAGTCTTTGGAAACCATTTTAGGTCAACCCTCAGGCGACGACGAGCAAGTTACAACATTCAGCAGTCGAACTACGATGGTTTAAAGCTTTTTACTAAAAGATATTTAGATCTCTCAATAAATATTTCATCCGAAAGTGTCAATTTACTCTTCGTATAATAAATGATAATTTTTCTCATAGTTCAACAGGGTGTTGCACATTATTTGGATTGATAAATCCTTACCGTGTTGGTTTTACCTATTTCCAAACTAAAGTAAAGTGAATTAATAACAATTTCATTTTTGGAGTCATTTATGATCAATATGATTGTTTTAGCAATCAGTTTATTAATAATTAATATTGATAGTATTTAATTTACTTTCTTCAAAATAATTTTAAATGTTGAATAAATCAGTGGCAAAGCTTCAACTGTTCTAATTGGATATTGTATTACCTTCAAAACAAAAATAAGGCAGCATATTACTAGTAAGATTATTATTGTTAAAAGCTATGAAACTACCTCAAAAAACAACACAATTAATTCATTAGATGTTTCAATTATAAAATATTTGCATTTGCATGCTCAAATAACTCGTCTATTTTTGAGTTTTTTAAAATCCTAATGTAATCAATATATATTATATAAATGTAAATTTGCCCAGTGTGAACTGAGTAAGGACTGCATACACATACTGAGCATAATATTTCCTTTTGATGACCTTCTATTTGTAGTTTTACTCGTAAAGTTGCTAAAATGCTATTCATTAAATAGAGTAATAAGTTGTATTATTTATTTAGCTGCCAAATCTTTTTCAACATGGTATGTATTATTTTTATTTTACAAAAAAATCTGTAACACCATAGATAGTATACACAATTATAACAACATTTTATTTTTTATAGTGTATAGTGTGTATATTTATATAAAAATGTATTTTATTAATAAACTTTTAATATATTGAAAATCTAATTGCGTTTTTAAGAAAGATTCTATTCCGCATGTTTTTTTCTGCATCCATCGTTCAGTGAAAATATTAAGAGAGCAATATCGGTAAAGATTACAAAAACGTAATTAATATTTATCGACATCTATTGTCATAACAATATTTTATGTCATGCGCTTATTTTCTTATAATATATAATTGATTGTATGGAACAGATTTATTGGAAATCAAATCTGGTTATATTTTCTTAGCAGGCTACAATGTTTGAGATACTTTTTAATTTGTAATTATAAATTTGAATCAGATTAATTGTTGATTGATGAAATCAAGATATTAATCGTCATTTTTCTTTCAAATGTATTATTATTGAATATTTACTACATAAATAACAGAGCCGATGTGGCTTTAATTTATGATATGTGGCTAACATATTGATTAGTATTAAATGTTATATTCAAATTCTACTAATGTTCAAGTGAATAATGAACCGTTGATTGATTTTGTAGAATACGAATTCAAGAAAAATAAGAAAACTTCTGTTGATTTCCATTAAAACTGGTTCAAAGATTAATACAATAACTACTAATTTCACGGCAATAAGATATGTGGAATGGAATATGTTCGTAAAAACCGCTGTTGTTATTCTATCCAACACTTGAAAAAATGTCCAATCCACATAATCTTATTCCTTATCAATGTGTACATATCAATGAAATTAATTGAAATTAATTATGTCATGGGAGATAATGCTTACCCGGCATAGAACAGGTGAGTTGGTGTTTCAATGCATATTTTTTTGTTGAAAGTTCTTCAATAATTGGCAGCATAATAAGTGAGTGAGCTATAGAAATTTCAACCACAAATTTGACATATGTTTATTCATAAATAAAAAAAATGGGTTATATTTATCACTCCTAATTTAAATAGGCAAACAGATTAATGTGCCAATAAACTGCATTATTTATAATATAATAAATACATAAGAATTTGGAATTCCGTCCTTCCAAAATTTCATTGCATGAAAATATATTTTCATATGACAATAATTAGTCTACGCTGGTGTGAAATCTACTGATGCTTTAATTAAGAAATATTGTTCATCACATTTTAATATCAACAGGAACCCAAGAATATTCTTCAAGATGGGCAGGAGTTACATGGGGAATCATATTAGCTATTATGGTGCCAATACTACTGATCCTCGTCTGTGTCGGATATCGTTTGTTTAAAAAACGAAAAGAACAAGAAGAAATGGATGCGGCAGAAAATGTCAGGTATATAAATAGATACCAACATGGAAAACATTAGAACTCAAGTGTTTTTCAATGAATTATCTTGTACAAAAATTTGTGAAATTCTACAATAATTAAAATGTTTTAAGGAGTTAATTTTCACATCTTGGTGGAAAGATATTACACAAAAATAAATAATCACAAGTTTTAGTACTATTTCCAAAAAAAATATATTTTATTATTATCAGAAATGATTACACTCATCAGTTGACAATGCTCGCAATGAGCAAAACCAGTACTGATCTATAATGGAAATAATACTTGCTATTATGTTTTATTTATTTTAAATAATAATTAAATAATATGCATTATAACAAGAATAAATAGTACAAATACACAGACAAATTCGTCATATCTTTTAACAAATGGCAAATATGTCATAATCCACGAATAAAAGTATTTGGGTAAAGAAATATTGATCCTATGTATGGTTCAAATTAAAACATTTTGAAAAAAAAGTAATTCTTTTATATCTTTGATTTATTTTGTAGGCGAATTGGTATCCTGGATACTAGCAAAAGCAGGTAATAAACAAAGAAAAGTGCAAGCAAATCAACAATAGCATAACGAAAGCGCAAAGCAATGATATATTTCTTTCATATTTCAGGGCGCCGGTCAACTTAACGGTGGTGAAGAATAATGAAGATTTTGACAACGATAGCCTACCATACAAAAGGCCAATATCGGAAATTGAATAATAATGAGTTGTCGATTAATTGAGCATGTATGGAAAACATGACACATTAGTGTTCAGGAGACTAAGCACAATTTAAAATATTTTATGGACAAAAATAATTATCATATCTTTACATTAATTTCACAATGTGGTCAGATAACATTTTACAAAGATAGTCATGTATCTTGATTTTGCTAGAGAATTTGGAACTTGGTGTATTATAAAACAATTCATATCAAATTGAAATTAACACACCAAGTCACGAGTAACCAATGCACTCATTTATTGCTCTATTCAAACAGGACAGTAATACAAATTGACCAAGGAGAAAAAGAGAAGCAACCTTACAATTTCCCTAAATTTATAGAAAACTGTATTTTTAGTGCTGCAGTATTTTTATAATTACAATACATGTCCACCATCAGTTTAAGATATTGAAACCTAATAATTGGGACAGGCAACAATGGTAAATATATACTCTGGCTAATTGATTTTAGTGAAAATATTAAGCCATGTACAACAGTATTTTAACATATTTTGCTATCGAAGCCGTTAAAATATTCTCCACCCATTTTTTTTATAATTTTTTTTTTCTTTTGTTTGTATCATTTTTACTAAAGTAAATTTTGTCATAGATTGGATGATTTTACATTTCAAAATGTCTTTTAGAGCAACCATTCAATCAGATAACAATATTAAGAAACTGTTTAAAATCATACACCATCTATTCATCTCTAATTGCTTAGTAAAAATAATTTTCCTCCATATCACATGGCGTTTTTTATTGTAGGATTAAATTACAATAATATTTGTATGATTTTTTTATTGTCATTAGTTTTCATTTATAAACATTCTATCTATATAAGTTTCATCTATTTAATGAATATTAAAAAAAAACTACATTTTTAACAGACTGAAAATTTATAATTAAGTAAATAAAACAACCCTTTTCAATTCCAATACTTTCATTTAAAATTATAAGCTATAAAAACATTATATAAAAAAATTATCGCCATTTTTCATTCTATATTATCGATAGAAAAATTCTTACTCAAATAAGTCATATAGTATTTAAAATAAAATAGGTATTATTACAAAATGTTTTTACATATGGAATAGAATACAAAAAATATTTCACACGTGTTTCAGTTATATCCAACAATATAAAAAAAATTATACAATATGTATTATACTTTCATCACCAACAGATTCAATGCAAAACGATGAGAAAATTCATAAATACAAAAGTGCCGTGTGGTTTTCCTAAGCGTAAATTTCACAGCAGGCATACTCATTGGCATTAACTAACAAATCAAGGATGGGAATTCTTTGATGATCATCAGTTACCACTATGGCTTTCACTAGTGTCATAAGCTAAAACTATTACAGATACATATCAGAATAAAACAAGATAATTTCATTTCAATTTATTAGGATTGTTCGGGTTAACTTCACTGTACAGAAGTAATATATCCATAATCCGTTGACTGGCACATTCAGCATCAAATGGTCTCATTTTGGTCAGTCGCTCTGTCACATGACATCCAATATAGTCAAAGTCAGACTTCAGTAATGATTCACCTTTAACATTACTCACCGTCTGCAGGGGCTCCAAAATTTTCAATAAGTCTCCTAATATTTTATCACATTCCCTCACAGATTTTTTCCGATTTATCGAACCATTCGATTTTGCTGGCAAATTAAACGATTCAGTTTTTGACTGTTTAGAATTATAATTAATTTTTAATTTCTTACTTAAAGGAACATCTTCATTTTGTTCTGGTTCATAATCAGGATCATCTCCATTGTCATCAAAACAATCAAGCTACGATAAAAAAGGATATAGAAAAATATTATTCTGAGAAAGTAAATTTTACAATAGAGACAAATTAGATTTGGATCATCAAACCATTGTTTTTCTAGATGTAAATAATGTGTTTGGTAGAACTGAAGAAACCCAGTATAATGTTGACAGAAGTAAAGTGATTGGAGGTAACAAAGAGTTCTGTGGTTACTAGGAGGAGCCAATATTCTCCATGTAAAAATCAAAATGTGGAGGTCTATGTCAAAAAATATATAAAACATGCCCTGTTCGCGGCAGCTTTTTTGCGGATTTGTTAATCACGTTTTCGACTATAAATATAGGTTGAAATATTTTTTCAAATAATCAAATGTTAATTGGCGCCTGCAGTAATTCTTTTCTGTAATGAAATACAGTACATTTCTTGTATTTTCTCTATAATTTAACATTAATCATTCTTCAAATAAGAGTGGCGAACGGCAATGCCCATGACCACAATGCACACCATACACGCTGAGGGTATGACGCACACAGATGCCATACGCATACAAAGAGTTAAGAAGAAAAAAATTCTACAATAAAAAATGTTATAGAAGTACTGTGTGAAATTCAATTTAAATATAAACTGTTCCGAATAACCATATTGATTGAATTGATAATAAATATAATAACATGAACTCTTTTCATAAATAATAAAAATGTTATTTAGTTCTTATTACAATCAAAAAGAACATATATCGGATATGTCATTTTAAAAATCAAATATGTATTTTATTAACCAAAATTTTAAAACCAAGGTCAGAGTACAGACATATTGGCTCTCTTGGTGTACAGGAATAAAGGAAATAGCAAGTCTGTTAACTTACATCATTTTCATCTTGCAATTCTTGCTTTATGCTATTTTCTGGGATTCCTAAAGGTTCTATTTTATCACTTAGGCTTGATTCCATTCTGATCAGCTGTAGGAACTGGCACGCTTTCCACAAATACCAGGTAGGTACATAAATAATATCAGAGGCCTCTGCAGATTGCTGACTCAACTGTACTTTCCGCAAATTGTTACTGAATGTAGTTCGAATGTTAATCCACCTTTCTTTGACAATTTGAGCTGAAATAAATTATCATGAGTAACATAATAAATTGTCTAACGCAGCGGTCGGCAACTGGTGGTCCGCGAGGAAATTTTGGTGGTCCGCAGAGAAATCTTGACATTATTTCAATTTTTAATCCTATCACCAGAAAAAAAAATCAACTGAATCTCGTAACACATACATACCTTCCTTGATACATTGCATGTTCTGTCTCACTCTCTCACCTTGTTTTATATTCTTCTTGGACTCTTTCCACTACATACGAGATGGTTACATGATGTCACACTTCAATTGTCGTGAAAGCAGTGCAGGTGCGGACGTGTTGAGTTCAATATAAAATATATTAGGTGGATTATAAAGGTGGAGTGTGTTTATTTTCTTTTTATTTGGCGCATTTTTTACTACATGTATGTTGTGTTCACCCTTTGGCTGCCACACTTCTTTAATAAATATGCCAGAAATGCCACGATTCTGATACAAAAATGATGGTATAAAAAAGTGTTTCATATTTTATAAACAGTGTGTGCCATTGTTATTTAAATATATAATATTTAACACAAAAGTCTATTTGGTGGTCCGCTGGATCAAAATTTTTACATTTTAAGCCATCTAGTGGTCCGTGAGTCCAAAAAGGTTGCCGACTGCTGGTCTAACGTATACGCCTTAGGAAGCAATAAATCTAGTTGTAGGCCACATTCAACCAACAGACCATTGGTTGTGCATCACATCAAATACATATTATAATCTTGGAATGTAAAATTATGAGTAAAATATAAAGTCTGTACTTATGTCTTCTTATAATAATATAATTACAATATAATAAAATAAACCTGAAACCTTTCAACATAGTAGAACTTTGTGATACATGAGTCTTAATGATGGTGGATTCATATTATTATAATGTCTATGACAGAAAAGCTTATGGATATAATTCCATTTTTGACATAATAGAATGAAGTATGATAACATTCCAATTTTAAAAACATATAGATATAAATGATTTAGGTGACTCTTTGAGAATATTGATTATTCATTTCAATATTCAAATTTTTTAAATGCTATGATACTCATAAATTTACCGCCAACATCTATCCATCGAAAATCTATCATATAAAGGTCATATTGGTTGAATATTGTTTCTTAAAATTTTTTCTTAAAAATGGCTTAAAAAACTAAAATATTTACCGGTAAAATTGCCACCCAAATTTTCAGCGAATTCCGCGAAAGCTTTTATTTTTAATGATTTGTCATTATAATTAATCGATTTAAGGTTCCAGATATACTCTCGCTGTTTAACAAATTCAATTAATTTTATATCGGATTTTCTAGACCAACATATTTTTTTTCTATATCGCCTTTTCCGGGATATCATAATACAAATTTTATCACTTTTATATTCACTGTTTATTTCCTAGTGAAGTGTCAAATTTGATAAACCATAGACTACCACCAAGTATTTTAAGTCTATATATTTTTGTGTAACACAATTATGATCGATAACTCAATAATAAGTAAAACACTGACATTAAAATTTTCTATGGGGTACTCTCAAATATTTCAAGCGTAATTTTATTCATTAGTAAGATTTTTAATAAGAATGGTGCTCTATTTTTTCAAACTAGTGGTGACATATGATGCCGATTATATAAAATATAGAAAATCAATATAAAAAAACAAAACAAACAAAATTTCCATATATTTGGAAATAATATACTTTTCTTAGTTTTAAGCATAATGTTTATTTAACAATATAATAAAAGGTTGGTTTTCGTTTTAACCTAATAACTTTCATACTTTAGATTAACACCAGTAATAATGAAACAATTTTTGAAATATCTCGTGGCTCAGTAAAGAATGGGTTAACACCATCACTATTGAATTATTTTTCAGTATTCAATGTTGACTTAGCAGGATGGGGCTAAAAAGTTGATTTAACGAAGTTTGAAATTCTTTCGCCAATGTAATAATGTATTGGTTGAATTGGCATTCACTTGATAGAACTCCATTATACCACGTTGAAAAAAAAAATAGCAATGTATTTTAGTTCTACAAAATTATTTTTTTAAATATTGATAGCTTTTTCGGCTCACGCCATCGTCAGAAGTATGCTTAAACTAACATTTGCTTACCTATATATAGCTGTGTAGAAAATGTAATAATGCTTGAAAAAAAATTTCAGCTACGATGTGACATCCAATTATTTTAACGGTTTTTTTTACTTCCAAATTTGTATTACTTTATCAAGGAATTTCCTGGTTGTAATTTATTAAAGAATGTAAAATAAGCCCATAAAATGATGTAAGCTTTCACATCATAATGATGCTCTCCATGAAAGTGTGTTGCAATTTTGCGCTCCCAGAAAAGAAGAAGCACTGTAGCATAGCGCTTAGTATGATCGGAAACCAAAGCATAAGTGGCATATCCGATTTCCGTTCCATTGAAAAAAAATCTTCTTTTTATAATGGAATGACCATATCAATTACTTCGCCGCAATAGTGGGAAACCGTGGTTGGCTGCAGTATGTGTAATGGTGAACCTCCCTAGTCCTCCTAGCTAATGTGCAAATTGAGTGATATTTTCCCCTACCTCTTTGTTAGTTGTTGTTAGTACTTTTATCGTCGTTTAGCAATTAATGAGAAAAACGTTGTGTAGCAAGTAAATTGCATTTAAAAAATAACAACGCTGACCAAAAAATCAAATATAATCGCAATCGCCTAAAAAGAGGACTCCGTATAGTGTGATATATATATAGTGTGATATTCATGAAACCATTCACCCTTGAGCTAAATGATACCACAAAAATTACACATACAACATTCATATAATTTCTCTTCTCACTGCACACACTCGGCACTATCTCTATAATAGATATTTTTTTCTTGAGGATCGCATTTCCATTATTTTATTGATTATTTTTCTGGTTTCATTGGCATGGTCAGTTATCCAATATTTACTAACGATGTTTAACCACTAGTACGTCAGTGACTCACTGGCGAATTGCATGCTTATTACTCCAAATGCCAGACTCATCAGTGGGTTCGCATTTATATTAAGAATTCAAAGTTTCTCAGAATTGATAAAATATTGATTCCTGTACAGTATGGCAGTTCTACAGAAAAAAAATAAGGGATCTAACCTTTTGACTCTTAGTGCCTATACTGCAAAAATACTGATATCTAAACGAAAGGCCATGTGTTTTCAAAGCATCTAAAATTACTCATAATGAAAACAACCAATCTTTTTATTTTTTTTGCTAGGGTTGTCATAACATATTTGTAATAATTATTTTGCTATTACTGTTTCTGGACAAAATGTTTGAAAAAAATGAGTTGTGGAACAATTCATTTGTCAATTAATGTTCATAGATTCAATTATGAGAATTTTTTTCCAACAACACATAGTGTCAAAAATGTATAAATTTTGATGTCGTCACATTTATATTATTTTATATTTTTAAACTACATTTTACATCAATTTTTAAGTTATACTTTCATAAGAATATATAATTGCTCAATTAAAAAAATAATAGTTCAAATCAAATCAAAAAAATTATAAAGACAATCCTGAGATCCAAAAATTATGCTGATATTCACAAGATTTGAAACAAAACTGAAAGAAATAATAAAAATCATTGGATATTGAAAAATATATTTTTCTAATCAATCAATATTTTTGCCCTTTATGCTTTGCCTTATTAATTATTTATCCTCTAATCGATTAAAGTAATAATATACACAACAAACTAAAATATCAAGAGATTTTGTCTTTGCTGATATCATAATTTTCAGATTGTAAAACATCTTATGTAAAAACAGATTTTAATTCTATAATCCCATCAAATAGAGCACTTTCTGAAGTGTTATATGCATAAAGTCAATAAATATACTCCATCATGTGTCATTACAAAAAACCAAAGGTGGCATTATTTTAATAATCTAATATCATCATAATAAAATAAAATTAAATTTGACTTTTATATACAGCATTGGGATTATTTGGATTAAATTCATTATATAGAACCAACACATTTATGATTTCTTGAGCTGCACATTCTGCATCAAACATTTTCATTTTACACAAACGCTCTGATACAAATTTTCCAATGTATTGAAAATCTGAATGTCTATTATAATCAAGACACGACTGCGATTTTATTGGGTCTAATATATTAGAAAGGTTTGCTAGAGCTTTTTTGCAGGATATCACAAGATCGTCATCAAGTTCCACCTTATTGCCTGCATCAAATGTTTCAAATTTTAATGGCTGTATGGGCTCTTCATTCAATATTGACCCATTCGAACTACTCATTTCATCAGATGATTCATAAGAAAACTGAAACAGACAAAATACTTCAATTTATTTATTGAAGCCATAGTTGAAAAAAATAATTACTCTATTGGTAGAATAAATACGATAAACAATACCGGGGGTAAAAGTAAATATAATGATATGTTGTTAAAATGTAGTTTTTAGAGAATACGGGAAACAATAAATCGAACAGTGATCAATGACATAGTAATATTTATATTATTTACCTTTAGGAATATTTTGTGTTAACATAACAATAAAAAAATTACCTTTTCATCATTATTTTCTTTCAATCTCTCCAAATCGGTGTTGCCAGTGACAGATGAATTGTTTTCAGCTCTTTTCCCTTTTCTTCTTTTTGAATCAATTAAATAAGTACATGCTTCCCAAAGATGCCAAACGGGTGTATAATCTTTACCAGTCACTTTTTTATGCCACATTATTTTCCGCAAATTGTTCCTGAACACACTTCTTATGTTTGTCCATCTGTCTCTTACTAAATTAGCTGCAATAAATCAGGCATAAAATAAGTTTTTTTCAGATAAATATTTGCAATATAGTTACTGTTTGAACATGACTAGTGATAATAGCCTTACAGGATCTTGTTAAGATAGCTAAGGTCGAAAATACACCATTAGAGATTTACAAATTATAATTATATTTTATATAAGAATTCAATTGTATTAAAAAAAAATGTTTAGCAACATTTGACTCTTTCTGTTTGAAAATTTAACGAACATTTTTAGTCTCATCCACCTCAAGAGTTTAAATTATGTTTTAAAACAAAATATTACAAACTACTTTTTGATTCGTTAAATGCCAAAAGAATACATTTACGTCACATTGAACATTTGAGTGTGATACATTTACAGTTTGCAAGTGGTCCACAGTTCCATAAAAGTCGATAAAAGTTCTATACAAACTGATCAAAGCCGATAGATATAGGTCTAGAATAATAATAATAATAGTAATAGCAAACATATGTGAAATATCTTGTGGGAGTTAAAAAAATTAGCTTTACAAAAGTTCAAACTCGAAATTTATAGTTTTTCTGAATATAAATTCTTTTTAGGTATTTTTTACCTTTAATTTGTTTATGTTTTTAACAGATATATAAAGATAATTTGTCATTCTAAGCACTATATAAAATCAATACAAAAAATAGGTTTCGAAAATCAATTTTAGCTGAGATAAAAAAAACTTGATTTCTGGCAAAAAATGTCTGGGGCTTTTCACGCATACCGGGCGAAATAAACAAGCCATTCTTAACAGGTAATTGAAATAAAATTGATAAAAATCAATCATTTCAACCAAGAAAACCAAAAAATTATGATAAATTAAAATATTTTTACTATATGAAAAAAAAGAGAGAAGTGATAAAAACTTCTTAAAATAAAATATAATACAAATTTTGAAATCAAGTACAAAATTTCTAATATTTTATGTATTAAGTATGTTTAATCCTAATGTATAATTTTTGAAACTTCAATTCATTACTAGATTGTATTCAAGTCAAAAGATTATGATGAGAGTGCAAGATGAGAGCTTGACTGAAAATTCAGATGAATAACTCTTAAATTAGAAAACTTATAAAAATGTACTAAGATGCAATTACAGATACCTGTTAAATCATTTTTATATTTGAGGGCAAATTCCTTGTAAGCCTTTTGCTTAAGGTCATTATCTAAGAATTCTGGATGACTATGATCCCAAACAAATTTCTTTGCAAACATAAAGTCTACTAAATCAATATCCATCTGTTTTCGCCACCAAAGTCTTTTGTATCTATCGGCAGGCATTTTGATTCAATAATTTAATCTAGTTATTCAAATTATTTTCGAAAATACACTGATTTGAATATCAAATATTTTGTGTTGTATACCATAGACCAATATATTATATTTGTATACAATGTTATGAAAAACGTCAAAATTTTGAAATATAAAAATAATTGCCAGAATATCAAATCTCTTCTTCCAAATAATTCATATTGGTTACAAGTTATATAGTTGCCAGAATCAACGTTGTTTTGACTGCAAGAAATAACCTGTTTAATTATGACTGGGTTGTGGAGTTAAAAAAACACGACTCCGACATTGACTAATAATATGAATATGGCTCAAAAAGTTTTTTTTTGTCAGGTTTTTTCTTACTTTTCTTATTTTTGACTATTTAATTAAAGATTAACCAATCAATCCGAAAAATTATTATTGATTGAATTAGCATTCACTTGGTAAAACTCCATTATAACACGGTGAAAAAATAGCAATGTATTTTAGTTCTACAAAATTATTTTGAACAAATATAGTTGATAGCTATTTCGGCTCACGCCATCGTCAGAACTATGCTTAAACTAACATTCGCTTATCTATATATAGCTGTGCAGAAAAGGCACACAACACATCCTTTCTTCTGTTCCAACGGCTTAGCTTGTTACTTTAACACAATGACACTAAATTTTCAAAATTCTAAATGAAACAATAGGTGTCTATGACAATAAGATTATATGTGGGACAGAAGTGGTCCTTATGGAAGCAAATCAGACCACCCCTTTGTACAACGGCTGGAAAATTGGCGATACTATTATGTTAGTTTGTTCGTTAAGAATCTTTTGTGATAATTGGGTTCTATTGATTTCCAGCTGTTCCAAAGCCGTCATTCTCCGACCCTTACTACAAAGATGCAAACATTTAGGCGCTGAGTTTGAATTTATATTATGTGATTCATTAATAACGTGATTAGCGAATTGTGAATCTGTTTTTTTTATTGTTGAATGATCTTACATGTTCCTTAGCTCGAGTAGATATATTTCTACCTGTCTGTCCGATATAAACGGATAAACATGAGCCACAGGACATTTTATAAATACCGGAAAATTATTCATCGAAATATTCTTCAAAATTATATCATAGTAAAATTATTCGAAGCATAACTGGGGTTATTATTTACATTAATAATTTTCTATTCTATCATGACAATAAAATAGTTCTTGGTTTAATATATGAAGGTACCATTATCAATATAAAATATGATATTGACCGAAGGTGAATAATGGAATGTCAACAATCCAAATTTATTATAAATATTCTTTACAATCTTTACGGCATCCTTCTATAGTTTGCTTAAAAAAGACTGTATTAGATAAGAGGTAACTCTTCATTGATTATTTATTAATATGCAATAAATACGACGTCCATCAGTTTTCAGTAATGAACATTTTATTTTTATTACTTTTAGGCTATTTAATATTTTTTTGTCACACACCTACAAATTAACACCCTGCTTAAACAGATTATTTAAATCTCGTGGATATCACATGCATCTATCGTAACTATGCTTTATTTATAAATATTAATCATTTTATAAGGAGTCATTTTATAAGGAGGAGGAGGAAAGTCTTAATAAGTTCACTGCAATAACGTCATCCATTTATACAAATTAAATTAACAATTTTTATCTCTTGTGACCATATAAATATAATACTTGTCTATGCTATATAATGAAAACTATATTGTCTATTGTTGACAAAGTCAGGTCGCGGTTGGATTTACTAAACTGACAGCGAACTTCTTTCGCTAATTTACGAAAATCTTCGTAAAGCTGTAAAATAAATATTTATTCAGTTCTTTATTTTATTGCCAGATTTAAAATTTCTTCGGCTAATGATTTGAAACAAGATAAACAATACTACCAAAAAAAAATTCGATTTAACATAGCGATTTTTCTATTATGATTTGAGTAAATAGGCTTTCAAAATGAACAAGAAAATTATTTCATTTGGGAAAATCGCCCTTCCGCAAATCACTAGTAAAAGCATAGAAAATGCGGAACCTTCATCTTCAAAAGAAACTGAAGGATTCGGTACGTTCGGTAAAAAAGTTACTGCCATCGACGATGAAGTTGACAACATAGCCAACGATTTGGAGACCCAGCATGTAGAATCAGTTATGGGCATACAAGGCTTCGGTAAAAAAGCCAAAACATTTGACTTGGATCAGATAATTGCACAAGTAAAGAAAACCGCTCGTCAGATCATACCCAAACACGTAGAACCAACGAAGACATCTGATGACGAAGAGGATGACGACGATTTAATAGGACCCCCAATACCACTCGATCTACCCCTAGAAGGTGACACTAATTCAACAAAAAGCGCCATTGATGATGGTAAAGACCCAGACAGTTATGATGAATTAAGTGATTCAGATGAAGAAGAAGAAACACAATTAATCAGGAGAATTCCTTCTAGCCATGAAGTTAAAATGGATCACGGAAGTAAAGCCGTTGTTGCCGTGGCCGCTGATCCGTCAGGAGCGAGACTGTCGACAGGATCGGTAGACTATGAAGTGTGTTTTTGGGACTTTGCTGGCATGGATATGTCGATGCGATGTTTTAGAACCCTCAGGCCTTGTGAAAATCACCCCATTAAGTGTTTGCAATATTCAGCAACCGGCGATACCATATTGGTTGTCAGTGGGTCAGCTCAAGCCAAAGTTTTAGATAGAGATGGATTTGAGAAAATTGAATGTGTGAAAGGAGACCAATATATTGCCGATATGGCGAAAACAAAAGGACACACCGCATCACTGAGCAGTGGGTGTTGGCATCCATATACAAGAGAAGAATTTATGACATCCGCTCAGGATGGAACATTACGGTTATGGGATGTAGAGAAACCTAGAGAACAAAAATCTGTCATTAAACCGAGAGCTCAAGGTGGGGTCAAAACAAATCCTGTAGCATGTGCATATTCCCGAGATGGCAACACTGTTGCTTGTGGATGTTTTGATGGCTCCATTCAGATGTGGGACCACAGAAAAAATTATGTCAACACATGTATGTTGTTGAGGGGTGCTCATCAAAAACAAACTGAAATATCTTCTCTTAGTTATTCTTATCTTGGAAATTATATTGCCACCAGGGCTTGCGATGACACTTTGAAATTGTGGGATTTGCGAGCATTCAAAAAACCTGTACATGAGGTTGGAGATCTATTTTCACGATATGATAGCACCGATTGTATGTTCAGCCCTGACGACTCGATGATAATAACTGGAGAATCATTAAAAAAAGGACAGAAAGCTGGTCGTGTATTATTTTATGAAACATCCACATTTAATTTGGTAACAGATATTGAAGTCACTGATTCACATGTAATTAAAACAATATGGCACCCAAAATTGAACCAAATATTCATCGGCTGTGGAAATGGCACAGTCAAATGTTTCTATGATCAAAATCGCAGCATCAGAGGTGCAAAGCTCTGTGTTGTCAAAACACATAGAAAAAGAGGATCAACTGAAGTCGTTAGTGGAACACAAGTCATAACACCACATGCTTTACCATTATTCCGGCAAGACAGAATAAAAACAAACAAAAAAAAAATTGAAAAAGATAGAATGGATCCAATGAAATCGAGGCGGCCCGATCTTCCCATCACTTCTGGACAAGGTGGTCGTGTGGCATCATCAGGAGGAACTCTAAGCTCTTATGTAATTAGAAATTTGGGTCTCAGTAAACGTGTCAATGATGAACAAGATCCCAGAGAAGCTATTTTGAAGTTTGCCAAAGACGCTGAAGAAAATCCCATTTGGATTGCACCTGCCTATGCCAAAACCCAACCTGTACCAATTTTTCAAGACAGTGAAGAGACTAATAATGGCAGTGATGATGCATCAAGTTCTAAGAAAAGAAAAATTTAAGCCCACAACGCAGAAGATCATGTATTTTATTTTATTATGTGTATACATGTAAATTATAAATCTTAATATTATAATTTACCAACTTTTACACCGTGTTATTATTCTTTCCATATGATTAAGATATTATTTTGATTGAATGTAAAAAAATCACAATAAGCTTAGGTAAATTGGATTGACAAAATTGCATTATACACATATCATTATGTTGATGTCAGTATCAATATTATTTGCTATTTCTTACTTACCAATATATTATTAGGTTTTATATAGATAATATTGAATATAAAGTAGGAAAATTTATTAATTAAAAAATAGTAAGAAAACATTACATAGAAATGGCATCCAAGATGATATAATCATGTAATTTTCATGCTGCTGCTGTTCCCCTCTTTGGAAGATTTCTTGTGACAGATAGACAAGTAAATATATAAGTCTATTAACATCATCAACCCAAATCCACCATACACTTTTTTTTTATTATCCAGGAAATATTTTCAGCTCAAAAAACTCACCAAAGTCCATTTTAGTAGTTGAAAAATAAACTTTATATTTTTTTTCATAAATGCTTTCTGAGTCTTGACAATCATACTTGCGTGGGTCTGTTTGAGACAATCACAATTCAGCAACAACCCGGGCATGTTGCCATTTTTTGCTTGACAGCATATGGTAAACAACAGTTTCTTTTGTTTATAATGTGGTTTTATGATAAAATAAACATTATTCCACCACATTTTACTAAACAGAAGCAAAGATACATTAAGAGTGAAAAATTTAAGGATAGGAAGCTGAAATTGTTAGTTTCTACAAGTTTATTTTACAACAAATTCTGAAATTGACAATGTTATTATTGTTTTCATTAGAGCCATACTAATATGGCAGCAGTACAAATATGGGTTTTTGAATTGTTAACTGAAAATTTTTTGATTTTCTTTTCTTCATCTAATTTAAAATATTAGGTTTTATAGGACAGAGACTAGTTTAGTTATTTATGAGATATAAGGGAAAAAAATTAATAAATATATCAAAAAGAGTTGGATGCGGTAATAAGTATTGAAATGAAGAGCATGTGGTAGTTTTTATATGAAAAAAAATATTATTTAACTGATTTTTTATGACCTAGCTTGAAAATCAAGCCAGGAATACAAGTCAAAAATTATTGACGTGTTAGATATTTTTATATTGTTTTTAATATTTACACATGTAATTTCATATCAAGAATTTCTGTGATAGTGAATATTTTGAAATAATTTTTAAAAATACCAATACGGCCTTTTCCAAACTGAAAAATCAAATATCTGTGCGTTTTTCATGCTTAAGTCCACACAAAATGTTTCTCATACGAAACTAAGTCTACGTTCATTAAAACAAAAGGGCGTAAGTCCGTATTAAATACCTGTTATTTTTTTTAGCCATAAAAAATACAGATAAAGAATTATTGTTTTACTGTAGAAATAGTTTTTCAATATGAGATCAATAAAATCGGTGTAAGCTAAAAATATTTTTTATCCGAAATTGTTTTATGTGTGACTTGGTGCATAAGATATTTATCTGTCATATGTATAATACATATATGGATTATGGATAAGTGAGATTTAAATATCCCGCTTTATAAATAGTGAACGTATCCTTTTCCGCCCACGTACTTCGTCACTAGGTGGCCGACAAAATACGAACGCAACCGAAGACGAAGACGGCCAAAGATGGTGTACGAAATGTCATTTCGCAGGTGTATTGTGTGATGTTTTTCTTGTGATAGTGCATCATTGAGAATTTCACCATCATAATATTGACAATTATAGCTCAAACTTGGTATGTGAAAACTATTTTAATTCATCTGTTGAAAGCTTACCGCGTATTTGTTCAGAAAAGACGGCGTTCTCGCATTAGGTTTGACAGGTGAATAGGTGTAGCTGGTATAATAGTAAGATTTATGGCAATCACTGGTTTGTGTTTAATTCACTACGTATTGCAGTGATATCATCAATAAATACGAAATCTTATCAGTCATAGTGTATTCTGTACCTCTCACGCGCACTGGAGGTAATATCGTGCAAGCATGTTATTTGTTTTCATAATTTAATCGTTACGTAGCGTATTATTGTACAAGTTTTCCATCTTTGAATCTGGGCTAAGAAATCCTAAAGATAAGCAAATGTGAATATTCCTTTATTAACACGGTTGATTTAATATTTTTGACAGTGTCAACGTATTAATCTTATCGAGGAATATTTTTTCTTACTTCGAAAATTGCTTTTAATAATTCTTGTAGAAAATTGGGATAGTATGTGCGAGTATACTGTTTTATCACAATTTTTATTTATTTTTTGTTATTTATGCGTCATATCCGAAGGTTAAATAAAAAATAAATTTTTCCATCCCAAAAGAAATACTGCCTAGTTTTAAAATCATCACAATAAATGTAAAATATAATATACCAACTTTTTTACATTATTCGAGAAATCTCGAATAGTTTGTTTATGATAAATATTTAAAAAATGTAAATAACTATTTACTGCCATAATCCAATACTTAATCGAATAATCTATTTCTTGTCAGTGAAGCAAATAGAAGTTCAACTGCAAGTTTTTTTCATATTCTATTCTTCAATACCTAGATGAGTGATAAATGAATAATAACAAATGAAAACCAATGTCATATCTGAAATTAGAGAACATTTAGTGATTTATCTGTGTGTGTGTGTGTGTGTGTATAATTTCCATTATAATCAGTGGCATGTAGACAGTGTAAATCATTTACATATCTGAAAAAGTTTTCAAGCACAACTATATGAAGACATTCGGTTTTCCATTTTTCAATATTTTCAGTACTTGCCTGCTTACCTGCTTTTCACAAATCAGTAATATATCCTATGTGCTCCCGATTCAACATATTTTTGTATTTTACCACTGCATTATTATTTATTTATTTCTATTCAAATGGCTTCACTTAATGAATGTTATCTGATTCCACAAATTATATGTCTTGACGAATATCAATATCCTATCTCACCTATTGTTATTAATAGCTTACAAAATTTTGCTGGCTTATTGAGCATTACATGCACAATCATTTTCTGTGCTTCAGATGAATGAATGGTGACATCACTATCTAATTAAAAGTATTCATGTACTGTCATAAGATATTTGCTCAAAATAGGAGTCATATTTTAAAATGTGTATCAAATTTAAAAATTTGAATAATTTACAAATTATTTATCACTAATTTAATGTATAGCAGGAAATTTGTCGTTTTGCACAATCTTATTATATGACAAAATTATGAATGACAAGTCATTTCAAGTCAATATTTTACGATAGAAGTAATATGCTTAATTCTTCCTTATTAATTTACAATAAATCGAATTTTACTCATGGTGGTGTACCTTAAGGCAGGGTCTCCCAACCTTTTTATACTCTAGAGTGCATTCTAAAATATCGGTAGGGTGGCGGGCACCACCTATTTTTGATCGACAAACTCTTTCCATAACTTCTTATTTTCCCATAATTAATTTTCTTATATTCATAATTTATTAATAAATAATAAATAAAAATGTTTCAAAATAATAGAATTATTATTCAAATTGTATATACATTTTTAATTAGTGTTTATAATAAAATTCTATCACGGTCGAATAGTGGCGGGCGGGCACACACGAATCGTTCCGTGGGCGCCATGGTGCCCGCGGGCACGGGGTTGGGAATCCCTGCCTTAAGGCATTACTGGATTATAGACTTTCTAATTAATATTTGAATATAATTTTAATACCAGTGTTAATAAAAAAAAATGTTTGCATGGACAAGTACAGGGAAGGTAGTTAAATTAAACTCATATTACATTGTCTTGTACAAATGCGAAAGATGTTTATTAACTGTTTTTATCTTGCATTCAGTAAATTATTTTACGTTTATCATGTGGGTGAATCAATAAGCCCTATGATTATTATCATATATATTACATTTTTTTTTTGGAATTTTACAATGTTTGGCATCTATAATTATTGTTTATTTATAGTTTTTGGTATTTTGTAAAGAATGGCAGCGAGTGGGTGCACGATTATAGCATCATTTTATTGCCCACACTTGTCTGCCTACGGCTCAGTAATTGGATTTTACAACCGAATACTGATTTATAAATATTACATTTTATTTATATATAAATAAACATTTTTTACTGATCCGTGATAGTGTTTTTCCGATGTAAAAATAAATACCTTCCGTATATAATTATCAGTATCAATATAAACATTTCTTCAGCGCTTACCTCCCAACTGCAGCATTTTTACTCATCCGTTATCATAACACTACCACTAACTGTACTACGGTATAAAGCACCGGTACCGGGCGGTGTGAAACGACCCTCCGGTTAACCAAAGACTGATTGTACATTTATACATACATTATTTTTAAAAACCTTTTTCGTGATATTAAATATCATGGTGTTTCAGTCAAAATGTTAGGAATTTTTTCCAGACTTGTATTTGGTTTATCAGTGATCCATTTTTAAGTTTGTTTACGTTTTATGTAAAATGTTCAAATTTCATTCATTGTCCATCCCCAATTAACCATATTTATAAAATACTCCCAAAATAGTGTTGTTATAACGTTTTAATTAGGCTCTCCAAGATAACGTGGAAACATCATTGACATTTATGCCCTTAGGGTTAAAAACCATAAATCAATTGAAAATTCAATATCCGCACGCGTATTCTTGTCTTAGGGATTTATTACTCGGCTGAGGCGATCGGCAAATGTGCTGCGTGCTATTATGCGTGATGATCATATAATCAACATAATTCGATACTATTTGAAAACCTGTTTTTGGCTACATCATTTATCTACTCCTATATTGGTAGTGAGTGTAATGATACGAGATGTATGACAAAATAGAAAAAGAAGATACTTACTTATTGAGTCACAGAATGTTTATTTAGGTGAATTTAATTATTTATTATTATACCTGAATTCGCGACGGATGAGGGATTTCTCCTTTCGATACCACACATAAAAAGCAGATCAATCATTGTGTATACCAATTTATATCCGTCGTTTTTTTATATGGCTTAGAAAGGTTTTTGGAGAGATTGCGATCAGAAATGAAACATTTTAACACGTGTTGTCAATTGCGTTGTCGTTTATGTGAAAGTCTCAATAAATTAACCTTTATTTTTTAGTACATGTCATTTTAAGGCTCTCGAATCAAAATCTACGGCATATATATTTTTACGAACCCTAAATGAACACGAATAAATTTAATATTTTCTTTTTTAGTAGAACTTTATTTATGTTATTTAAGTTTCATATTTATAGTCTACTGTTAAAAATATTTAAACTTAAGAACTCTGGCCGATAAAAAATGAAGAATTGTTTCTTAGGTCAAAATCAACCGTTTGCTTGAAAATTTAAAATTAGTATGACATAAAATGTTTAATTCGATCAAATTTTAATTATTGAAACTGTATACACTTCTTCATTTTTGTACATTTCACTATTAGATCTACTTATCAAGAACAGCAATCAAGAGTTCAAAATTTAAACAACAAACACTAAAACATTCCAATGTTTCCGTTTCTTATTTTAGTAGCCTGTTTACTTAGTTGAGATATATTTATTTATTTTAATAATCTGATTGTGATAACTCTTGAAATTACAAACAACAAACCTTAAACTCCTGGCTGTTTATTATACGAAGGCTCCCACGACCTCGATATCAGCCTGCTCTTTTCCGATCGAAAATGAATTTCAATAAAACTTTGAATTGCGCATAGGTCAAAGATATTCTATATTTTTTATATTCACCTGGTTATTTAAATTGTAAAAATCATATATCACTATACGTGTATTATGCCGTCGACGGTATTTTACTTGGGAATGTAAATGTTTGATCACAATTCAATATTTAGATATAAAGACAGTGTAAAAAAAAAGATAAACTTCCTACTCTTCTTAAAAAAAGACGATTCACGTGGAATTCTTTACGGTAGTATCAAAAAATACCCACACAATATGGTAAAATATCACAAAACTACTTGGTTCACTACGGAAGAATCTTCACAAATAATAATTGCGAAATCTCAATTATTATTTCACGAAACTAATCGGCAACCTTGTCGCTACATAAATATTACGCAACGTCTTTATTGGTTGTGCAAAATCTTTCATAGTATGTATATTTAAAAAAAGCTATTAACTATTTGGTGTTCACAAGACAAAATACCATAACCTCACCTCAAACGATATTTAGTATTTTCTTTATATAAAAATGTGTGTGTCCATTTTGCTACTATATTCTAATAATGGAATAGTTACGTTTCCTTCCATAAAATTAATATTAATTTATTATTGGTAAATTAACCCTTCTTTTACCACAATCAAATTTTTGCTTTTTAAAAGTTAGTGTTACTAAAAGTTTATTGAAATGTGAAAAGATTCTTCACGTTAACATACTCTTATGCCAGCTTATCTCTAAAATTGTCAATCGGCAACTCCTTGAATATAAAAATACGTTCTCGCACTCCATTGAAAAATGTTTTTCGATTTTTTTTAAAGAAAAATAAATGTATCGTAAATGAAAACGACTATAGTTTTCAAACATCGCAACATCTTTGTAGTCCATTTACTATGTATATAATTATGTCAATTTATATTGCTATATTATAAAAGATATATTGATATGTTTATAGAATGCTTGATGGAATTTCAGTATCAAATTTCAATCTTTGAATGTTTGTATGTGTCAGTTCTATTGAATCAGTGTGATAGAAAGCACGAAGATGCCAGAAGGTGAAACTTGGGCCGTGAGTGACAAAACATATGGAAATTTACAAAGGTGCAACAATTCAAATAAATCATAAGGTAGTTTTAAATGTACAGACTAAAGCTAGATCTCTCGCTCTTCAGGTTAAGAAACACTGCTCGATGCACTTCATGTTATAAATACAATGAAATGAGTTCTTTTTACTTTTTTTTCTTATTCATCAATAATGGGAATAGCTAACAATCAATCCGTAGTTCATTTTATCGTTCCTCTATGCTAAAATATATCACATACTAAAAATGGGTTAAGCACATCCGACCAGCCATCAACGGTCCTCATTTTCGACTAAAGCGAACATGCCAAAAGAAATGCAACATGATACAAAATACTCGAATCTCAGTATCTGAACGACTTGTTCCCAATTGAAAGTAGTTTCTCTGTGCGCCAATTACTATCTCAATGCTGATTATATTATGATTTATTATTTAACGACTTTTCTAAAATATTCCTTGACCTGTAAACAACAATTGTTATTATTGTACTGTATATCGACAGCGTAGTGTGATAGCGACGGTTTGCATATTATATCATTCGTTTGTATGTAATGTCAAAAAAATTTACAGCCGTATAGCGCTGGTAATGTTTCAAATATTTCCACTCAAAACTTTCGTTGTCATAGAGAATGTGCATACAATAGATTACTCGTTCTAGTGTTTGAGGTTGTGCTATTATTTTCGGTGGATTCGACGTTAACTTAGTGGAATTATCGAAGTTCAATTTTGATATAAAATTAATATTGGTAACTTTTATATTACACTTGGTGTGTTTCTTTGAAAAATATTTTCCGACTGTTCATTAATAATAATTTTTTCACTCACCAAAATATTAAACTTATTTCATTTAATATTTTCATTTCCAACCCCTAATAATTATTATATGATTAATAGTGTTATGATAATTGATACTATAACTATTGTATTCTAATTTCTTTACACCCAGTAAAAACTCTCCTTACTAATTGTTATGTAAACAATTAGAATCATTGTTTTCCTTGCTTCATGAAACAATACCGTTAGTCTGAAGATAATTCTTAAAGAAGCGTAACTTGCGTGGCGTCTTGTTGCACACCAAGTGAAATAACAAAATTTAAAATTTTATATTAGGTCATGTTTATGTTCGACCGTACACGAAATGAACTGTGCTCATTTTTCACTAATTGGATTTAAAACATTAAGCTTCTGACGTGTCATACTATTTAATTTAAATTTAGTCGATTTAACTGACCGTTAATTGATCATTAGGTATACATATGTATAGGCAATAAAAAAATCCTATCTTAAATATTCTCAACACTCGTGTGCGGTACTTTTGCGAGTCAATTTATATGATCGTAATTTCAGGTTGAAAAAATTCATAAACCATAAATATTATATAAAAAAAGGTTACCAAATTCGTTTACCCTCAATAAACTCAATGGTAGGTAACTTAATTCAAAGTTGTCAAAACGTTTTTAATAGGCAATTTCTATAAATACATACGAGTCGTATTTTTTTTTCAATTTCAAAAAGTAAATTTTCTGCATAATCATTATTTGCAACTGCTGAGATACACGGTCGGTAGTTTTGAAGGATTTAAAAAAAATGAAATCTTTACTATCCAATAGTACTAAGCCAATCGGCTGTGTTGCGGTATACGTATTTTTTGAACTTATATTATATCAAACAAAGATATCTTGTCTTAAATATTGTTTCAAAATAGCTTTAAATACGATCTATAAAATAATCGCATATAGTATACATATATATTTCTATGAGTTATTAAATATTTCGAAATGTACGCCTTTTAGCTGAACAAATCCAGTGTGCGAGAATCGAGTAGCGACATCAATAAAATCAATTAATTCGATTAGGATTCATTGTCGTTTTACAAAGTAGCACTAAACTAGCCATTCGCGAGATGACTGCAGCTCGGTGCCTAGTTGACTGCCTGCCCGCTGTGATCTCTAATTTCTTTTACTTAACACTCCAGTTTCATTTAATTTGTCCACTAGTGCGAGTTTGAAGAATCTATTTAGGGATCCGAGGGAATAAAATTCATAATGTTTTATTAAAAACATAATAACTTACTTCGCCATTAAATGGCAGCTTATTTCTTTCTCAACCTGTTTTGTCACTCATTTTATTTAATTTTTTTGTTATTCGTCTTTTTTAGCGTGAAATCAATCATAATTTCAGCCACGATTTAGGTAAATCAATTTACACTTGAAATGATAAAAGCAGTGATATTAAACATTTTTCATCTACAATAAGCTATATATTTAATAATAAACGCAGGTTAATTCTTTTTTTTTTGTAAAGATAAAACCCGATATCGCTCATTTTGAGCTTTGTCAGCTGATCTTTTAAATTATAGCTCATATTATCGCATCCCGTAATTATTTATTAAGAAAATAAACACAACATTACTCTGTCAATCAGAGAACCGAAATTTCTGAAACTGACTACATTTTCACCTGTATAACGATTGAGAAAATAATATATTTATTCAAATCGATGTAATAATTTTTCAGCGTCATCAAAAAATGCGTTAAGGATTCAGGTAAAAATCGTTTTACCTAATTATTATTACAATATGTTTTAGTTTGTATCGTTTACTCGGCATTTCTAACACTGCAAAAGTGAGGATAACATGCGCAGCCAGTTGCTACTGTTATTGGTTTATAGATATATATATTTATATATTTTTTTTTTCTTTTAACTAATACTGTTTCATCTCAATAACGCACATGTTAAATTTAATTACGTTTTGTAAAGAGTTCGTCTTCGAAGAGTTTGCCCCAAATTCTGCCGAATTTGTTTACTTTATATTTAAAGTTTAAAATTTTATTAATATCAAAGTGATTTATGTCATTTGTTTCGGAAGTATTTTATTTTAAAACTTTTAGGCAGTAAATGCCCGCCGAAGTTTCGGAACGTATTTTTAGAAATTAAGTATTTGACTGCAAAAGGCTGGCAAATACTGCATTCTTAAAATAATGGCGCGCTCTTGGTATCTCGCGACTATTTTTCCAATTTCTTTTTTACCCTCGTGTCTTCAACACTTTTTTCTGATATACTACTTATTTCAAAATATAATATATATTTATAAATCTGTTGAACTATGTGATTATGTGTATTTTCACCAGTCTATAAATTGGATATACATATGTAATTTCAATCGTGTTATTAACGAACATCTCATATTTTTTCAACACCCATGATACGTCTTTCAATCTTCATCAACTGAGCACAAAAACAACAAACCTGTATATGAATGTAATTAAGTATAAGTAGATTTTACCTCTGATTGTCTAGCGATCTTCATTACTATAGAAAAACTTTCGGCTATGAAAATAGCTTTGATTTACATAAGCTCTTTATTTGATAGATTCCGAATACGTCTGCGTTCGATTGAGTTACTGTAAAAAAATAATCTGGGTGAGGTGTATCACATGTCTGTCCGCTGATGACTATAATTTAATTTAATACACCAACTTAATATAAATTCTTCTCGGTTGAATGCCTATCATAATCTTAGAGCTGCATAAATGTATTTCAAAATTATTCTTGTAATTGTGTAATCTTCAAACCAAATGCAGCATAATAAATAAATAACGAATGCGCGCGCACATCTATATTTTGCTTAACACTAGAATTGCTGTTCATAGCGATCAGCATTATAATTATTTCCTTTTTTAAACGCACTTATAGAAAAGAGGGACTGCGTGTTTGGTTATACAATTAATCTTCTTAATTATTTTAACCCATATGAGGATTCCCAATGTGGGTCGATTACGCCACCTCTATTATAATGAATGAATTGTAAAATGCTTCTTTTTTTAAATTCTCTGATGTGCATATTTTTAGTGGACGAAAAATAACATGCGATTATTTATTTTATATTGAGACAGATCTGTCGCCACTGGTCGCATATGCAAGATGACATAACATATCGTGGCATGTTACAGTACGCGAGAGTTGTTCATTTTTCACGATCATTTTCTATTCGTGAAGATATAAGGGTATACAATAATTCAGTGACTTGAACACTTTGTTGGGTATAATCGATGTGCGCGTTATAAAATGCTTCAATATTAAACAACTCTTTTCCAAGAACTTTTATTTTTAATTAGCAAATTTTACTGAGACCCTGAAGGATATTCAGACCAATAGACGCTGATTCAAAATAATATTTTTTATACCCGGTGATTGGTGGAGTGATTAGTAGGTTTGTGTACTTTAAAATTGGAGGATATGTGTAACGTTAACTTTATCAAGTGAGTTATCGCTTTAAAATATACGCTCTTCTTAATCACTCGTAAAAGCACCTGTAGTATTAACCAACACTTTTTAGGCAGTGCTTGTCAGATTACAATATACCTGAAGTTTTTTTTCTCACAATATTTGAATACATTGATATAAGTTGTAAAATATCTTCGACATTGCGTTCGGTCGTCTTAAAATTTGCATATAAATAATATTAAAAAGACAATGTTTATTAATATATCTACAAGTTTATATTTTTAAGTATAAGGCTGGTTTCAATTGTCGCGAGCATTATCTATTGATACAATACAAATTATAAACAAAACTCTCTGTATAAATTTTTCAGTTAAAAGCCACCAGGGAGACAAAACCAATTTTCAAGAATTGAGAAAATAATTTACAGGTAATTTACAACATTGCGTTTTTATTATTTAAATATAATACCTTTCTATTTCCACCAAAAAGTGACAGTTAACGCATTAAGAATTATTAAAATTTGCAATCGGAATTTTGGTCAGACAGCCGACTAAAAGACATTCCAAGGCGCAATAAAAACAGAATCATAAATAATTGATTTGATCGGCGACTTAAATATATTTTAAATTTAAATCTTAAAATATTTTTTCATGTGTTAAACTTTTTTATGTTTTTTTCATGTTTAATATACACCCAGTCCTCTTTTTACGTGATTTTTTTTACGCGAATTCGATTATACGCGATTATTTGGACGGCACCGTTACATTTTTTTACGCGCTTCACTCGTTTTTACGCGATTTTTTCCCCAAATTTGTTTTACAGAAGAAATTTATATATGATGCTAGGCATGTACATTTCATTATTTTTTTAAATAAAAAAAAAATATATGTATTTTTACAACTTAATTTTGTAAAGTATTCCATTTTTTTAAATACACATACAATTGCCAAATGTTGACAAGTGTATCGGATATTATGCGAATTTTTGTTTTAGGTTGTGTAAAGAAATATAATGGAATTGCGTAAAATCATGGGATGTATGTAAACTTGTTTAAACACAATTCATTTATTAAATTCGTTGAATAGCACCTTTCTCGGCCTCTAATAATTCATATAAGTGTATATAACATCATAAAACATATCATTTTTTTTTTGCACGAATTTCAAAGAGCAAATTTTGGTTTTTCATACGTTTCTGGTACTTTTTTACGCGATACTTTAATTTTTGGAACCAATTTATCAAATTATATGAAAGTTATGATTTTTTTACGCGATTTTTTTACGCGCCTTTTTCTGGAACCAATGTATCGCGTAACAAAAGGACTGGGTGTATTCAACATATTGGTCACTTTTTACTGTCTGAGTTAATTGATTCATTCGACTGCCGTTGCTATTTGCAAGACCTATACATTACTCCAGTCGCGATGTTTCCTTGTGAATACTTCAGTTTAGTTTCGCGTGCCACTGTGCACGACACCGTATCGGATTTATTTATATCAGTGAAGTGTTAGTTTCTATTTACGGATATATTATTTTTTTGAGTATTATCTTTTTAAATCATATCGTTTTTTACTTCGTTTCATCAATATGATTAAGGTACGTAGTTAAAGCACTAATTCGACTTATACTTAATACTTAAATAATCAAAAAAAACTTTTTTAATCGTAAAAAATCATTAATTGCTGTCTTAATTTATAATTACAAATGAGGCATGTAATTAGCGGTTATTCTACAGTTAATTATTATTGCGAATTCGTGTAAGGTAATTACATTATTCTCCCTGGGTGATATGTTTTCCATCCGAACTCTCTCGTGAATTTCATCAGTAAAGGATCTTGGAGTACAATTCGAAAGTAAACTAACCTTCAATAGTCACATTAGGACTACCTGCAACAAAGCATTGCAAATGTTGGGCTTTATCCTACGTACTACGAGAGCCTTTTCAGGTGTTAAAATTTTAATATTATTGTACAATACCTTAGTACGAAGCAGACTTGAGAGTGGGTCTATTGTTTGGGCCCCAGGAGATTTGAAATATGCCCTTATGGTGGAAAAGGTTCAGAAGAAATTTTTGAGACTTTTTTACTTGAGAGCATACGGATACTATCTGTGGCTTTATCCAACTGACTTTCTTTTGGGTATGCTCACTTTTAATAGTTTGAAAAATCGAAGAGAAATATATCTAGCCACATATTTCTTTCGACTAATTCGAGGCCAAAATGAGAATTCTGCCATCCTTAATAATGTAAATTTGTATGTTCCGGATAGTTTTTTAAGAAATCGTGTACATAATTTGTTTGTTCTTCCAAAGTGTAGAACCAGTCTGCCAATGGTAAGAGCATTAACAATGTTCAACGGTATTGCCTCGGATGTTGACATATTTCATGTGGACGAAAGTGAGCTCAGACGAATGCTATTTTTTCAGTTAAAGTAGACATTTCATGAGCTTACTTGGTTGACTTTCTTTTTTGCAATCATTTTTGATTGTTTTATATTATTTGTTGAATTTTTATATTTTGTATTTATATATGTTAATATGTTACGGTGCAAAAGCATTGAATTAATAATTTGTAAGTTTTGTACCGTATAGTTGTAATAAATAAATAAATAAATCGTGGTTTCTTAACGTGGACTTTTTGTTAGTCTTTTGTCGATTACCTGGTTTTGATCAAAAGTTATTCCATATTTTTCTCTCCGTATGAGTGCAGATGCTCAACTCGGGCCCTCAATAGTATGATGAATCTGCGAGAATATATCATAATATTATATTTATTTGACCACTGCATTACAATTGATGTTTCTCAATTTTTAGTTATATTCCACCGATGAAAGGATGAAATTTAATTGCATATATAAAATTATAATATATGTTATAAATATTAATTTCATTGATATTCAAAAATGTTTGTAAATTACAATAGTTTGTTAATGAAACTAATCAATGAAATGAAAATTTTTGATTCAGTCCGAAGGCCAAACTTAAAGACCTTACAAGGCCACATGCAACCTTGTAACTCCGGGTCCCCCACCCAATTCTAATGCAACTGTTATGACAGTTATTGAATAATTTTTATCAAATGAAAAATTAACATAAAGTAATAATTAATATTCATAATATAATTACATTTGGTCCATTCAATGGTGGCTGACACTCGACTTATTGAAAAGAAAGGCATATTTCTTCGCAATCTCCTTACATTCTATGCTTAAATTCTGTACCATATCATTCATATATGCTATTTCACCTTGATTATCCTTGGCGTATTTAGTTTATTACCACGTAATTGTCGCACTGTAATGCTTAATTGATATTGATTGAAATTATGTTAGACGCTGCATGTCTCTTTCTGTACTGGAGATCAGACCGAAGGTTAATGATGCTTCGTTTATTAATTTCGGCCGTGCTTGCATTATATGTATGTGAATTATTAAATACATATGAACTCCGATCAAAAAATTCTGGCTATGACAATATATTGTTAAAACTGTTTGTATTTGTTTCAATAGAGATAGTGATATTGAAAGTGTCACTGAATTTAATTAAACTTATTTAGCAGTGAACTTGTTTTCTTGTCTCTTCAATTATAATACTTAATTTGTAATTTTCTTTTATACTGCACGCCTGTGTTTTCAAAATTTGTTAATCATAATGCCTCGCTAAACTATCGGTACTAATTTTTTCTTATCCACTTTTTCCAGGTGAGATTTGTGGGCATGTCGCTTGCCGGTGAGGAGGGAGTGTGCTTGGGTATGGGGGTCCCGGCGCAGTCTCTGCCTGCCGCCTCAGGCCAGGACCCCCGGCTCATCCTCATTCAAGAAATGCGGGCACAGAACTTTGATCTCATCAGATTCGCTTCCTATAGGACTGCCTGCAAACTGAGATTTGTGCAGAAAAAAGCTAATTGTAAGTCTCACAACTAACCCGCAGAGATCATGCATTTCAGTTATTGTATCTACAATTATTTAACTACACCGCTACGACTCAATCCACCATATTTCCATTTGAATAAAAGTTAGAAAGAAAATATTACTTTTGATTTTATGGATTTTTTTTTTCGTTTACTCCTTACGTTTACCTCCATCAGACGTGTCAATCTTTTACCACAATCTATATGGTGTTGCTCATATTAGGAGTCTACCACAGTTTTTAAGTTGTATTATTACGAATTTGATTAGATAACAAATACTTAAACTGAACAGTATCTCAGAATTTAATGTAATATTTAACCTGAAACTGAGATTATAATTATTTTTTTTTTATCTTTTTGAAAGTCTTATCAAAGTTGGAACCACAGAAATGCTCCTTAGAATATATTGTATTTTGTAGTTAATGCTATAACGTTCAATCTCACCTACAAAAACTTCAAACGTGCCCATAAATGTGAAGTACATCAAAATAATCATAAAAGTTTGTTGTATTGGCAACAGATAAATAGCAGCAATGTTGATAATTCATATTATAGATATTTATTATATACCGTTTGTTCTTACTGTTATTGTCTATTTATTAAGACATGCACACATATACATGTACAATATCTTATGAAATAGTCATCCTTATTTCTTTTTTTTTATTTTCTTTTCTTTTTATGGAAAAAGCATGTCATCATCCATAGAAATATGAACCACTTAAGTAACAACACTCTTTCAGCAAGCTTTTGGCAGCTGAATACAACCATGTTTTTACAGCTACAAGGGTTATGCATTTCAAATAGAAAATTGAGCCACTTAACCTAAACAAAGTTGGGTAACCGATCAATCGCAAAGCAAAATTAAATCTACCCCAATTACAATTGTGAACTTTGGAAATTTTTTATGATTTTCATATTTAAAGATCACAACTATGGTAAACAAATAGAAAATATTGAATTTATGTTATTTTAAAATTATTAAATATATATTTTGAATTTCATACTAATGATTTCTTCATTTTTCATAAAACTAAAAAAAACATCAGGTTCAAAACTCAAAAAGGTGAACTAAACTAAACCAAACAAATTTACCATTTGTGTCATAATGTTACCCATTCAACTAAATACTTTCAGTCCTGTATAAATATCAATTGTTTTTCATATTCGTTAATATTTTTGATCAAGGATGGGCAACCTTTTTTTAGTTTTTCGATCTAGTTTATAAATCAAATATATAATTCTTAAACATTGAAAACATTTTAGTAATTCACCGAGTCAAAGTATTATTGCAGCATTTTCTGTGCTATTATTCCAGTGCACGCCGTCGATATCTGGAATGTGATCGAGGCATTCCGAGAAAATGGACTTAACACACTGGAGCCACAGTGCGAAGTGAGCGTGGCCAGGCTGGAGACACTCCTGTCGTCTCTCTATCACAGCTTGAACAAGCGCCTGCCGCCTGCCAGTCAAGTTAGAGCCGCTCACTGCTGTGCTCTGCTGCTCAACTGGCTCCTTGCAGCTTACTGTCCCCCCGGGTAACATAGTTTTCTTTCATCATCTAAAGCTATATTGTTATCGTTTTGATAGTATGGTGTATTGCATTAATTTTAAAGAACATAAAAGCTAAAGATAGAAGGCAGGATAGAACATATTATTTTCAAAAATTCTTTCAAATATTGCTATCTTTTCTTCCCCCTGATGACGATTTTTGAGTCGACTATTGTTAACTACCCAGACAAACATATGTTTAGATATTTAAAACTAGTCAAATGCAATGTGAAATCGAATAGTACGAAAACTATGCTTATATTTGGTATTTTTTTTGTAATTTTCAGAGAAAATGTGGGAAAGATTCGAGTGTTTTCCATAAAAGTGGCTCTGGCAACAATGTGTGCTGGAAAACTGATGGACAAACTCAGATGTAAGCTATATAATTATAAATAATTAAATTACTGAAACATGAAATATTCGGGAGGGCTACATATTATGATTTTTAAAATTTTTCAGACGTCTTCTCACAAGTATCGGACGGCGGGGGTCAGTTGGTGAGGCGAAGACTGGCAGAGTACTTGAGAGAAGCCCTGGCCCTGCCGGCTGCTGTCTATGAATCACCGTCATTCCCTTACTCTGATTGTCTCACAGAAACACTTTTTCCTGGGGTAAGATAAAAGAGAGCTTTCAATTAATCATATGGCCTCATGATTTGATAATGAATATTGTGAAATTTGTCTAGTACCTGTCGAACCGTAGCTAAACTGTTCAATCAGCATTATCACTTTGTCATTTTCAGCAAGGAAAAGTGACAGTGAATGATTTTATGGATACTATGATGTCAGATCCTGGACCGGCGTGTCTCGTTTGGCTTCCTTTGCTTCACAGGCTTGCTTCAGTAGAAAATGGTTTGTAAATTTGCATACTGTAAACAAATATTGCGATACAACTCTCATGTTCTAAAATCTGATTTTTTTTTATTTTTGATGTGAGATAGTTTGATATCCAATCTTTCTTGCAGTCGTACATCCGTTGGCATGTTCAGCGTGCGGTAGAGCACGACTCGCCGGTTTCCGGTATCGCTGCTCACGCTGCCATCACTACACATTGTGTCAAGACTGCTTCTGGAGAGGGCGCGTCTCTGATAATCACACAAATGAACATGAAGTCAAGGAATACACCACATATGTGAGGATGAGTTTTCTTTTATATTTCTAAGATTTCGCCTGTATAAAATTATCAACTTAGGAAAATTTAGATGGCTACAAATTATTTTGTAACATTTTCGTTAATTGTAATTAGTAAAAATACATACTATTTTATTAGCAATAATCATATATATTTCCAATTTATGTTTTGAACATAAAATTACCTAGAGTTGAATAAAATTCAAGTAAATATCCATATTATTTGATAATAGCGTACTCAATATTCACTATGAAGTTAATTTAGCCTTGGTCAATAATTAAATATCAAGTTTTTTTTTTGTTTATTCTTACTATATTTTTTTTTGTTGCATAGAAATCCCCTTCAAAACAGATCGGACACTCACTGCGCAAATCATTCCGATGCGTACCAGACAGAGCCAGACCTGCGTTACCTAGATTTCCAGATCAGCCTGAAAAAACACTTAACCTCAGTCACATCGTGTAAGTTTCTTTCGCCGCCTTAACTCTCATAGTTTCTTATTTCACCTTGTCTGAAATATTGTTGTCATCAAATTTCAGTCCTCCTTCACCGGTTGCGATGCATAACGGCTTTCCTGATGCATACGGCGGACACATACCTCACTCTGGCCACACCGGATCCCTCGATTCACGAGCGCCGAGACCCATACATCATGGTGATTGATTCTTTCTCGCTTCTATATTAAATACACACAGCTGCATTAGTTATTTCCTAATTATGAAAATTGTACCCAAAATATGTTTCATTGATATTTTGGGTACAAAATGCTTCCTATGAGGCTTAATCTAGTTTTTAAAGTGCCATACCCATCGGTGATACAAAAATTTATATTTATTAAGACTTTATTTATGTTTTTTGAAGGATAAAATTGTAATAGATTTTTTAGATCGAGATGAGATGTGCTCGATATAAAAAAAACAGGCTTCTTGAAATAATGTAATGCCCCACCCCAATAAATACTCACTGTATTATATGTTCCACTTTGACATACCACTTTATACTCCCAACTATGATGGTAAAATACCAAATAACTGTCAATTACAAATTTCTTTTGAAATTCAATACCCGTTTCTAATTTATTAAAAAAATATATTCAAGAATGTGTAGGAGTGATTTTAGTTGGTTGAGTGTGAGGTTGTTTCAGGAGATATGGGCAGAGGAGATGATGAACATCGTTTGATAGCACGTTACGCGGCTAGGCTAGCTCAACACAACACTATGGTAAGTCGAGTGCACACTTTTATAAAGCATGGGAATATTGTTAAACATGTTCACATTAAAAAATTAGCACATTTCATTACACCTGGATCTTTATCACTAATAACTAATAACATTGAAATATAACTTCAAATAATATCCATAATATAGCAGTTTTACCTACCAATGAAACTCTTATTGTGTTTCCAGCAATATCCAAGATCCTCTGAGATGATGCATCACTGTTTTCGAGCCACGCGTCCAAACCCTACGTCGCAACACCTTTTCTTCTCCCCTCTCTTCCCTACCCAAGCCACGCCATCCGGGTGACGCCGTTATGTATGTCATTGTCACTCAAGGTGCACCAGGTAGGGGTTACCTGGATCTTGGACATTGCTGGAAACACAATAAGAGTTTTATTGGTAGGTAAAACTCCTATATTGTGTGTTCTGGCAGCAATGTCCAAGATCCTCTGAGTGAATGTTTTTTTATCACCTGGTGGCTCATGGGGGAAGAGTTATGTCATCAATGTGAGATCTTAACCAGTCTTCAGCTGATGGTCCGGGTACAATCTTGTGGCCATCTAGACTGGTTGGAAAGGGTTAGTGATAAGGCCTTCCGTCAGCTCTGATCACTCTCGCCAGTTATTACCTCTCATCTATGGCTGTCCTGGAGGCCGGCTTATCGGGCCCCATAACTGTAAAAAATTGTTCTTGGATGTCTCCGCCTTTCTTTCGACTTCCTTCCGAGGCTTTAACCAGTTGGCGAAGCCAATATATTGGGGCTATATTTTGCGTGTCTCCTTTCCTAATGTGCCAACCCGATTGCTGATGGGTAGTTAACCCGAACGCAGGCCATAGAGTTATCTGGTCCCGTTCCTCTCTAAGCCCGCTGTATGAATATCTGAGCAATGTCTTGAACTTCATGAACTTGTCTAACCGACGTCAGTAGTAGCAATGTTGCCGTCCTAAAAGACACTTCATATAGGCTGGATGTAGGTGGAGTGGTTGCCTTCAAGTGACGGACTTCCTCCTGACATCCCATATAGAGGCTTTCGGGGTCTTTACTCTGGCTAGGGATATGGCTCGGAGTACACGCCTCACCAGGGCGTTTCCGCTAATGTCCACGCCGCCCACTGATTTGCAGAAGGTTGTTATGGCTGACTTGTGCACCCCAATTGTGGAGTACGCCAAGCCTTTTCGGAGGTAGAGGTGAGCTAAGTACCTGGCAACTTGTTCCGGATGGGGTGATTTGTGACCACTGATCTAAGGTTGCATCAGGTGGTCCATCTAACCCATGCCAATCGTACGCTATCATCAGGGTGGACTGACGCTACCCTGATGATAGCAGCCCTTTTCCTTCAGGGCTCCACTCGCGAATTAGACTCTGCCACCCGAAATCCTCCACAGATGGAGCGACAGGACTTGTATTTTGGAGGTGGTCGGCCGGTTGACATGCCCACCCGCACTGATGCCAAGTTGGGTATCGTGTGTGGCAGCCTTGTCGCTCTCCTCTGAAGGTCTGCTCCCCAGAATGGTTTCTTCCAGTCTGGTACGACGAGGAGATATCTCCCTCCCGCCCTGTTCAGGTGGGCCAATACTTGGGGAATCATGCTCGGGTGGGTAAAGACCCACACCAGTTCATAGTCCCACAAACGGCTGAAAGCGCTGTGATACAGAGGAATTACTCGCGACTCTTTTGACGATCTCGGGCGTGCCTCTGTGATCGAAGATCTGCTCTGTTGCTGTACCGGGAATGTGTCACTCCGGAACTTGTGTTCCGCGAGATAGACGGTCGGTCGTGCCGTTGTAAATTCCCGGTAGGTACTGCGCAGTTAGGGAGATGCCGTACTTGTCGACCAATGCAACCATCTCCTGTGTCAGTAAGAAGAGGTCTAGCGACCGTGTGTCTCCTTCTTTGATTATATATAAAACTACTAACCTGTTGTCCGACTGTAAAAGTACCTTTGCTCCTCTTATTTCATCGGCTTGCAGTTTGATTGCCGACATCACCGCATACAGCTCCTTCCGATTGGAGTGCCATGACCGATGCTGCCACTTCCACTGTCCCGACATGAGGGTGTCGTTCAGTTGAGCTCCCCAACCTGCATCTGCTGCGTCCGTGGTTCGGAAGTGGCGAAAAATTGGTCTGTGCAGTGGGTATTGCCACTCCAATTGTCTGTACCCACCAATTCAACTCCTCTATGGCTGGATCTAGAATCGCAACCCTAAGGTGAGGCGGCAGATGGCACCATTGGCGGATGTGTTGTTGTAGGTGACGGCAATGCAGCCATCCTCTGGGAGTGACGAAGGATATGAAGTTTAGTCTGCCTAGCAGGCGTTGAGCTGATTTGAGGGACCATTCCTGCTTCTGTGTCATCTCTTGCACTGCATTGCGGAGAGCTGTGCACTTTTCGTGGGATATGCTCTGAATGAAAGAATTCCTGTTTCTGGCAGGGTACAGGGATTGACTTCTTGAAGTTTACTGTCCAACCTAGGTTTTTTAGAAACCCTACGATCTCTAATGCTTGAGAGGTTAGGACTGTTTTGGATTGATTTGCAATCAAGAAGTCGTCCAGGTACGTAATCCTCCGAATGTCTCGGTCCCGAAGTTTTTCAGCTACCCAAATCGTCAGTAATGTGAACATTCGTGGAGCCGCTGATAGACCGAAGGTGAGGCTTGTGAACGGGATCGGCTCGTCTCTGAAGCAGGGCAGAGAAGTTGCCAATGTCGCTTCGCTATAGGAAGATGGAGGTATGCCTGATGCAGGTCTATCTTTATCATTCAGTTGTTCCTCTGCAAGGACTGCGGAACTCAGCCATGGTTGAACAGCTTGAAAGGTCTGGGATCCAAAAAGAAAACCATTCAACATCTTCAAGTAGAAGATTGGTCGTTCTCCGCCATCCGTATCCTGACTAAAAATAACTTCGAGGGGTAGCTGGGCGTTCCATCTGCCGCTCCCAAGATTTACAGTTCCTTTAACACAGTTACTTGGGCCTGCATCTTGCCCGTTACCTGCGTCTGGAATTCCCGCAGTAGCTGTGGTGTCTGAGGGAGAAGGGTGGCTTCAGGGTGAATGGAATGCGCCCCTCCCCCCCCCCCCCCTAACATCCTCAGAAGGGGTAAGGGGGCTCCTTCTGCCTTCCAAACTTCCACAAGGTGTCGCAGGCAACCCCCTTTGAAGGCCCTCCTAACACTGGGCGTTGGGACTTGCTCCCGATAGGGTAACCTATCATTCTCCAGCGAGGGTCTAGGTCTCGCCAGCCTTTCCTGCAACCTGGGGGGGGATTTTTGCCAGTCTGTCCCTGACGTGTTCCTCCTTCACCTTGGCCCGGATGGTTTCGGCGATGCTGGATCTGTTCGGCCCTCTTCCCACACACTATTTGCATAATGTCTTCGGTTATAAGTTGGTGGGAAGAGTCTCTTCCGAACTTTCCTTCGATTGACTGAAACAGCTCCGCGGGTGTAAGAGGTACCGTCTTATTACCCCCCCCCCCCCACTCAATGATGAACTGCCGGCCCTCGAGTAAGGCGTCCTCCTCGTCAGCTGAGCTGTAAGAGCTCCTTGGTCGTACCGATGGAACTCATCGTTCACTTCCAGCTCGGGAACAACGGCGTCGCGACATATTTTTCTGTGTTTCATAGTAACAGAGCCCGGCCCAATCTGATGTACCACATCGCTGGATGCCGATCGGGCCGAGGGGGATTCTTTCGGGCCGTGAGGTGGACGGTTGATCTTGATTCGATTGAAACAAGAACTTACTATCTGGCTCTCCAGTCTGTCCAAACGATCACCCACCACGCTTGGCGTCTGGCCGGCGTTCGTTTCGTCTTCCGACGCAGAGTCTTCATGCGAAGCCAACGATACATCACTCATGATTACGATATGTATATATATATAATATATATTAAAAGTCACGTCACTTTGGAAGCACTACAGTGGTTTACGCACGGATGCTAATTTAGTGACTTAAAAAATAGTCAACACGTGTCGATGTTTACGGATTTGTTTTGTAGCGACGATAGCGTAACACTTCAGCCGCGTTAAAAAACAATGTCATCAATGACATACATAACGGCGTCACCCGGATGGCGTGGCTTGGGTAGGGAAGAGAGGGGAGAAGAAAAGGTGTTGCCAACGTAGGGCTTGGACACGTGGCTCGAAAACAGTGATGCATCATCTCAGAGGATCTTGGACATTGCTGCCAGAACACACAATAAGGATAGGAAAAGATTTAAAAACATGGAAGCTTTTTCATAGTTTTTATTTTTAAATAGATTTTTCCCAGTTGAAGTGTTGTCAGAACAATATCTATGATTTCATGTCGTATAGTAAATTCTTTGTATACTTAAAACACAACTGAAATTTTGCATTAAGGAAGGCTTGAGCCTAACTACTATGGTCAGCTTTTATTGTGTAGTTCAAATTCCATTATTGCATACTCTGAAATGAAAATTTTTTGTTATTATTATTGATTTGTGTTTCATGATTTTCCCTGACTGTTGGCACATTATTTATTATTTATTTCTTACTCTTCCAGCCTCGATCAGCCAGGTCAGCTTCACTAACTCCTGATGTGGTATGTTGAAAATGATATTTTTACACTTAATATATTTGTTCTAAAAGGTCCTGTTTCTTTTGTTAAACTCAATTGGCAAAATTCATAAAAAACCAATACATTTTTCGATGATTCACTGAAAGAATCATTAATCTGCTTACAACGATAATTAACGCTTAATACAAAAATCAATGCTTATTAAGGCTTTCAAAATTTCAGAGTTTGTTTCATTTAATGGGCATTCATTTAATTTTATTGAGAAACATTATCACTTAACTGTCAATACAGATTGTACTTTTGAAGGTTCTCAATAATGAGCTAAAAAGTTAGGCTGGAATTATTCTCATTTACATGTTTCTTCAGGGTCGAGGGATGGTGGAAGGATTAGGATGGGGCGGAGCGGAAGGAGCTCGCGCCCAGAGAGAACTAATTTCACAACTGGAATCAAAGAACCGAGAGATAATGCAGGAGATTGCGAGGTTAAGGTACTCATAGACCCCAATTCCTTTTACACTGCACTAACTAACTACTACATTATTCATCGTCATTGAGTCGTCAAAACATAATCATTCAACATCACATACATTTTAGTAATCAGTTATGTTATATAGTAAATGTTATAACCAAAATAATTTATGAAAATATCATAATGTATCATGTGATAATATGAAATTTTAAATCACGATTCCAACTAAAAAAAGTTTAATTTTGTCAGGTTTTTTTGCTACCTTTCCTATTTATATGCATTAAATTAAATATTACCCAACCAATCTGGCAAATCGATCATTGAATTATTTTTCATAAATTGGTGAGTCGCTCGTTTTTAATGACTCTGACTCTGGCTCTGGCTCTGGCCTTAACACTGACTCCACAACTCTGACATCGCAGCCTGTGTCAAATCGTCATTCCTTTTTTTTTTTTTTGCTCTCTTGTTACTTTTAAAATTTTGCAGTACACATTGTCAAATCCATTAACATCTTACATTCTATACATGACTTCACCAACATACAGTACAACTTCTTGCTGTGTCATTTTTCTTTTTTTTAATTGATGTTTTATTTTTATTTTTAATCCTGCATCTGCTTCTCCGTTTTATGATAAATTAGATGTCACTTAGAGTTAGTTTACAATTGAAGAGTTCTCTTGTTTACAGTGCTCTTGTCACTAGTATTATGTAATTTTGATTAAGTGAATAATTTGTATGTTTATTTATTGGACGTAGAGAATTTATATCAATGATATCTCCTTACGTATTCTGTAAAAAAATGGTGGAAATATATTGTAGAGGAAAAATTTGATGTGAATTAAAAATAGGTAATTTATTTTTAAAAAACCATCAAGCCAATGGCACTCACTTTCAGTCATCTTTTTTTATAACTTGGATTTGTTCTCAAATTTGCTCTTCAATTAATATGTATGTCAATAATAATTATTCATGGAGCATCTTTTACTTGTCCATAATGATGGACATTTCATTTTGTACACTATTCATAAGTAATATCAGTTTAAACAAACAGCTGTATTTAACAGATAATCCAACTTACTCTGAAGATTTTTCAGCAACGGGTGTTCATATTGCTGATGTTAATTAATTGCTGTATCCAATGTATTAGGTGTAGTAAAAAGTCCTGATGTTTTTTTCAAACGCGTGTCTTAAAATCGGTCGATTTCAAAGGAATAATTCATTATGAAGTGTTAAAATATGGTGAAACTATGACGGCACAAGTATACTGTGACCAATTAAACAAATTAAGTGCAGCTTTGACAAGAAAAAGGCCGGGCAAGATGAATGGACGCAACGATAAACAGCAAAACGAAAACGCGCGACCGCATGTGGCGAATATGACCTGGGAAAAAATCCAGGAGTTGGGTGGGAAAACTTTATTGCATCCACCTTATTTACCAGATCTAGCACAATCGAATTAACATTTATTCATTAATTTTATGTAAAAAAAAATTTGGGATAAAAAATTTCAAACAAAAAATTACGTGAAAAACGCTATTTCCGACTATTTTAATTCCAAATCAGTAGAGTTTTTTACTAAATGAATTTTAGACTTGTCTAATAGATAGCAGAAGGTTATAGATAGACAGGGAGATTACTTTTTATAAATAAAAATACTGAAAAAAACACTGAGTTTCATTTAAAAAAAACATCAGGACTTTTTACTACACCTAATATTAAATAGAGAGGGAGACTGTTTTTTATATATAATGCAATCATTTTTCTTCTTTCAAGATTGGATATTGCTTTGTCTTGTAATAGCGATTACTTTTTATATCTATTTCTAGACGTCAACAAGAGATGGAAAGTGCATCCGGTGTCGGAGGAGCCGGCGGCAGCGGAGGTGGTGAACTAGTAGGAGAGTTGAGAGCTCTGCGACAGCGGAAGGGAGAACTGGAAGGTCATTTATCTGCTTTACAGGACTCTAGGCGGCATTTAATGGGACAACTGGAAGGACTCATGAACATGCTTAAGGTTGGAGACTGTTTTTATTGTGAATTCCATTTGAAATGGATTTTTCTCATCTAAGCCCGTGATATTGTGATACAGACTTAGATATGTTTTTCTAGAGCGAATGCCCTTCTTATATACGTTGAGATATTGATAAATATTATTCCAACTATATTCCAGAACCAGCAATCATCACCTCGTTCGACTCCGACGTCTTCACCGCGATCGGCTCAAAGCCCTCCCCCAGGAACAAATTCTGGTCCAATGCCCGGACCTAATCAACATAATGATAGGTATGCTATAATTATTTCTTGACAATATTTCTATTCATCTAATATTATAAAATTGTGTATTCCAACATTGGGTTGTGCTGGTTTGGGACCAGTTCACCATTTTTTTGCCTGCATAAAAAAATTTGCAATCCAATTGCAGGCATAAGAAAAGGTTAGTAAACCCTATCTAGAAAGCAGCAATACATATAAATAAAGCTTATTTCTTTTGTATCCTCCAATTCAGTTGTAGTCAGTAGTAAAGTCTACATAATAAATACCTATCCAATAGGGACCACTCACATATAGTATATATATATTTCTTAATTTTCCAAAGTAGTTGTTTTCTCATTAAATTGGACTGCGGATACTGTATAAACACCAGCGGTCCTGTGGAAAAGTCTCATAACCACGCCAAACTTCTATCGTGATTAAAAAGTATTAAGCTATTTTAACATCTATAAAGTTCCCTACACTGAATAATCAAACACAGTGTATAGAGTTGTAAGAAAAGCAAATTTTTGACATATGCAAAAAATTCAGAGCAATTGACTGATGTTTTTTTTTTTACTGCTGTCAGCGGCGGCGTGTAGGCTATTTGTACATTTTGGTGTAACGATTGCTTGTGGTCACATGTTATTCATTTATTTTGTGCACCCATACATGACAAAAATGTCAAAGCATAAAGGAAAATGGAACATTCTGGAAAAATTAACTTACTATTTTCGCTTGAACCTGTATTGATCACATCATTGACTAAAGTATTAAAAGAGCAATACATAAACGTATGTCAAATTAATTTGTTTGATTTAGTAAATAAAAAACAACCGACCCTAATCTCGTGTAAGAATGTGTCACAAAAAACATGCCCGAGTCGATTCCTTCTGATGTGTGTTTCAGAGGTGGCGGACCAGTGAACAGTGGTCCACGCTCAGCGCCTCAAACTCCATCATTGGGGGAAAGAGAACGATTGGATATGTCCTGTATGACACAAAGCCTGGCCGCTGCTGGTAATTATTCATCATGTTTATATACATCTTGTTTTTAATATATTTCTGCTTTGTCATATTTTACTCCAGTGATTGATTTGTAATTTAAATTCAATTAATTTTGGATATTTTCTTTTTTTTATTTAATTACATTTTTTTACTTTGTTGACTTCTGACTCTCATGTATTTCATTATAACTTTTATCATTGCCAGGCGTCGAAGGAGCTCTGTCAGCTGACATGAGAAATAATTACAACTCTTCCCCTAGAAATAACGGTTTGTATCCATTTTGATTACCCACTTACAATTTATAAATTTTATTTGTTTTGTCATGATCAATTTATTTTTAATATAATGAAGGTTGAGGTAAAAATTAAATATGTAATTAACGGGTTATGGTATATATACTACAGGAGGTCCTCCCTATCTAAGTCAGCACACTATGAAAGTTCATAAAGTTTTAAAATCAAATTGAAAATCATCCAAAATCCCCGTCACCAACTATCATTTAAATACCACACAAGAGACACGACCCCATACAAGATCGCTCTGTACATGTCACGGGCAAATTGTAGGTGTAGTTTCTTTCCATAAATCAATTTTAACTCGGATCATGTGGAAATCTATTGCCCACTTTTTTAACTGCCCAAAAATTTCCAATGTTATATTTGAATATACTCTATTGATATTATAATACTTACACCAACTGATTAAACATTCATTTAAATTTTTCTGTGCCGCCATAATGAAACATTTTTCCTTATTTACCTTTTGTATCTCCTTTTTAAATGGATTTGCTTAGTGAAGTATTTTTGGGAACTAATTTTCTTGTGATAAGGAAGACCTCTATGTAGATAATATATGTATAATAACAATTTTTTTGTTGTTGTAAAATGTTGCCTGTAAACGTTGATTATTAATGTATCTTTTATCATACTTTTTCATATTTATCTGTATTCGAGTAATACTATACAATGGCCAATATTTATTTTCGTTCATTCTTTTCTCTCAGTAGTCTCATGACATTTTCTTAAATTTATCAACGATTTTTGTATAACTCATAGATTCACATGTTTCTTATCTAACACGTTCATCACATGTGACTATTTTTTTGAGATTTCTATAATATAACAATATTGTAATAATCGGCTTCATGAATTATATTGAAGTGTGATGTGCTCAGGTGTATCAGCCACTTAATAATAATATTTTAAAGGATATTTTAGTAGAGACGAATATTTAATTCAAACAAAATTATTAGTCACCGCTTAAGCACATCATTAATGCTGAATCCACCATACGCAGTAAATGATTAGTAGAATGATACTAATTAATGCCTTATATGAGTATATGAGTGAGGCATATTCATAATATCATAAATCTAAACATTTTCCCTCGCCTTCAATTTTCATATTCAACCCTTGGCATTTCATTTTATGATACGATAGAATTACAATCGGTTGCGATGACCAATATTTTAGATATTCAAAAAATGCGGGGGCTAAGTGTTAAGTATCGCTTGAATTGTTGTTAACAAATTTAACAGCTTAACAAATTATTAATTAATGGCTTAACGCACAATGCAATGTCGGGTTCAGGGTTAACAGGCGGGGCGCTTGGTCTGTTGGCAGGATCTCACAATGGAGCTCCGTCCCCCGCGCCGGGATCTCGCTCGCTCCGGACGGACTTGCTGTTCGCTGCCGACTCTGTCACCAATGCTATGTCAACACTTGTCAGGGAACTGAATTCCGGTGAGGGGATCTACAACACGATGCAATGGATTAGCTACAGTTTCGCTGATTCAATTTTTCATATATTCTATTTTTTATAGTGCGATCGATACATTGACTTACTCCGGACCATTTATTTTAAACGAATACAGATTGAAACTTCAATTTACTTTCCATATTTTTTTTATTCATAATTCAAATAAGTTATTTTATATGCATTATGACTTTTGACCAATTTTTTTGTATTTTTTTTTATTATTTATTATGTTTTTAACTCTATCAGTCCCGGCCCATTTTTGAACAAACGGCATTTTTCTTAAGGGTTTACTAAAAGTGTGATAACTATGGTAATATTGGATGAAATCAAATGAAACTCTCTGATATTGTTAACAACATTATTTAAAATAGCCCTAAATTGATAAAATTGTCAACACTTCCCCATGTGTAGAGCCACGCTTTAATGTTTACACATGTCCCGAGTCTCACTTATTTTTGTTGGTTTGCACACGTTTCGCAAGCCCTATAGGAGCTATTTTTTTCTGTTGCCTGTATAGGGATCTAAATCTATTTTTTTATATTCCCAAAACAATCTGTTTTATGAATCTTGCAAAAATTTTCCTCAGAGTGGACTCGGTGCCACTTTTATTTCGTCTTCAAGAGGGGGAGTGTTGGTGTAGTGTATTGCACGCGAAATGATTTTGTTTTTAGATCTTGTAAACCAATACTTTCATGGGTGATAAGACAAATTGAATGACTGTTTTGAAATGGTTTGAGTCTTGACAATAAGAAAAAATAAAAATTCTTTGTCAAATACTTAATTTAATGTATCTAATTTGTCATTTTTCGAAGGGCCCGGTCTATCACGTCAAAACACGGTTCCGGGATCCAATGTGTTAATACAAAATAAACATAATTTCTTAACCAATTTGCTGCCACTAATTCTTTATGGTTTGTGACACTCCTGATCAGATATGGCAGCATTCAACCTGTTTAAACAGTTTTAGCATTTCATATCTGAAAAAAGTTGATTGATCATTAAGTTGTATTTTTGAAAATTTAATTCTTTATTACTGACAGGGTAGCCATCTTACATCACATTATATCATTATTAATTATCAATTTAATTATTTCTTTAAGTTTTGTATTAACTCCCCTGCTGACAGAAATTAATAATATGCATAATGACAATATCCTTTTTATATAATATAGATAATTTTTTGTTTCTTGTTTAATTTGTTATTTGTCTCGTGTTGAAGTGTACAAAATGCGTGTATGTGTGTGCGTGTTTACAATGCAAGCATGATCTGTCAACAAAAACACATTTTTAATAATATTTTCTTTTTTCGATATTAATACAATAGAATGTCTCCTTAGAGACATAGAAATGATGAAACGAATAACTGTGTTCTATAGTGAATCATTTTTTTTATATCTTACATTAATATAATTAGGTAGCGGTATAAATTTAAACAAAAAGATAACCTAACCATCCCTACATTGCAAATCAATTCTCATTACTGTTATAATTATAGGGAAACCTTCAATAAAAATTCTCTCATAATTCAGTAATTTTTGTTGGTTTGTGTGATTATTGTTCTCAGCACATAAATAGTCATTATATTTTTAGCACAATTCGATTTACATAGGATTATCATTCTTTAGAATAATAATTATAGTGTTGATGAGATTTAAATAAATAATTATGGTTTTTCAATTTTATGTCTGTTGCAAAGTTATTATAAATGAACAAATTGATTTCTGAATATCCTTTTATTGATAAACAATTTCGATCCCCACTTTTGATTGTCCGATTGAGTAACCAAAATTATTATTAACCATTCAATATTGAATTGTTTACAATAATTGTTTATTAATATTACATAGGTTTATAAAAAATAGGCCTTAATTATAAAATGGCATTAGTGTCAAATATTAATATAACAGACAAAACATGATTATCTGGATTCTATGCTAATAAAAATATTTATCTACACAATGGCAAACAAGCTAGCTATCTCAAGGGAGTATTTATTTCATATTAATATCATTCCATTTATTTCTTGCCACTCATGATTGTTTAAAACTATTGATTGTATATTTTGGAAATACCTTCAATACATTTGGCAGCTTTACATCCAGATAATTGAGTTTTTCCGTAGTCATATATTTTTATGAAATAAATATTCATATTTACGGGTTGTGCAGTAAAATCATTAATTCTACAATATTGACTTTTTTAAACTATATTTATTAATCAGTATTAATTGCTTCAACAATTTGATTTCTTTAAAAAATTTTGAAGTTGATATTATTTTTTTGGAAAATTATTGAGTTCAAAACGATTTAACAGCACAACTCAATTCTTATTGTTTTAGACTCAAAATTGTGAAATTACTGAGCAAAAAAACTAACCACAAATGGCTGCATTGGTTATGAATTATTCAATATTCTGCTTGGTATTTTGACAGTTGTGTATGTATCGGTTATTGTCACGGAATGTGGATGGATTGTTGGTCTTATTGGTATGCGTGCAGTTTATTTTTTTATATCAATATCTCAACCTTTGGAGCATACCTTGATTTTTCAAAAAAAAAAAACAAAAGAGTTTCCATTCATTGTGAACAACGAATTTAAAAGCACACAAGAAATTATAGTCTCATACATTGGATACTCACTTGAATGCCTTTAAATTAACCAATTAAAAACAAAAACAACCTGATTAATCCAGTCACAAAATAGCACTGCATACAGTTATAATTACAAAATGATTTTTTCACATTCATTTTAAGGATACCTTATACACCCAGTCCTTTTTTTACGTGATACATTGGTTCCAGAAAACGGCGCGTAAAATAAATTGCGTAAAAAATCACAACTTTCATATAATTTGACACTTGGTTCCAAAAATTAAAATATCGCGTGAAAAAGTACCATAAACGTATGAAAAACCAAAATTCATTGCAAAAAAAATTATATATTTTCATGTCTTCACTTCTTTTTTCACTTATATGAATTATTCGCTGCTGTCACTTTCGGTTGCGAAATGTAATCGTTTGCAATTTTTTGAACGAAAGTATTGAATTTTGTTTGAATCTGAATTTTGCTCAGACTCTTGTATATCAGAATATGTATGAAAGCCAAGTTAAAACTGTCTTTTTTAAATACTCATGCAAGTGTAAATTATTTTATTTTTAAATGCTTTTTACTTCAAGAGTAATATTTTTACCTTCGGTTCGTATTTATTTTTTAACATTTAAAATATTTGGACGTCATTGGAGGGCATTTATTTGACATAATAATTCAAAGTGGTAAAATTTATGGCCGAGAATAGTGCTATTCAACGAATGTAATAAATGCATTGTGTTTAAACAAGTTTACGAGCGGACACACATTTTATGATTTTACACATTTGCATTATATTTCTTTACACACCCTAAAACATAAATTCGCATAATATCCGATACACTTGTCAACATTTGGCAATTGTATGTGTATTTAAAAAAAATTGGTTGTCTGTAAAGTCGGTTTACGGACGATAGTTTAACGTGACAACGTCATAAGAAAACATTGATGAAATGATTGCATACTTTTATGAATAAAATGGAATCATTTTTATTGAATTATCATTATTTTGTATTGATACGAAGGAGTGAAATGAAATCTACAATTTTTTATTGATATATTTTATTCGCACGCGACAAACGGGACAATGATTCATGTTTTTTCATGCGTGCAGCGGGCGTTCATCGATTTATAAGACGTTGTCACATCAAAAATGGAATGCTTTACAAAATTAAGTTTTAAAAATAAACATATTTTTTTTATTTAAAAAAATATTGAAACGTCTTCGTCGTTCTTTAAAACAAATTTGGGGAAAAAATCTCATAAAAACGAGTGAAGTGCATAAAAAATGTAAAGGTGCCGTCCAAAAAAATCGCGTAAAAAAAGGACTGGGTGTATAGTAAGCGATAATATTACTGTGGGATAAGATAATATTGGATAGCGAGTTGTGAGTTATGTAATTTTTTAAATCTTGCTGGGCAATCAGACAAATAAAATCATGTATATGTAAAAGAAACAATCTATTATATCACCTCTTTTTGAAAATCCCTACTACGAAATATTTTGATCCAATATTTTCTAATGTGAAGATTTAACTGGCTTTGTAATCAGTTTTTGAAAATTTATTGAAGAGTGGTCTGCTTCCAGGTTGAGATATACAAATTGAAATAATTAGCGTTCCTCTTTTTAGCCTGACTTCGTTTTTTCTATATCTTTATCACGTAATAGTTTTGTTAATTTAGTTTTGGTTGTTTAGTTTTTGTTGTTTTTTTGTTTTCATATTGAGCAGAGGGGTCGGAGGATGAAGCGCCCGCCCCCGCTAACATCAGAAAGCCTCTCGGTGAGTCGAGTCCTTATTCCTTACACAACAGAACACTACACCACTACGTCTATCTCCTGCAAATTTAAGGATTATTTAATCATGAAAGTTGTGCACATTCTAGAAATTTCAAATGCCATGAAGGAGAGAAAAAGAGTTTCTTAAAGATGATTTTTCAAAATCATTATTTTCCTGATACTATTTTGCATATATTCATAGTTTCGAGTTTAATTGGATTGATCGGAAATAATTATTTTCTCTCCTATCAAACACCAGTTATCTATCTTAACAATTGAAATTTCTAGTTTAGATGTACTATGCTAATCAATATATTTCTAGAAAAAGACTTCAAATAAATCATTAACTTACTAAATGAACAGTTTATTGCATAACTGTTATATCAAATTTTCATATTTCATTCTGATTGACATATCTTGGAAAACATAATGATTACATGTCACTATGATATATTTATAAAGGAAAATTTCTTTTCTGTCTGATAGCATTGCTATAGGTATCCTGAATATTGTCAACATTGCTTTTGCTATGAAGTCATTTTATTTTGCATATCGCTCACCACATGCAAACCACTGTTATATGATATGCTTCAAAACTTATCCACTTTCGATCCTGTTTTTTTGTCATTATATAATCAACACATTTCACTTTTTTTTGTTTCAGTTTTAATTAAATGCAAATCAATTAATAAACAGTGCTTTAAATGAAAAAGAAATCGATATTAGCGTTGTTTATTTTTGATTATTAATTTTGAATTGTTTTGATGTTATTTTACAAATGCTTTTTTTGCAGATATCCATTATTATTTATTTCTACCGCTTATATATCATTGGAATCTAGATTTTTTTTAAATAATATGAGAATGCAAAAATCGCATGCTTATCTTTTCAATTTTTTTTATTCAAATATATTTTTGTCTGCTAAAATATGTGTAGAAATGACTAATTTTTAATATTTTTATGAATTAGGTCTAAATCAAAATAATTCTTTTATAAATAAATATCACTGGTCACAGAGGTGATTGCATAATGCTGTTGAAAAATTGGGTTCATGTAAAATGTGGTTTTTACCTTTACATTGTATTTTTTATATAAAAAATATTTTTAAATGCATCCAATTATGGATATGTTCAGATATGGATGTCAAAACTTACTTTAGCAACATTTATATTCCACGAGTGTAGCGTGAAATTTGTCTGTATAGCTACTATCAACATATTTCTATTAATTGATTAAAGTGAGAAAATTTACTGCCTTTAACCAAAACCAAATAGGCTAAAAACATAATTAATCACTGAGCGTCTAAGAGCATATTTGTGAGGTGAGCAATAATATCACTTAGGTGTATCAAATTACTATAAAATTTAAATTGCCAACTTTGCTAAGCCACTGTTTGTCTTATTAATTCTGATTCGTGTTTCGTCTATTTGATAAACACTTATAAATTGCAAGAGTATAGGATTAGACATAAACAGGTTGTTTGCCGTTATTGAATTTATTTTTGTCCATGAGATTTTCCCTTTCGAACACAAGTTATTCATTTTTATTTATTCAGATACGTGTAAATAAAATTGTAAAACAAGAATAGCAAAGTTATTTTATTTATATTTAGAATGAATTTCCACTACGTTACCACTGTAGTCTTCAAAAATATTAAAGCCTCGGGACCTAATTCAAGATGGAAATATCAATTCAGATGTGACTGAATTTAGCGATTTTTTACTGTTGTAGATTTTGAAGAAGACGGTGACGATGATGAAGGAACGGTTGCCGGCAGTGAAGAAACTTGGAGAGGAGAACTAGCGCGTCGATTGCAGAGAGAGAGATTCCTCGCCGAAGTGAGGGCCAGAGATCCTGACCCGCAGGTAATAAAATGTTATCCATACAATTTCTAATTTTCCTGTTGTATTTTGGAAATCAAAGTCATTTCAATAGAATCAAATACACCACTGACATCTAGGGCTATCAACGTTATATGTTCAGACACAGCCATGTGTGACAAAACATATAAATGGACTTTGTCAAAAATACTCTACCTTTCTTTATTTAAGAAGTTACTCTATAATAAGTGGGAGGGTGATAACAAAATCATTTTTTTCAAATTCAATATAAAAAAATCTTATATATATATATATATATACTTTCAAAGTACTGCATATATAGATTGAAAATATAGTGCTGAATTATATATATTATGCTCATTGTAAAAGTGTCCATTTGAAATTATGAATTGTACAAAATAACTTCAGCACGTCTGTAAGATATTTATATAGTTTATTATAACCCGAATAATGCTTGACAACTAATTATTTGGTCATTACCTAATTCCATTGATGCTCAATAAAACTCTCAAGCATTTAATTATGAATACAGTTTATGCATCAATACCGTATTTTTATTATTACCCTTTATTATATCATAATTATTATTATATCGATTTTATTGTATCTAATATGATTTATTATTAATCCCTAAGGGCCAAACGGCACTCCCTAGATAGAGGATCCACGGTATTGCTCTCTGATGTTCATCCATCCAACCAGTCTTTCCATTTTTTATTTTGTACCAGGTTTGTTTTCTTATACCCTTTTTTGTTAATCACAATACATCCTCGCACCCTTTTTGGTTTGCTTCATATTCTTTTTAGAAAATGAACTCTATAATTTTATTTCAACTACACTTTATGACACATTTGATCACCTAAGTCAAGCAATTTTTATTACATTGTGTATTCATAGAGTAGATATATAATACTTATGCTTATATCTAGTTTGTGTTGTTCAGGTATTAACCTCATAACTTGGTTTATTTCTAAAACAATATTTTTACGCATTATATACAAACGATGAAAGTATGTGTATCATAAAATAATGACTGTAAGTAAGAGTAACCTTTGAAACATCATTTTAATGTCATTATATTAGCGGTTAACAATTTGAGGCAAAATAAGTCACTAGTCTGTCTCTTATATACTTGCTTTGAACAATATTTATATGACAGAGCATGTGTACGAAGGCAGCAATTATAAAGTGAAGGGCTGAAACTCTTAATATTATTATTTCACCGCTACATACCTTTTCTAAGCGAAACACATTTTTTGGCCGGATTCAATATATGTAGATTTACATTATAAAAATCCATACAAATGAAGAAAAATTCACACTTGTAAATAATAATTACAAGCGCTGCACTACATTGTGTTATTGAGTCCCACAACTCTCGTTGCTGTATGTAATCAGTTTTAATTTGTAGCTCAGAAGTATTGAATTACCATCTTCAACTAAAAAAATAAATATTTTTAATCTGGATAAGCGATGCTTTTCACACTCAATGTTGTCTTTAGTGAGCAATTATTGATGTCATTGTCAGAAATATTGAATGATTTAGACATAATCGATTTTTTGTGTAGGGTGGTGCAGAATTGGCAGCTCTAGCCGCCCAAGCTGCAGAATGGGAAGAAGCCGTGCAACGTTGGGCGGCACGCTAACGCTTTACACTGGAGCGGTCCCATCCTGAGAGGCTCTTAACTATAATTAAATGCCAGAGTAAAACTTCGACATAATCCTCATCAAGGAATATCATGCGACGGCTAGATTGTTGTGTGAAGATTCCTCGACTCATTGAACTGGCTTCTCTCCCGATGCTTTTGCCAATTTTTTTTATAAATCGTTACCAAATATGGAAAATACCAACCAGCAGTACTTTTAGATATATAATTGCTTAGTAAATTACCTGTATGTCCAGTCAAAGTCATTTCTTATTTAACGACTTCATGAGTAATCCTAGGTTTGTGAAAACGGATTCGATTGCTGGCATGTCATATTTAGTTCACAGATATAATTTAAAATTTTGAAAAATATTTACCGTTAGTGTACCCTTAGAGATGGTGGGTTTTAAAAGTAACGTTCATCCATCAAACCCTTTTCCTGCCCAGCTTTCAATCGAGAATCTATTAATTGGTGGTAATATTAAACCTTTGAGTTTATTGAACCTTTTTATCAAATGATGCTTCTTCATATCTTTTGATAATTTTTTTCTTTTCCTGCAAAAAAATATAAGCATATTCCTTTCAAGCAATAAATACATTTTTACACTGTTTAATTTAAATACGCAGGTTAATTGATTCATTATTACTTTTAACCCCTAAATGCTAAATTCTCAACTGTTGAAATGGCTAATTGCAGTGTATTTATAGCTGATAATCAAAAATATGAGTATAAGTGTCATGTCATAACATTCTTGTATGAGCCAATTGTTATTTCAAAATATATTAGTAGGTTTGTTCTGATAATCTCGATAAGTTTGTTTAAAATCAACGCTACTGAATTATTTTTTTTAATGTGCAGTGTTGGAATGTCCTCAACTATTTTCCAGATGCTCTCACTTACAATTTGATGGGGTTATGTAATGGTGATTGAAGAGACTAAATTTTACGCAAAGTGTATGACCACTTTTGTTTCCAAATTTTTTTTAAATATTTTATCTCAGTGACTACCAGTAATCACTGCTAGAAATTTGTAGTATCCATAAGTAAAAAAACTCATTAAAACAATAAAAAGTAATAGAATGAGTAATATACACTTGAATCTGCACTTGTGCAGCGATACTTGTCAAAGGACTAGAGTTTTACAGTAAAATATGAAAAAAAAATATAGATTTTATAATTATACATTATATATGGATGACCCTGTTGGGGTCCAACATGTTATTCCGTACATAGTTGAGGCTGGGCAGTGAACAGGTTAAATATTTATAATGAATATATCTTGTGTAAAATTTATTTTTGAAATATTTATATTGAAAGTATCTTTTATTATTCATCCTGTCTTCTGAGGTCTATTTTTCAGATAGCATATTCTTTCATAAAGTTTGTTATGTACATCACTTAAAAGGTTTTTAGTGTCTTGTGTAATCGTAAAAACATTGTTAAGTGAACAGTAATAATTCTCTGATTTAATTTCGATCTCTTTTTATTTCAATCCTATGCAGCACTTTAGTTGCAACAATTCATTGCAACTAAAGTGATATCGCTCAACCAACAGCAATATTTTGTAACCATACTACTATTATTGATAGGTGATGGTTTATGACATATTGATGTTTGTCTTACCTCTATTTAACGCTTCTCGTTATTGATAGGGTATTTTTTCTGATTACCAATGTTTTTCGATTATTCATATAACTTTCAATATTTCCTAATGAGAAATACAGTAATTCCATCCGACGTAATTAAATTATATATAAAACAACCCACTAAAATGGAAAGTATTAATCCGTGATGATATTTTGATACAATATTTCCAATGTTGATTCTTAGTCATTATTTTAAATAACAAAATAGAATCTTAGAATGTTTTTTTGAAACATTCAAGGATTGAATATAAACTGGGAACACGCCTTAATGCCTGACACTTCTTATTTGAGTTATCTGATATGGACTCATCGTGAATTATTGCCGGGTAATATTTGCATTAACTCATGTTTTATAATTTATCCTATATGCCTTTAGCAAAGGCGCATGCATTCCATTAAATAGAACACTAGTTTTTTTCGACAATAATCCAGTCTACCAACTTTATACTTAAGTAAAAAGTATGTTTGCAATTAATTTTTGTATTCATTTTTCAAATTGTCACCGGTTAGCTTGTCGATGAAGCTTCTTTCTTAATACATGCAAAGCATTCTATTAGTGTTAGTACTGTGAATCTAATTGTTTTTTTTTTAGGTGTTATGTATAGGTAAAGAATATTTCAACACTTGTACATGTATACATAATGTAACTTTGATAATGTTTATAAACTCTTCATATGAAAAAGTAAATCAAAAAAAATATATACACATACTCGGAATTTTAAATTAAGATACTGTATCTGTGGAAGCTTGTATGTCGGTGAAATGCATTCAGTTTCTTTGATAGATTTATAATCGCAATTGATTTCTGTAGAATCCTGCGAGGCAAATTTGAAATATCTAGAAGAAATGCTCAGTTTGCATTTCTTCCGATCTACCATATTTTGCTTTGTCGGATAGTTGTAGTAATAATGATAGTAGGATATTTTTAACACATAAATCCTCGGGCTTGATATCAAAACGTGCTTACTGCATTAGAGCTTTTCGATAATATATATATTTCAAATTTTAGCGCTACGGTAATTTTTATATTTTCTCATCACTATTCAAAAAGGATATTTTTTTTGTGTCAAGACACTCATTGCAATAATTGTTAGTTTTTTCAAAAAAATGTCTAGCATAACATACACCCACAAATTACTGAGAGCTAAATCAGGATATAATATACAGGAATTAGATTTTTTGAAATTTACCACACAATTTCAAACGGTTCTCTTGAATGTTTTACATTTGGTCATTTTTTGTTGTATGGTGATAATATAAAGATAGCATGTAAATCATTTGTCGGCGATACGCATTGCTTGACATGAAGTCCTTGGATTTTTATTCATAAGTTCAAATGAAATGCACAATGGTTGTTATAATGTGAAAAATATTGTTTTTTATCTCCGAACTTTATTATGAAATATGTGTATAAATTTGTTTTCTTTAAGATATTGTTCAGCTTTTTGAAAGTCTTGTAAATTTTTATTGTACTGCAAATAAAAAAATATTAACTATAACATGCCGAGTGACCTCGAATTGGCTATAATAAGATATTAAATATTGATATTTTGTAAATACATCTTTTGTTTTGTTATGTAATTATTAAACAATTATATTTGTTTGTGATAATGTGCAGCTTATTTCTTTTTACGGTGTTTTTATTTATTGCATTTAAGAAAAAATAAATGAATGTTTTAAATAATGTGACATAATGATCAACTCCTATTATTATGAATTAAATTAAAAATTTGGTGTACATGTTTCTTTTCATTTTTTCTATTTCATCCTTTGCCTCAAAATTAAACCAATTTGATTCTTTTATTATCATGACTAGGGAAAATGCTGATCTCGGTTTAATTATAATGATAAAACAACTGTATTCATGTTTTTTTTTAATCTAGTTAGTCAAACAAACAAAACAATATAACAAGTATTATGAATGATAACATTTAAATTGATTTGTATACAAAAAAGATTATGGCATTCCAGCAGCCGATTATTTCTTGTTTTATTTAGATTTTAATATTAGATCAAATTGTTTTTTTCATACATTTTAAAAATAAATAAATTATAGATCATTGTTCTGTTTCACAGTAGGAATAATCATTTGTAAATATATTGTAAAATAGTTCTCGTGGACAGTTAATATTATAAAAAAATATGTTTCACAAAGATATCAAAGATTTATAACATTATTAATAGTTGAATAAGAGTATTTCATATAATTATTTATAGAATCTAATTTTAATGAGAATGGATCACATTTGATATTTAATTAGTCTTAAGTATGGGAATTGTTTATCTTGGATTTTTTTTAGTATGCATGTACAGTAGGTGACTTTACAGGGGTGGGCGACCTGACGCTTTGAACCGGACTCGAAGGCGCAGGCGCCTCGCGACACATGGGCGACAATACAATAGCAGAAATTTCATTGGTGAAATTAGATTCCTGCGACTCGGAAGTTGACTCTTGCATGTGTGTATTTATATCCTGAGCAATCACGGGAGAATTTAATCGTATACTCTTTAACACTGACGGCGGGGTCTTCAGTAAACCCGGCGATGCCGTGCTTGGAAGCGGATGTGATCCCGATGTAGGGGATCTCAGAATATGAGAAGACGAAACATATGTTATTTTGTCAGGAGGGGATGGAACAGTAGACGACGGTGATGCAGATGAACGCAATAAGCAAGCGGATCCCGTGATACACGGGTATGGTATATAATATGCGCTATCCATCGGTGACTGTACCGTAGAAGTCGGGGATGCTACTGAAAAAAGGGGTGAGCATGTATCCGGGAAGGCAGACAGAAGAGTTTTCTTTGCCCTCAACGCCGATGTTAATGTTCTCGGTGATGTCAGTGCTGACAGGGATGGCCACAACGGCGATAGAGGTGTCGGAAGACCGCTAGGAATCATTATTGCATTCAAACGGTGCTTTCTATTGAAATGGCTTAGCTGCATTAGCTCATTCCTAACAGACAAAAACAAACAATATATCATTATGTTATACAGTATAAATTAATACAATTCATCTATTCATTCATTTAGCCCTACAACAGCAAAAATTTAATGCTTAAAATACACAAATGATTAAGTCATTTTATGATATTGTCCACCTTGCCCTACAATTTGCAACGATTTCATCTTGCACACTATGTAGCTTTTACAGCAAAATAATCACGAGACTATTATTCAGCTCATTATTTGGCCATCGAGTGACTGATATGAATTTTATTTCGACAGTGTGAAAAATATTGGACAAAAATTCCCAGGTTCTGAAAAGTAGATTATTATTTTTCTACATACATTGTTAAGTATTATATTTACATACCATGTTGCTCTAGACACAAAAGCATGTTCGGTGGGCTCTTCGAATCCATTAAACTTTGTGGCAGTCGTAGTCGTATACGCTCCAAAACTATGAAAGAGTAGCCAACTCGGTAACGGTAAAGCGGGAAGCAAAATATCCTTGGCCACCATATCGACACCGTCACATGTTGGACCCCACAGACTGCTCTGTAGCAGAGGACCCTCTACATTCTGTGAATATTCATAACCTTTTGTTTTTAACACTGAAGGATGATTTAATGATTTAAAAACATAGCAAGTAGTCTGCCTGACAATAAAAACCCTTGATAAATTATCATTTTTATTGTGTGCTTTAACACATGTGTTTTAAAGATTGATATTTATCAATGAATGAAAGTACAAGACAACGGATTTTTTATGTTTATATTAGTAACATTGGTATAAAAAAATCAACAAATGTACCTCAAGTGGCTCTGGTTCGATGATAAGTCGGTTACTAGTGATACCAGCAAATGAAGCATACAATCCATTATCCATAAAATACATAATATGTTTTTCTGGCTTTTTCTCTTGGGTGGTATTTTCATTAGATGAACTCCCACAACTAGATTCTGCTTCACAGCTATTCACACCATTGATTAGAGCACCTGTCTTGCATGATAAATCTTCTGACAACTTTTCATTTGAAGAAGGAGAACTGTCAATATTCAGTTTTTGCTCAATTTTAGGTATATTTTCAACTCCAAAATCAATATTCGATGATGATGAAGCATTTTCGATGGTGTCCTCTCCATTACCATTTTTTGTAGGTGACTCTTTCGTAAATATATCATTTGGTAAGTTGCTTTGAGAGCAATTCTTATTTTCCTTATTTAAGAGATTGTAAGTATCCTCTGTGTCGTTGCTTTTGGAGAGAACTGTCATCACTCGAGCCGAATGAACGCTGCATGCTAAAGTAAAAGCTGAAGCGACAAAGTAGCGACCCGGCTCAGAGATGATTTTTACTTTACTGGTAATGGGGAAGTGTTCATCGATGGCTCGATTTATAACAGTTGCCATCTGTGAAATATAAACACATGTTCAAATTCATTGTGCTACAAATACTATCAATTTTTAGGTGAAGTCAATCGATTGAGATCTACCTGCGAGAATCAATGAGGATTTTGCTAATCTTTATTAATGTGAAAAATGTGCATCTGCATTGAAACAATATTTTTTTGTGTCTTACTGCCATTATAATAGAAACTTTGTATTTTTGATAAATTTAACATGAAAATGACCTCTTCAATAGAAGATCCTCTGTCCCCAGGAAAGCCTCCGCCGATATCGAGCACTTCCATTTTATGGCCAAAATCTTTGCCAATATTGAAAAGGTGTCGTGCGATTGCCGTACCTCTGCTGTAAGCTTCCGGTTCCCCGCAGCCTGAACCCACATGGAAACAAATACCTACAATCTGTAAAACACACCCGTTAAATAATTTACTTTTACTTTAAATATTAATTTGGAATATGTTAAAATGATCATTTCTATCAGAAAGAGATATTTCTAATATGTTCAGTAAAATATTTATATATTCTGAGCTGTATGACTATCGCTTGAATAATTAATTCTATATACTATAACAGTGATTTATAATAAAAATTTATATTAACATCATAATCAATTTGTTTGAAAAACGTTTTATCCTACAATACCTTAATATTGAGTTCTTTTGCTGCTTTCATAAGAGCTGGAGCTTCTGTATAAGGACAGCATCCGAACTTTTGACCCAAAGGATTCACTACTATTTTTGCATCGCATCGAATCCTGACAAGTAATCTAATGAAAAATAAATTTTAAATACTTGTGTTCACATTAGTATTTTCTACTTTCAACATCATTTTGTACGAAAATAATACAAATATCAAAATGTTTCTAGCCCAGTGAGGCCGAGTCGTAAATACAAAAAGTAAGAAATTAAAATAATATTATACAATAGATAAATCGAATACCTGGCATTTGGATGAAACACTTTAATCTTCAGCAATTCTGTGTGTGAATCGAAAGTAAGAAGATCGATTCCTTTACGGCGGGCGTGAAGTATATGCGGTCTCGGCTTTGCAGTGTGAGCAAATATAATCCGACTGAAAGGCGATCCACCAAAATATTACAATAGAACAAAAAATTATGTAAGCTATAAGTATAATATATTCAATTTAAAAATTATATTTACTTGGGGTTGATTCCCGTAGCGAGAACCTTATCAATCTCCACTAGCGAAGCACAATCAAATCCCGTTCCCAATGCTGCCAATATTTCTAAAACTACCGGGTTGTAGTTACATTTTGCAGCTGTAACCACAGAAAAAGTAAAAATAATATTCTTTTTGAGATTGTAAATCACAAAAAAATAAATAAATAACTATAATTAAAAGGATAACAATGATTTTGATAGGAAAAGCCATAAAAATATTCTCGACAATATGGAACATTATTTATCCCTTTGAGTTATTTTTTTTACAAAATAATTTTTTTGGTTTATTTAAAATATTTTTTTTTACACTTCATATAAAATTTTGTGTTTTTTTTTGTGGTTCAATCTAGAAAAAATATTTATTATTATATCAAATAGTAAATAAAGTTGTACAATTGAGAAATTCATAGTAATAAATGTAAATAAATTTATTCATTATGAATTTTCTAGAAACAATTACTTTAGTTTGAGCCTAAAAAAATAATTGCAGTCTGAGTAAACATAGTTCGATATTGACACTGATTCCTAGAAAGAAAACGGTTGAACAGACAGTAAATTTTATGAAAAGTGTAATTTCTTTTAAATTTTTTTGTTGTTAAATTCTTTTATTAATTTGAATCAAATAAAAAATGCAAGCCCGACTGCTTAAAATTATTGACAGATATGCACAGCATGAATATCTAAAGAAATTATAATTATTCAACAAAAAATACAGAACTCGCAATTGATAAAAGACATCACAATATTTAGACGTACATGTACGGCCATACTCCTCAACGGGTTAATCTTATGCGTCATATTGTCGGTAGCCATAATTGAGTGGTAACACTTTGAACTTTCATCTAGTGAACAATGAGCTCAAATCCTTGAATGAAATCAACCGCCGATTTTTTTTCAATAATTCTATGACTCATAGCTACAAATGGCTATAATGTATTTATATTTTCCTAATCTGCTCAATTAAGAGAACTAAATTTATGCATGAAGAATGCTCTGTGCTGTAAATTTTGTCAAAATGATATTTCAGAAAAAAATATTTACCATAAAATGGCTGGATTCTCGGCATCAGCTGCCTCCAAGTAGTAGCCTTCCTGATAATATCTTGTACATTTAGGATAGTGAAGGTGTTTTCAAAGCTTAGACCTCTGGCCACATATCTCGCCATGCTTTTATCAGACCACTCACCGTCCACAACCGAGACGGTCCTCTTGGCCCTTTCAATATCCCAAGACATCTCTTCAAAGTTTCTACAAATAGAAGGAGATTTTTTAACACTGGTCAGAGTTTATTTCATAGTATTCTCATAATTTATAATCTTGGTGCCATTCAGAAAATCCTAACATAATACCAACTGATCTCGGCATTAAATATAAATCCACCCTTTCATAATTTTTGTCATTTTTAGTCTAGCTATTTTTAAAAAATCACATTTCGGGTTCTTTAGATGATAAATGTGAGGTCACAGGTTACTTAGCTAATACTGAAAAAGATTAGGAATCAGCATATCAGGAAAAGTTGGGAATCTATTATTCATATTTAGCTTACCTTTTGTCGGTGATATTAAAATAAATTCAGCTTTCTTTTATTATTATTTTGTTAATTCAATTTCTTTATAATTCGTTTCAGATAATGTCTCACAAGTTATTGCACTTAATAACACAAATAAACAATTCAACTAAAATCAAAACCATCCCGTGTTCTTCAGAAGTCTTTGTGAAACTGAATAAAAGTTGCATTGTAATTCTTACTAATCAACATTACAACAGGCTTACCACCAAACTTGTAACAATAATGTTAATTCAAACTGGTGTATGAACAATAATAATGACAAAAATTAATGAGTTTGTCAATCTTGCACTATCACATCATTAGTATCAAATCAAGACATTTTAAATCATTGTATGAAGCCTACCTAGTTGTATTTTTTTTTTAATATTATCTATTTTTAATGTCTAATCACCATGATTAATTTTCACAACTGGTTAACCCTTTGACTAAGGGGTATAAGCATGTGCATGTCCATTCAACCTTAATGGTAATAAAGACCAAGATTGCAATTATGCAAGCATTTTCTTGTTGGTATAATGCTAATTACAGACAGTTCTGTTGTCCCTTGTATTATTATATTGCATCATTAGTTATTGTGACTTCTTGCAATTAAAAACAATAAAGTCGAACTGATAGACTGTAAATATTTTTCCATCATTCTCCTACATTCATCGTTTATTTTAAGGATCCCTTGGAAAATGAGGAATCCGAGTTTTATTGCAATATATAAAAAAAATATATAATTCTACCAATGATAGACAGATATTCGCACTAGTGAAATCAATTGATTACTTAAAAATTATATTTAATGATCCAAAATAATATCGTTTAAAACTGTTCAAAGATGTCACCTTGCTATGTTAGAATATCGATTAATGGCTTAATGATAATCTAGATTATGTAGAATAGTACAACAATAAGAAAAATCATTAGATTCAGAGAATATTACTATTCAATTGGCCACTATAATTAAATGCTATAGAACACTTAAGTGTTTATAAATAAAACAATTTTATTTTTTCTTGAACTATTTTTATTTTTTCCTGATGCTCTTTTGGTATATTATTGCCACACATAATACTTCCTGAACACAATTTTTGACTACACTAAAAATATGAATTACTGATATAAAAATGAAATAATAGTTTGTTGTCAATAAATTATGGGCAGTGATAAATGTTTCCTAATATTTATATAGCTTTTTAATAAAATCTTTCCTAAATTACATTGACAGCAGTGCCTTCCTGATATGTGTGCGTCGAATATATTCAAAAGAAATCATTATTGAGCAACTCAAACTTTTACGGGAAAATATTTTAAACCAATTAGATAAAAATTACAGAATCTTCAATATACAGTTTCCAGAGGAACAATAAAATTTTGTTGTAACTCAAATATTACCACACAGTAAAGTAGAACCTTATATAATTTTGAAACAACGTTTATATCAAATATCTAGACATGGTTGCCTTATCGTATTCCTAAATTATTTAAACATTATATTATCATATTTGTAATTTATTGTCATTGCAACACTGTTAAAATAACCACTGTCACCGCTTGTTCTTTATCCAAACTGCATTTTTATGATATCTTCTAATTATCAGGTCCTTTGTTGTTGGCTTGAACATTATAGCCTCTAAAAGAGTTAGGTGCTACACCATACGAAAAGCAATCTGGGCACACTCCAGCAGGTCCTGGAGTTCCTCGAGATCCAGGGAATCCTAAAAAAATCCAGTAATGGTTGCAATATTCCATAAAATAATATGCGAAGGGTGGGGTACTACAAAACATATTTTGTATGAAAAAATCTGTTCTTGATCAAAATTTAAAAAATCAAAAGACAATTAAGTATAATAAATAAATCATTTTAACACCTCAAAACAAGACGTATAATAACAAAAAAAAAAATTTAAATTCGTAACAACTAACATCTTAAATGAAGATCTTTCTAAAATTAATGGAAATTTGAAAAAACATTCCTCATAAATAAAAGGAATGATATTTTTTGACCAACTGTAAAAGTGAAGATTACCACCATTAATAGCGTAATTATTTCAAGTCATGTCAGCGTCTATTATCAAGATTCTACTCCTTGACCTGAGAGACCCACTATCAATTAGTGTTCAAGTTTGATAAAAATATATTACCTGGTCTTCCAGTCTCTCCTTTATCCCCTGGTCTTCCCGGCAATCCTATTCCTTCAGGACCCTGGACTCCTAATAAACCAAGTAATGATTTCAAAACTCATAAAAAGGTAATATTTGATTTAATAGTTTTGTAAAAACAGATCTGCTTTGATGATGAATTGTGTTAATTTTACCTGGAAGTCCTCTAGGACCCTCAGCTCCCTCTCGTCCTGTACCTTCTGGTCCCCTATCACCTTTCTCTCCTCTAGGCCCGACCTCTCCAGGCTGTCCTGTTGCACCAACTGGACCTGGTGGACCTGTAAATCCGCGTTCTCCTTGGAGTCCTGCAGGACCTTGGTCTCCTATAATAATAAAGCAATGCTCAATTAAAGTGTACTTATAGCATACAATCGAGTACCCGGTATGCATTACAATTCCACTTAAAGAAAGAAAGTGTCTGTATTTTAATTCTGTTCTGTTTTGTCCTAACCGTAACCTCCATCCTTACTCTCCTTGAAAACGGAAAGTTGAGTGATCGAGTAAAAGGCACTTCTTGTGGAACGTAAATATAAACTCACTAAGGTGTCTGTATTTGCCTCACTAGAAGTAGACATGTTTTAAAAACGAAACAAGTTTATGTATGTTCAATGGCGGTTAAGATGGGTCACTTTACCTGGAGATCCATGTTGTCCAGGCGGCCCTGGTCGTCCGATTCGGGTTCTACCGATTGGACCTGGTGGCCCGATAAGTCCTAATGTCAATTCTGCCAGTTGATCTGCAACGCAAAGTACATTTCATTTAAATATCTAGATTGATTATCATAACTGTACTAACACATAAGCTGCAAAACACTTTTATTTACTACAATTTGTAACATTCCCCTTATTGCTACTGTATCAAATAGATTACCTCTTAATACGGCAGCGCAAACTTCTCGCATCTCAGCTTCAGAGAAACTCCTACCCTAAAAAATTAAAAATCATAGTTCATATAAAAATATATATTGAAATTGTCTTTTATATTCTATATTACCATATTAACACTCAAGCAACCGCACATTTCGCCATAAGCAGGACAAACATGCCATAGCCCCTTTTGTTCATTAAAATTTCACCCGATGAGTTTATTGAATAATAAACAAATAAATCTGGTCTTACTGGGGTTCCGGGTGTTCCAGGTATGCCAGGCAGACCTCTTGAACCTCTTGGTCCAGAAAAACCGGGAGGTCCCGCTTCGCCAGGCGCCCCGGGTGTCCCTGACCCTCCACTGGGGCCACGCTCGCCTGCAGCTCCTCGTTCACCAGCCTGCAATATTTTGTTTTATAATTCTACTATTTTCTTAATCGTTTCAGTAATTTGTAAAATTATTAGTTTCTTACGACATTAATAATATGATACCCTCAATATTTAAATTGAGTAGGTCTAATAATGTTATGAAATAATGTATTTTTTTTGTCTGAAGGGAATATACACCCAGTCCTTTACGCGAATTCGATTATACGCGATTTTTTTGGACGGCACCGTTACGTTTTTTTACGCGCTTCACTCGTTTTTTTTACGCGGTTTTTTCCCCAAATTTTTTGTAAAGAAGAAATTTATATATGATGCTAGGCATGTACGTTTCATTATTTTTTTAAATAAAAAAAATATGTGTATTTTTAAAACTTAATTCATATAAGTGAAAAAATTATATTGTTATAGTCTCATTATATTTTATAAGCAATAAAGACATGAAATATATATATATTTTTTGCATGAATTAATTTTTTCATACGTTTCTGGTTCTTTTTCACGCGATATTTTAATTTTTGGAACCAATTTATCAAATTATATGAAAATTGTGATTTTTTACGCGATTTTTTTTACGCGCCGTTTTCTGGAACCAATGTATCGCGTAAAAATAGGACTGGGTGTAATGCAAAGCACATCACTACAGTTTATTAGGGCGAGTTTTAAAAAAACTTGACGGATGGCACTGAAACCGACTGTAAAATAATATGTTACTAATTCTGGAATGGCAGATATTCAGTAAATAAATATTTTTAAAAAAGAAATTGAAACAAAAATAATTCACCATTCCAACGGGTCCGGGAAGTCCTCGAGGACCAGCAGGTCCGGGCAGTCCAAAGCTATCGCTCACTGAATTTCCAGAAGTCGAAATGATGGTTTCTCCAGGTGGGCCTGGTGGACCCGAAGATCCGTCTCGCCCTGGTAATCCAGGAATTCCAGGAGGACCTGCTGGACCTTGCGTTCCAACAACCCCTGGAAGACCCTGCAAATAACATTCATTGCTAGTTAAATATAATTGACTATGATTATTTCATTAAGACCAACATTTCAACCATCTTGTCAAAAATTTTAATTCTTATCTTGAATGAAATTAAATGTTATCATTTTCATATTTATTTATTTATTATAATTTTAGTACCTGTATTCCTTGTGGTCCAGTATGACCCATGGGCCCAGGTTTACCCATGGCACCATCATCTCCTCTAGGACCAGTTGGCCCTCTAATACCTTGTGCACCTACTGGACCTGGTTCTCCTGTATTTCCAGTGGCACCAGTTGAGCCTGTGACGCCGTTGGCACCCGGAGGGCCCGGTGGACCCTGAAATAAATAATGCATGAAGAATGTGCGAGGATAATGCTCGCAATGAACGAAACCGGTCCTGATTATAAAATATATTGTGGAAATAACTACTAAAAATTAGTTTTTAATATTTAAAATATCATGCCTTTCCATCAAGAATTGACAGTTAACACCTTAAAAGTGACTTTTTTGTATGATACGTTAAAAACTTAATAAAACATTGTGTTAAATATGTTTTTTTATTGTGGCGTTCTTCGATCAAATAAGCATAATGTATTATGTAATTATAATAGATAAATGAACTGATAGCGCTTATTCGCCCATTGTATTAGTTTAATATCTACATAAAGTAAAAATACACCCATACCTCGCTATACGGTCGCTCTTTATACGGCATTTCGCTATAACGGTCCTCTTCAATTAAGGCACGTTTTCGATTTACGACATAAAATGTTTCGCTATAACGGCAAAAAAAAACTGTTTTGAATCATTGAAGTTTTGAAACTTTTAGCTTTTTGAATGAAAAAAATGAATCTGCTGAAGATGCCACATTCCTAGCAAGCCGAGAATGGTTTGAAAAATTTAATTTAATTAATTTAATAGATTCAATTTGCATAATTTGAAAATTAAACGTTAAGCAGCTAGCCCCGATGAGGCCGCATCTGAGGAATATCCCATCATTTTAAAGGGAATTATTGATAGAGCTGTTTATAAACCTGAACAAGTGCTTAACGTAGACGAAACAGAGCTTTATTAGAAGCGAATGCCTGATCGCAGGTACATTTCAAAAACCGAAAAATCTGCGCCTTGTCTAAAGAACAATACAGATTATTGTTGGTTTTTGGAGTCTGTTATTATTTTATGTACAAATGTATGCACTTTCTATGTATATATTTTTGATTTAAATTAAATAAAAAGATAAAATGCATTTTGAATGATAAGTCAGGTTACATAATTAAAAAAATTGGAACCGAAACCATTGAATCTGTATGAATTTGTATAAGAATAATTGATTCCTTATACGGCTTTTCGCTTTGCGGCCTAGTTTCGTGGAACGTATCTAGGCCGTAAAGCGAGGTATGGGTGTATTACATTTACTATTTAGTAAGAAAATCTTAAAAGTGCTAAGGGTTTCCGGCCTCGTCAGTATACTACGATAAAACAAAATATGTCTTTATGTCATCATGACCATTATTTTTATATTTTTGTCACTGCATGTCAGTGATTTTTGAGCGTTACCTGCTCTCCTGGTTCGCCTCTCGGTCCAACAATAGTTCCATTAACTCCATCGAAGAAACTATTACCGCTACCGGGTGGTCCTGGCTCTCCTCGGGGACCTGTATAAATTGTGTTTGTTTTAGTGATCATTATATTTATCTCAAAAGATTTGTTATTTTTTACCTCTTAGAATAAATAACTTTGATATTTACAACAAAAAAATCCAAGTTCATTAGTGTGTATCAAAATTCACTAACTAAGATTAGTTGAAAGTGCAAAGATTTTTTTAAAAACAACCTTTGTTTGCGAGAAAGATAAAAAATACACATGTTTTAAATGTAAGAGCAATTATAAATTTTAAAGATTTGTAAGTAATAAGCTGCAATCCACATCCTTTCAATTCTTAAAACGCAAATAAAACACTTTCACGGGTACACATGTCAAAAATATGATGAAATATTTTGTATATTGTTTCATATCTTCAGTTGTATACATATACTATACGCACAAATTTGAACAATCACAATATTTCATTTATAGAAGACGAACTTAATATCCAGCAAAACACGGAATTCTCACCTATTGGTCCTGGTGGTCCAGCGATTCCACGTAGCCCTTGGGAACCCTGCAATAATATTTATTACTAATGAAAAGTTTTGAAATATTAAGCACGCTATCGAAAAAGCATGATTTCTAAATTCGAGTGTTAACTCGAGTTCTAAATAAACTAAATTCGAGTTAACTATAGGCACACACTTAATTGCTCTGAAGATTTTTGTTAATTTGAAGCATTGGAAATTGTAATGAAAGTTTTATTTTATTTCAAATTCATTCATTTTGAATTAATATCTTTTTTTAATAAATATTTTCAAGTTTACCGTTGCACCTGGAACTCCTTCCAAACCCATTGATCCAATTAATCCTGGTTGTCCTGGTAGTCCGATTTCACCTCTATCCCCTATAAATATTATATATTAAGTATCTTACTAATGATGTCATTAAATTAATGGTAATTTTTGATATTGTCCGACTGTGATTCGTTGGCTAATGGTGTATGATGAAAAGTATTTCAATTAAATCGTATATAATATGCCTCGTTTCCAACGAAAATATCTAGGAATTAACGTAAAGGGGTTGACAACCTGACACCCGTACTCGAGGACAAAATTTAAATTTCATACTACATTCAATAATTCATCTCAAAAATTAATTTAATGATGACACCGGTGTTAATGTTTGGTTGTGGTTTATCCTTTAAATCATAAATTTGTGTAAGCTGGCTACATAAGACGCATGAATTTATTTATTGCTCTGATGAAAAATCTTCCCTTGGAAAAATGTATATTTCCACAGAGCTTTCACCTTAAAACGTTATTTTATGTAATAAAGTAATAACTTTCTATCATGCTGGACACTCTATACCTCGATATGTCAAACCGACAAAAGCATTTATGCATTCGCAAAATAGCCAAAATCGTGTTCACCATACAAAATCATTCAAAATTCAATGTAGCAATCGGCTATTACCGCTTAAGTAACGCCAGATGACGGTAAGATATTTGCACTCTTAGACTTCTTCAAAAAATACAAACGCAATAGTGGAATGTAACAATACTAGCACCCAACAAACATTGTACTTGCAACCGCTGTTTGCTATTAAAAACACAATTGTAAAAATAGTAATTAAATCATAAATGTTTTGCTTTGTCAATAAGACAATTTTGGAATGTTATATATATCCATATACTAAATAAACATTTAAAGTAAATTTCCGGAAACGGAGACGTATGATGTGAATGACCAACATTTAAATACAAGTAATTTAAAAACTCTAACTAGTTGAATTTAAAATATTTACTTTGGTGAAATTTTTTATACTGACTAAATTGACAGAACATATATCATCGCTTTTTGACTTCTCATAATTCAATTATCATTCTATTATCAGGTCATGCTAGAGACTTTCGACGGTCATTGTTGCCCTTTTATGTGTGTGATTAATTTGTCTCTGTCAACCTCGGACATTGTTAAGTCACATTAATTAATAACAATTCTTATTGCATGAGGTTTCTTTCGCAAGTCATCCATTTTACATTATTGTTTGTCAAGCTATGATACCAAAGCTAATATTGATAAAATAAAATCGGCTGTGCCTATTTCTAAATTATGAGCATATTTATATATTTGTAATGGTTGGTGTAAGAAATTGAAAAAGTCGATCAGATACAATTATAAAAGAATGAAACAAAATTTTCAGTGTACATTTCAAATACGGCAAACCTTTATTTAATATGATGCTAACAAATCTTACAACCGAAAATATAGTTGTAAACTTTTCTAATACGCATTGCACTCGTTTTTCATAAAAATGCATTAAAAATGAACATTACGAATGCCTCAATGGATTTAAAAGTAAAAGCCGAATAATACATTAAAATCGATAAATGAAAGCAGTCTAAAATGATTCCGAAACAGGAGACTATTTTTTTTATTGTCCATAACGATTATTGTTAAATTCTTGCTCCGTTGTTGTATCTGTCTGATTTCAATTATCCTCAGATTTCAATTCAAATCGAAATCGGGCTAGCTCGCTGATAAAAAATCTGGAATATTAAATTTAAAAAATCCATATTGTTTGAGTGATGTGTATTGATGAGTGTATGTGAGAATAGATTGCCAATATTAATACTGCTTCTTTGTGCCCTTTTGATGACCCTAACGATTGCCGTCCATTGGTCATTGCCTCAATCACGGCTTCGATACTTTTTATTAAATATTTGGGTCACTTTAAATCAGACGCGAGTTGAGAAATGTCAGTCAGAATAATTGACTGGGAAGACAATTCTAACAATTAAATGAATTTTGTAGGTATGTATATTTCTATCATCTACCTATCTTACCTAGTTAGTAAATATTTATTTTATTTATGCAAAACTTTATAAAATAAAATTTATGGCTAGAAGAGGTTGTAATTGGTGACCTATCGATAAGCTTACTCTTCGGTAAATAATAGTATATAATTGTAAAATATTGTAAGGAACAGCAACACACCTTTAGGTCCCGGAAGTCCTGGTTCACCTCGACCTCCGGCACCAAGAACAACTTCGCCCTAAAATCATATGATATGCAAAAAAATAAATGTTTACTTACGACTCATTACTTTGAGATAAAATTCGTTTAATGTCATATACTAGGCCAAACATATTCAATCAATGATGACTTAAGTTATAATAATAATATAAAATAATGCTTGTTTCTTACCGGAAGACCACGCGGTCCCATTTCGCCCCTCGGTCCTGTATTTCCGGGAGGTCCCTGTAAAACATTTAAGTTATATGTTCTACTACAAAAAATATCTTAAGAAAGCTTTAGACAAAATATTTTATTAACAATATAAATTTTAACTTTAAAAGCATAAGATATATACAATAAGTTAATTTAGAACTTGGAATTTTTTTATCCTTTAGGTTGATTGATATGTAACGTATAATTTTTCCTGTATACCTGGAAGCCTTGAGGTCCAATCGGACCGGGCGGTCCTTGAACAGCTTCACCCGTGACAGACGATACTGGTCCTGGTGGACCTTGAGCTCCCGGTAATCCATCAATTCCACGCTCTCCTTTCGTGCCCGGTAAACCCTTCAAAATATATTACGCATACTTCAGTTATATACATAACATTTTATACCATTTATATGACTTTTTACATAAACAAATCTTTGTTTTCTATTACGACGTGTAGATACACGTCGTAATAGAAAATACTTACTGATTCTCCCCGAAGACCAGGCAAGCCATCAGTGCCATTCTTTCCCGGATATCCTCTCAAGCCTGGAAGGCCCCTGATTCCAGGAAATCCCTGTAGACCTAGGCGGCCCTATAAATTCATGTATTATAATAAACCATCTTATATTATCAGCGACACGTTATCAAAAATTTCGTTTACGAGCCTTGATTCAAAGTTAATTAAAATTTGAGTATCTAATATGATTGGAATTCGTGATTGATATATTTTAAAACCACTTTACATGGTTAATATAAAATTATTGTAAGTGATCACCTTTCGAAATCAATTGAAGGATAAACATACGAAGAAGTTTATTAATAAATTAATTGAAACAAATAAATCACTTACTTGGAATCGTTACTGGCTGTGCGTTAGCTTGGCAATAAAATCGATCAATTTATTTTACGATTTTTAAATTATTTAAAGTTCTCTTATAGGCTTCTTTGGTTATTGCATAATTTATTTGGTTATAGGAATATACAAAGTGGCAAATTAAGCACTCGAGATGTTACACTACATTACGTATTTTTAATAAAAATAAATCTGTTATCTCTTCAAATCAAAAATATATTTTATTTTGAAGTATGCTTCAATGAATTAGTTAATTAAAAAACATTGCAATAATTATTTACCGAAAAAAGACAACCATTGCTATACTGCTGTGTTTATTAAACTTTTAAGTGTGTCGTACCCTTTTAAATCTGAAACAGGCCTCCGCACCCCATTGAAAAATGTGTTTCGATTTTTTATTTGAGAAAAATACATTTCCTGCGAAATATATTGTGTACTTCAAAAATAATTACATTTTTTATATCATTGAAAAAATATTACTTTTTTATTAATGTCTTGGCTGTTCTTGCTTGTTCATTATAATACTTGTGAGGCGAGGCTCAATCAAAGAAATATTATAATTGACCGATTTCATCGAAAATTCAAATGGTTTTCAAAGATACGAAAAATAGTTTATATTCTTAAAGACTTTTCCTACACCCTCAAAATTACAGAAAAGCTTTCAAGCATTCAATCGAATTAATATTTTTATCAATGTTTCCCTTTCTGGGATCCTTTTATAAACATTTTTATTGAATATATAAATAAGTATGTACTTACGTAGGTAGTTAATAAAGCTGTTTTATTAAAAAGCCGATGAAATATCGATACAGTATGGGCTACATGTTGTATAATCTAGTATTATTATTTTAATCTAGTATCTTTGTAAAAAGAGCTATAGATTCAGAGCAGAATATTAATAGATATTCCGCAAAAAGCTTAAACGGTTTTTTGCTACCATGGCTGGAACAAATGTTTGATATCATATTGATACCAAATAAATTACTCAACAAAATAATAAAGGTTTCACGATTCCAGATTTGTAATTTTTGAAAAAAGCTGTCTTTTTCAATTATAAATTGCAATTTTAAATAATGTCAAAATGAAACTCGATATTAAGAATTGTCAAAATTAAATTATCTTTTATTATTTCCCGTTCTAAGTTATCCGAAAATCAAAACCTGTTTCAAATTTATAATGAGTAAATTTCATTTGCAGCCGGTATGATAATGGGTTAGTATAATATTGTAAGAAAGTGTTTCAAAGCCATGCGTACAGGTGATCCCTCGGGGCCGGGTCCCCCTTGCAACCCGGCAGGTCCGGGGGCACCTCTCGGACCGCGGACCCCTGCCGGCCCCCGGGGTCCTCGCCGGCCCTCAAACACCAACCGAAAAAAGCTTTTAATTCTCACCGACATGATGATGGTGACGATATTTTTGCAATCTGAAACACGGCTTGATTAGTTCGTGATGGACGACAATATACAGAAGTATCATTAGTGTTATCTTTCTGCTGAACAAAATAGCGTTGTTTTTGGAAATAAAAAAATCATTGTGAATTATTCGCAATAAAAATTATGTTATTTCAATATTTATGTAATCTGAGACTGTTTTAGGCAGATACTAAAAAAAGCACATTTTTTTTCAAGTTACCAATGTAAAATGGTTCAGCTTTCATTTAGATAGCTTGTTCACAGATATAGGTATCGTGAAATTGTTTTGGAACATCATTATTGTTTTTATAAAAAGTCAATTAGAAATTATAAGCCATTAAAAAAAAATTGTATTACAAAATCATTTTCAAAACGTCTTTAGGTTAGTTTGGTTATTAGTACGTATAACTAGTACGTTGAAATCATAAAATGTTCTATGTGCAAATTTTAAAGTGAAAATGATACTTCTTTCTAAAATTACTTACAATACAATACAAACAATACCTGGATTTTGGATGCGAGGTGACGTTTTAATGAATGCATCATAAAAGCGATAAAAGCACGAAATGATGAAATCACTATAATTATGATAAGCTGAAAAAATATGTGGATTAGTACAAAAGCGTCCATTCTGGAGACCGCTTCTCATGAGGAAAAGTTCAAATAATGAACGTTTATAAGATCGCCCCATAATGCTTGCGAGAGCCATCTCTTGATTACAAGCGTTAATAAGCAATGTGTTTTTATTGTAGAAGTCATTCATGACGTACTGGAGCCCCTGATTCTCCACGTACTCCTGGGTTCCCAATGAATCCTTGTATGCCCTGGGCTCCGGGAAGCCCAGGTGGGCCTTGAGGGCCTGGTGCGCCCTATTAGGGATGATAGTAGAATTATAATTATTATACAATCACAATATTTTCAGTGCTGTCCATACTAATTACAGGGTAAAATAAGTTTTTGAGAATCAGTGGCATATGAAACTTATTGGTGTTCCAAAAAATGATTCACAATATAATATTTCAAAAAATAAAAAATGTATATATATATATTGCTAAACTTGCAGGTTTAATCAGAAACTAAATACATAAGTATACAACCTCTATACGTGTTTAGAATAACTTCGTTATAATGAAAATGTATTCCAATACATTAGCAATCGCATTTCAGGGATTTTAAATATAGCACTGGTGATATGTGTTTATCTACTGTTTTAGAATCATAGACAATGTTATTTCGTTCAAAAGTTGTGAATTTTTAGCTAGCATAATTGAAATGCTTAGACCAGTGATTCTCATGTGTGGCCACCAGAGGATTTTGCTGCGGCCACCAACAGCTTTATGGTAAATATTGATATTTAAAAAAATGTGCTTTTACAATTGAATTTGTAAAATTATTATTATTTTAAAATTGATTGAAGCATTTATTCGGGTGTAAATATAATAAAAGGACCGTTTTAATAATAAAACTGTTCAAAAATGTTGGTCAAAGTTATACGTTGACCATGAGTCAAGTCAATATAAAGAATTAATAACAATTACTTCATTAATTTTGTCGATTTAACCTACAACTGTATATTGTGAAAGATCATTCAGTGTTATGCACTATATAAAAAATAAATATCGAAACTATTTTTATCACATTTGGTGCGGCCACGAGACATTTCCATAGGGCAGCTGATATTTATAATGCGGCCACAGGGAAATTTCACGTGAGAGCCACTGGTTTAGACTCATCTCACATTCCATAATATAACTGACCAGTGTAAATAAATGTGATATTTGTGGTTCTGATCAACTGATTCATACTTTTTCTGCTCATTTAGCTTACAAAAATATTCAAAACACACAATATATTCATATATTATTTCAATTCTCGTTATACTTATATGCATATCAAATAGAACCAGATACTAAAGAAATGTATTGGCATGATTAAAAGTTTGGGGATACATACGATGGTTCCGTTGAATCCTGGTGGACCCTGAGGACAAACGACATCGCAGGGTGGAAGTTCAATCAGAGTCGCAGCGGGTGCAGTTGCAGCAGGTTGGTAACTCTACCAAAATAAACCGTAAAACGACTTTACATAGACTTATATCTTTATATTCAAGTTGAAGTAAAATATACTGCAAAGAACTTATAACAGTTCTGTGCATCCCGTTCTATCGAATCGTTCTTTATCTAATAATATATCTTCCACGTTAAATGGTATTCTTTTATGATACGTCATCCTACTCTTCTCCACCTTTCCAGGGGTAACTAATTTATTTTAACCGTGCTGTGAGGAGGGACTTTTTTTTACATATTTTTTTAATCAAATCATTGTAAAAAAATAAAACCTACGTTTTTTAAGGTTTTGTCGTAATAAAACCAGTTGCATAATCCAGGGATCACAAACCATTGACACATAAAACTTGAATATATTATCACAATAATTGTTGACATATACGACGTACGAAGTACGTCCATACTTTTTTACGAAAAAATCGCTTCGACGTACTAGTACGTCCATACGCCTGGAACGGTTAAGACTATGACTAATGATTCGAATGAATCTTATATTTTTAAAGTCCTGAACGAGTGACTCACGTTCACTTCGATGATTTGTTGACTGAATCCTTCATCCACTAACTATACAATCATGTACACTTAATGTGACCATTACCAATTTTTACGTAATAGTATGTATATTCAAGAAAACACGTATTTTTTCATAGTTTTTATGTATAAATAAAAAGAAAAGGAATGTTGATAAAGAAAATAAGAGGAATAAATAATATAAATATGAAAAAATTATGTTGTTTTATATTTTTCTGATGAACAAATTTTCTTAAGTATAACTGGGTTTGCTTTTAAATAAGAATGGAATTCTTGGCAGGATTTTTTAAAATTTATCTTAACTAATAACATCGCTTTAAGTACTCAGACTTGTAATTGGGTTTTTTCTGTCGTCCACTTTTTTTTTAATTGTTACCGTGTGTTGCCCTCTTTTTGATAACGGGACATTTCGAACGTCATCCCGAAGCTGTACTTGGACAACGGGACGGGCTACCTAAAAACGGAACGGTCCCGTTCAAAACGCGACGTATGGTCACTTTATGTATACTGCACATGATGTACCAGAATTGAACATTTTCAACATAAATTATTATAGGTAATAAATGAAATCGAAATTTTTTCCTGTGACTAAAAATAATTTAGAAAAAACATAATTATGTATCATTATTTACCGGCAATTCCTCGCAGCGATCTTTTTCCTTAGTTGCATCGCAGCTTATAACCATCCACTGTAAATCAATCTGAAAGCCAAATTGAAACAAAACAATAAAATTTATCTTAATTATTTTAAACGTTAGAGATTTTTCGATTTAAACAATATATAACTTTCATATACATATATGGAAACTTGTGATAGACATTGCATTGCATTTGCAAAAACTGTAGCATATTGACTTCAATGCAATCAAATATGTTTTATTAAAATAATTTGACAAACCAAATTAGCTTATAATTTATTCAGTTTTCTACTCTTAAAACATTATTATTATTTGCTTATATATTTTTGTACATTTTTTTAGTATACATCCAATGTTTATAGAATGTTGTATTTGAAACCAAACTATAACATATTTATCAACAAATAATTCTCTTTAAAATATCTTTATAGTCACGCCTTAATCACACCGTGATTTGGAAGAACTAATCACGCGTGTAAGTCGACCACAATAAATTTATTCATTGACAAGCGGTATGAATCTGTAATTATATATTGACATGTTTGATTTATTAAAATTATTTCAATAAACCTATTAAAAACCTTATAAAACAACAATATTCTCTTTGTTTTCTTCACATTATCCCATCGCGTCTATGCCATAACAGAAACAAAATATTTACATGCAACATCAATTAAATAATAGCCAAAAGCACTCTAAAACCTTCTGTCGTAAGATTTCACGGTTTTATTTGCCTAAAGCGAGAAGCTTTCAATTTAAATTGATAACTATTTTTATATTAATTATTTGATACTATGCTAGATAACTTTTTAAAGATGGCAACCACAATAATATCTTAATAACCAAAAAAAATATATTTTCTTTTAATTAAAAATGCCACGGGCATCTGTTTCCCAATACCATATTTATTCACTTTTCATAGACACTTTTTAATTTGCTTATAGTGAATACATAACAAATAACTAATCAAAATTAACAGCTACCTAATAAGTTATCCGTTACAAATTATAAAACTCATAACTCTTTCCATAGCCATTTACTTATGTAGAAACTGTAAAACATGTTCTGATAATATTTGAATATTGATACTTAAAAATTTCAGATGACATATTGTATATTCATAAATATCTAAATACGGGGTATTTGTAACATCATAAATATAATTATTGTTGAGTTATACATTTGAATCAATAATTCACTTGCCATGTTCGTTAACAATATATCTTCACAGACAATCACCACGTCAAAACATAAAGCAATTTGACATTCCAAAAATAAACGTAACTTGATATTAACAAAAATACGTTATTATGTCGTTATATATCACTAAATGTCAATATATCCATCTTTCAATACAAAACATAGTTTAAAAAAGTTCATCAGGAAATTACAACAATAAAATCGTTTTATGAAATATTTAAATATTATGTCCGAAATTCTATTGTTTTCTTATAAACAAAAAAATACACGATTTTCTTTCCGCAATAACACGTTTCATATGTAGTATAATCCCATTTAACTTTTGCACGCCAAATATATCCATATTTTTTATTCTATACGTTTTAAATTGAAATTGATGATGAACGCTCTTCATATCACCTGTCACCATTCTTCAATATCGCACATTTCATAAATTTATATTTTTACAAAGCATTTTCCCTCCACACGGAAGGATGATAATCTCATGGGCAAATGAGTCAATTAATTTACCATGAGCTGCATTTACATGCCATACACAATACCTTGTTTTACAATCTGCAAACCTCAAACGAAACAAACTCACCGCATGGGGTTCCTGTAGAAAAAAATTAAAATAAAAAAAACCTGAGCACTGAAAAAACATCGAAACTAATTCGCAAAATAGTAAAACAAAAACGTTCAAACACAATAAATTCAAGTGCTTGCAACATTATTTCGGTTACTATAAATATCGTAAAAATAATAATAATTAAATTAATAATTTCATAAATGAGTTTATCCGCTTTAAGATAAAGAATTTCCTATATCTAAAATATACTATAAAGTTTTTGTATAATAAACCGTTAAAACGATTAGTTGATATTTGAATTAGAAGATCGTTACAAATTGCATAACCAACCAACCATATGTGTATCATCATTTAATAATAACCACAATTGTTTGATTAATTACTTAGAATCTAAGGGTCAGAGTTTGCAATATTTTTTGATTCAATGATTCACAATCATATTTGGGCACTAGAGACTGACATCGTCACAATTCAAGTGACAAATTCACGCCAAATAAGAACCGACTTCTCGATCAATCAATCAATAAATTTATGAAGTCAAACACTTCTTGAAAGTTCCAGGGTATCAACAAAGTTGCCTAGTACTTGTAAAATAACCTTTTTTTTAAATATCTTTAGCATAAAATCAAACATTACACATCTCAAAACAAATAAATTGAGATTAATATATCACTATGCAGCACTCCATTCCCTTACTTACTTACATATAATATAAATGTACGATGAATATCATACTTTGACAATGTATTTCATGTAATCACAATAATAATACTCTAATTGTGAAATTTTTAATTCTGGCTCTGCCTCTGTGATATGACAGTGTAAATGTATTTTTATATGAAAGCAACATTTACGCAAATTATCACGAAAAGTCCATACATATACCAAAAGTGACGTCGATTACATTTCGTGGGATGTGCGCCAATTTTTTTCGATTTTACTTATATCCCGTAGAAATTTAAATTGTGACAACTCAAAGCGTTGTCATTGATAAATACAATCTTAACTGGAAACATCAACATTTAATAAATAAAATAATATCATTAAATAGAGAGAGAACTTATGTTAATGCACACTTATTTTTTTATTAATTTCGAAATGAAAACCAAAATAACAAAACAATCAAAAGCATTAAAACTTTATAAAACGCTTTTAGTTTTACTGGTGTTTTTAAATAATTAGAAAAAAATACGATTACCTGGTAAATTAACACCACCCAAATCGAATTAGTACTTGCTATTTACCTGTTGATCTGTTTGCGCCAAAACCACGTATCCTTGGGGATCCAAAGATGGAACCGGGGGTAGGATGGCAGAAGGGTATGGAGTTGAAGATCCCACTGAATTGCAATCGACCCACAGTGATGCAGATCCTCTTCTCACTGATAACACTAGCTTGTGCCATGATTTGTCGAATACCTATAATTAAAAAAACCGAATTTTAATTTATTTATTTCTGATTAGAAAACGACAAAATATTCCTACACTTCATAATATTACAAATTATTTAATATCTTTAAGTTTTTTGTGTAAACAGTTTTCAACATGATGCTGAAGTTTGAATTTAAATGGTCTTTCAATAGGAACGCTCAAAATTTGTCAGCACAGTATTACATTTACACAAATTTGACCGTCCCATAAAAACACTTAATATCCGTAATCCGCTCAACATAAAACGTAAAACTCATAGTGCAATGTAACTATGTATCCAATGTAACTTTCTTTTATTAGCTAGAGATATAATACATATGCCATTGTTGTATCACATATTTTTTTTTACAAACCGGTGGTTCATCAAAAGTTTCGTTCACTAGCTCCCCGTCACTTCCAGCGATTGCAAAAATAATTTGTCTGGTGACAGGATCCAGTGTGAGTCCCAACTGACTGCGACCTTCGGCGTCCCACGCTCCAACTAGCTTCCAAGGAGCACGCGCCCCTCGCCGAGAGCGGAAAGTGCACACCAAAGAAAACTCTTCTGGAAGACCTTGTGGAAATACCTCACTGAATCAAATAAAAAAAAAACATTGAGTCTATAAGAATTCATAAGACTTAGATGAAAATATTAGAAATTAGTAACTTTTAACAAATAACTACGATCATGTAATACATGCCTTGTAGGGAGAGTGAGGTTAGCTGGTTTTCCCAATCTATAAGCGACCTGCAGTCGTGCAGACCCCCTTGCTCTCGCTACTCCCGGAAAACGAGCTCGTGCTCCGGGAAGGTCAAGTCCGAATTGTCGAATCAAATCCAGGGTGTGTAAGTCGGAATCGCACGATCGAACACTTGACATTTCTGCAATTATAATATGATCTTATTTCTTAACTTTCACCAGGCTGCAGAGCATGGTATCTTTGGCTCTAAAGCAAAAAGGCACTTTTGCGAAATTGAGTTTCGATAAAAACGCATTTTAGGTGATTAAAGTTATTTTCAAGTATTGTGAAATGAGAATAAGATAACAGATGTCGAACAACTCAGACACTAAATGAAATTTTTATTTTATGCATCCTTCTCCCCCTTTTTGAATTTTACGATTTTTACGTGAATGTCAAAATTTCACATTATGACCTTCCACCAGTTTATCACACCGAATTCAAATTAAATATAATTGAATCGGCATTGATTTCAACTGAAAATATTTCTTATACACGAAGAAAGAATTAAAGAACACCGTTTATCTATTCAATTGTGTTTTCGTTTGCAAATGATCTTTTCGCTATCATAAAGAAATGCTTTTGGTGTGACAAATTGAGTCGAATTTAGAAAATAAGCCGATACTTAATGCAATTTAGGGATACGAGCGAATATTTAAATATTATACATTTAACTCATATTTGTATATTTTGATATCCAAAGATGTTAAATTGTTTTTTTTGTTTTTCATAGATTTTAATACTATACAAATTAACATCAATTGCGGCTGAAATAAAAAAAACGAATGAAGAGTGAAACTTTTTTATATGCGCTGTGTTACTTACGCTTACTCTTGAATAAATTATTATTTACAGAAAAAAAAATCTACTTATATTATATATTGATCTAACCAAAAGTTATTCTTTGTACGGCTATTTTACAGGGTATTTGGCGTACATCCCCTTTAACTCTACGCAACAGAATTGAGTGTGGGTGTATCAATATATTTGTAGTGTACAATAACGTTTCAATCGATACATATTAACGGATAATTTATTTTTCTACTTTTGCATGACTTTTCAAGAACCTAGAAGAAACTAGTTACGAGAGGTCATTGTACAACGTTTTACACAATATTCATGTCATTTATCAAGTGCCATTTATACTTACTTATACACATACCATCACGACGAAATATCGTTGGCATTGTCGCATAAAACCTTTTATCAAAATGGTATGTCCAATCCAAAATAGACGGCTTCACAGTCACGAATACTGCCAGCTAAAGATTCTTAAAAATATGTATTGATTTTTTATCCGTATTTCATGATCTATCATCGAGGAAGTGATGGTAACTGATATTTTTTTCACACGAAATAAAAAAAACAAAAATCATTATAGTTTTATGTTTTCTGAACAAGCAAACAGTAACTACAGGGGGTACTGCGATAAAAATTGTGCGTATTGACATCATTGTTGATAGTTTTGATGATAACGCGACAATGTTTTAATATTTTATATTATACAACGACAAATATTTCCAATTCATCTCGTTGGATCAGTATTACAGTTTCTTTGGAACAACTAGTTTTTTAAAACTAATATAAATAAAAACTTTGTTACAAATTATGAGAACTATTTTTTTTAAATCACCGTTTTTACTGTGGCACTGTTTTAACGTATGTCAAGTATTTTATTATTTGAGATAACAGTTTTTAATCCTCTGACTGCTAACGTCTCAACTGTTGAGACGGCTGATTTTTCTGTGTTGATATTTAATACCCGAAAATATATGAATTAACAGTGGTTAAAACCTTTTTGTACTCCCTAAATTTTGAGTTGACATATTTCTTGATTTGTCCTGACAAACTCAACAAGATTATTTCAAACCAAAATTACTCAATAAATTTTTGAAGTTTAGGTGTTGGAATATCCTTTAAACGGCTCAACAGGGAATGAGTTAAAAGTAAATTTACCGTTCAAAACTACTTCGAGAATATATATTATACTAAATAAATAAAATGAACTGACACGCGCATATTTAAAAGTTACTATTTGAATAACGTCATCAATTTATTCAGTATCCAATACTCGATCTTTTTCTCATAATAAATAAATTTATCTTCGTTCAAGCAATTTTTCATGACATATTGCAGTTGTCTAAAATTTTTTATATCTGAAAAATGGTATCGGTGTCGCAAATTTTTCCGGTGTTCGTGTATATTACTGATAATGATTGTATAATGATACTTTTAATTTATTACTGTGGAATACACTTCAGATGTCTGATTCATGCTAGTTTGCTGACCTCTTGTTCAAAGATACTGTGACCCTTAGAAACCATTGTCTCGGTACACCTTCGTTTCACCACCATTTATGGGTGCCGAGGTTATCTTGATGAATCAACCATTATTAAATGTAAGAAGAACTTTAATATTATACCCAGTGAAACTTTAGCAAGCAGAAATTGACTGTTTGAATATTGTTATTTCAATATCGTAATTATACGTAAATACATCCTTTTACATAATGAATGCATTGTATTTTAAGTAATAAAAAAACATTTTTAATACTATTTCCACAACATATTTTATGAACAGGATCGGTTTCGCTCATCGCTAGTAGTATACTGATTAAAATTTCAAGCAAGCCTATCTATACAAAATTTCGAGTTAAAAGCTAGCAGGTGTACAAAACCAATCGTGCAAGTGTTAAGAAAACGATTTATCGTAAGTCACACAATATACATTGAAATGAAGTATATAAATTTAAAAATTAAATGTTTACAATCTCTTATTAATATTTTGCAAACAATATTAAGACAATTCAATAATCCATTATGAGTTCAGAACAATCGTCAAAGACTCATTAGGAAGAATAGTGGTAGGAAATTTTTATAATCAAAATAAACTGCACTTAAATATTCTTTAATATATAACTTTATAATACTTTATGGAATATAGTGTATAGTAAAATAAAATTTTTATCATTTGTATCCTATCAGTGGATAATGTTCGCGATGGGTAATAATAAACATGTTTTTATTATTTAATATATCATGCCTTTCCATCGAAAAGTAACACGTTGAGAATGTTAAATGCATTGTTTGATTTTTAAATATTCGACTTTAAAGATACACTGATCGCATAACGATAATCATTGATATTTTTATAAAATATGATTGTTGCTATAATATCCCCCGGAATGTTTTTTTACCATTATGTTATTATTCTAAAGACAAATAAAAAACAAAAATAAATATAAAAAAATTCACATTAATAATATTATATAATTACATACATTAATTCATTAATAGACAGTTAACTACTTATATAATTATTTTATAATTCATTAAGTTAAGTTGTATCATTCCATGAATACTTACGTCCTCCTGCTGAGGTACAACATGCGATTAAAACTATGGCCAAGGTATACGTCCTGAACATTGACCAATCCATGACGTTTTTCCGACTTCTCAGCGCAGACCTGAAATATTGTTACAGTAACAGTAGTATATTAAATAAGATTTTAATAAATCAGTTTAATTCTTTAAATCATATTAATATTCTACTAATTATGCCGCAAGGATTATATATTTTTATTATACTGATTTATAATTAATTATCCTCTAATTTTTGTAACAGGCAATTCTTCTATATCCGTCTACTTGAAAAGTAAGGTATGCAATTATTTTTTCTTCTAGAGTATTCGACAAATCGGCGTATCTACTATTGTATTGTAGTACGTAATAGTATATACTAGTTATATTGATAACGTTTTAATGGTGTCAATGATGTTGTCATAGCTATGCTTAATATTCATTAGTAAATATAAAACTTTTTGTTAATTGATATTGCTTATATTTCTTAGAACATTTAATATAACTTGAACAATACACAGAAAACTAAAATTGTGTGACTGTATTACAAAACTTAATTTGTGTGACTGTATTACCATAGTATAATTAATTGTACAATCAAGGGGTTGGCATTGAGTTTGAGTATATTTTTATATACTAATATGTGTTATTTGGGACACAATAATAATCTTTTGTATAATGATATAGCTGTTGAATAAGTGAGGAAGGAATTACATGTAGAAAATTAGGCATACGATAATTTTGATAGGTCGACGGTTAGTTACTGAAAACTGCAGTGTGAAAATTCTACCTTGCGACATTTCATCATGTAATCCTTGTATATCAAGAATGTTTAAAATAATAAGAACACTAATATTTCATTTGATGAATTTTCCGCCAATGGAGTATAATTTCTTTTTTATAAATCAAAGACTATAAATTGTTCATACTCCATCAGAAAATGAAGCGGTTAACCGAGGGCTGTGGAATCGTTAAAGAAATACGACTCCGACCTCGATGAATCCGACAAAAAAGTTGTTTTTTCAGGTTTTTTCCTACCTTTCCTATTTATGAGCATTAGATTAATGATTAACCAACCAATCCGCCAATTGTACATCGAAATATTCTTCAAAATCGTCTAATCGAAAACGCAGTCAGAGTCGTTCGTTTCTCACGATTCCGATTCCACAGCTCTGGATTAATCACAACCAAATAATATTTTCATCATACGACTTGATTTTGTAACTGATTAAATTTCACTCAATTACTAATTTTCAAAAACTATGCCTAAATATATGGGTATCTAAACTGTATATAAACTCGCCATTTAATATGAATTTAGTAGCGAATAATACCTATAGAACAACAAGAGAAGTAATTAAGAAATCCTACTTCATTTAATACTTCAATATATGGGTACGACTCAATTTAAAGTGCCGGAACAGCAATTGTGATAATGTCTTTCTATCACTTAAAAACAGATATTAAAATATCACTCATAAATTCTTTTCGATGACAGATATGAATGCAGATAATAAACAATGGACACATAGAAATTGTTGTGAATGTCCTTTAACAGATTTCTTGTACATGACAGGTCAGCAATCGCGAATCTTTGGTTTATAGGCGAGCGATTGAAGAGATTTAAATATTGTTTGGATTAAATATTCAATGAGTGATACAAAAGAGTTATACACTATTTCCAAAAGTAAAACTTAAAATAATTAAAGATCCATTTTAACTCAATGATTATTTAATAGATATTCAAAGTCTAGAATTAATCAATTAAAAAAAGTAACACGGTTTTTGATTCTCGATAACTACAATCCGTAATGATTTTTATTTCTTTTTTTTTCATCCGCTGGGAAGAAAGGCATTTTTTTTAAATTATTCAAGGTTATAAAAAACGCTTAAATTAGTGGAGTAGTGTCGGTACAGATAAAATTAAATCTCGATAAATATAAGCAAAAAAAATCTTTGTCATCTTGGATAAGCAATTGAAGATTTACTTATTGATATAACTTAAAATTTTTATTAATATCTTTAAACTTTCAACAGCTACAAATGATTACAATAGTAGGAAAACGATTCACCGGTGGGTCGTTAGCTTTAGGTTAAGAAATACTTTTTAGAAAACCGAACGTTTGAAATTTTATCATGGCTTCACGATGAATTCACGTTTAACCGGTAATCTGTAAGCGCTTTCAGTTAAAGTAAAAAAAATAGCAAAAAGAAAATGAGTTTTTTGTCTTCAAATATTGTATAAATACATGTGTGAAAACAGTTGTGTTGAGTTGCATAAATGATATAAGCATGAACCTTGACGATGTGATTAAATTGATTATGATATAATATTTAATTTTGAATACTATTCAAAAGACATTCAACAGATGAGGTCTTTAATGTTAACGAACTTCGAAACTTGCAATCATAATATTTGTACATAATAATGAATATATTAATTGTTGTGTATCACGTATTCAAATCGATTTTTATAATTTCTGTAACTCTATGGCAGTGTCGCACAACCTATTTGGAAGAAGAGCAAAATTATCCATTATCTTATTTTTCATAGGCCCCAAAGGGCAAAATTTAAAAAAAATAATGTCTACCAGAGATAAAAATACAATTCTTTTTAATTTAAATGTTAAATAGTTTTTCATCTACTTAATTTTTTCTCCACTTTACAATATGTTTCAATCTTGTATGTTAATGTGAACATCTGAATAATTCGTATTTTTCCATTAACAATACGAGCAAGTTATGTTGAAAACGCAAAATCCATGTGTTTATAAAATTGTAGAGCGTTTCAAATCTTAGAATGATGGACACTGGATACGTGCTTAGATTTATATGCAACAGAAAAAAAAGATGGTATCATCATTTCCTCTGGAAATCGGTTTGCGTATTTATATATTATATTATATATATTTAAGCACACGCATGACGCGAAGCCGACCCAGAGACAGTATAGGAGGAAAATGTGTCTATCAATTTGTCACAATTAGCTGCACTTGTCTAAATTGACAATAACGATTATTATCTAAAGAGCCAGCTCGGTTTGCGGCTTCTAAAATTGCCTACAAATCACTTCAAATTAATCAAAGCCACCATTGGAGATTGGGGAAATAATTCAAAAACGCTGAAATAGTGACGCACTAAGGCATTTAGTCGCCTATAGTGAAATGAACCAAAAAAACTATTACATCAATTTTGAGATCATTCCAAAACATAAGAAATGTGAAGATTTTTAAATTAGGTGTCTGTTACTGGCACGCTAAGCGCAATTTTACGTTAGTGCTAATATTTTTTTTACTTATTGATATACGCTTCTGACCTTTTGAATTATCAATGGCCATTATATTTTTCCAACTGTCCAAATAATTTAATTATAATCGTCTTTGCTTTATTACTGAACAAAATAATTGTCTATTATTCGTTTTTGATTGTTGATGGTTGCATTTATATTTTCTGCTATTTCTTAACAGATTTGAAAGATGATGCAAGCCAAATCTTTTGTTTAACTTCGTTTGCATGGTAGGATAGCTTTTCATAGTAGTTATATTATACATATAATACTTTTGAGTACAATTTAACGTACATCTGAAGCTATAAATTGCGGACATGCCTGGTTCAGAAAGCCAAAATTCTGATTAATTGATATACTTAATCAAACACTAATTCGCAATATTTTTCCTGATTTCTTCTGTAGCATATTTATAATATTATACAAATGAAGACTGACTCATATCTATATTAATAACGAAAATATTTGTGTGACAACAATTGTGGAACAGGCCGTATTTGAAAGGTTCTTGATATTTTTGTTTGATAATTCGGATAAAATGAAGACAAACTTAAAACTGTTAAAATTTTGTGTTTTTTAAGAACATCATTTAATTTCTCAATTCTTTCGCAACAAATCGTGTTTGCAAATAGTACCCTCATATGAAATGCATTTTATTTAGTATGCATCCTTTGATTGAGAGTTAGATTATCTTGGCAAGGTGAGAATATCTTGGACAATGGTGATATGGAAAACGGAGGAAAAATGTTGGGAACCTCTAATATAATTGATTGAAATATATTTTTAGGAGGATTTTTTTTTGACGTTAAATTTTTTTTTGTTTATTGTGGATATGTTGTTTTAATATCATGATTTTATATTCTATCAATCTCACTTTAATCAAACAATCGTAAATATGAACCAGTAAATAATCAACCAACTCTATTTTCTGCAAAAATTCATATTTACCTAAAATGTAGACAAAATTAATATTCAGTTATATTTTGGTCATATCTTAGATATGTTCAGACTTTCTGCACTAAATTTTCATTATTATATATAAAAGTGCTTTACTAAACTTATAAAAGAAAAAATAGCTGAAAATATTATCGGCCATAAATTTGACTCTGAGCTTGGCCGAAACAGAAATTTCGAGAAAATTAATGACGTCCATGGCAGCCATGATTGTTTGACATCATCAATATCAATGTTCGAATTTGGCGAGGAGTACTTTTTAAATAATGTGCGTGAAATTCATGATCGCTATTAGTTCATTTTAAATCGTACATTTCATAATTATGAATACGACTTTAAAACCTTCAAAGGACATTCGCCTAGAAGGTTGAAGTTATCATATACAAAAAGCAAATGTCATAAATAAATTTATAAGCCTTCAAGATCGTTACAATTGCATGCTCACATATTTTAGAATATATATATTGCTCCGCCTGTCATTTTATGCGATATAATTGAATAGTGTATTTTTTTATTTAAACAGGTTTGCTTTTTTTTATTCAATAAATAATAATAAATATCACAATTTATATAAAAAGTAATGTAAAAATATTGTTTCCTGTATCTTATAATGTATTTTTACTAAAGTCAATCGAAAAGCGGATAATCGAACTGTTACTATAATACAAATGAAATATTGTTTTTTTTTTATTATGTTCGTATTGATATTTAGAGCATGTCATAAAAAATCAACTAAATGTCAATTGATTCTACACGTGCGGTTATAATGATTTATGTAGCACATTTCTCAATCCCATCGCGCTTAATCCAATGAATACAAATATGATCAAAATTATGTGTTTTGTTTTATTCCATACAATATAGTTGCGATGCTATAATAAATAATTGGTAAATAAGTTAACGAAAGAAATCATTTCACGAAACAGACAAACACTGTCAAATTCGATATTTCAACCAAAGTATTCAAATTATTTGATATTAAATAAAATATATATTTCATGTATAACCATAGAGTCTTCAAAGATCTATCGGAAATAGTATCATTCAAGAAACAAACGGTAGTCAAAAAATATTTTTAATCTCGTGAGAGATATCTACGTACTGAAATCCGATATAAACAAACAATCATACCAGTTTATCGTTACGGGGTAAACAAAAAATGTCAAATTTGCCTTCTCAGGGTGGAAATATTATTTTTTGAAAACTACTTTAATTGATTAAACTTTTATTTGTGGGTATTTTAGGCATTTGAAAACGACTAACATCAACATCTAAAATATGCTTATAGAAATTAAAAATGAATAATAAAGCGTAGAGCAAAGATTTGATTATTAAAACAGAATCTCTCTAAAATCGTTAATCCATCACCATTATGCAAATATAATTATTTATGGATTAGCTCAACGAGAAACGCAATGAGGTTGGATGAAAGTCGATGACCTAATAATAATTATTAACAGATAGGTCATTTTCATTAATAGATACGAATTGTTTCTAGCACAAATGAGATACATTTCTAGCAATTTTGCCTTTCAGTTTTTTCATAATAAATTCAAATCCAGCGTTTCCAATCTGACAGTATAAGTTGCTATGTATTGCAGATATAAATGTGAAAGAAAATCATAAGTAATATACAATAATATATACTGATTACTCATCAAAAATTTCAAAATATTTGGCAAATTGCAATTATTAGTTGTTATGACAAAATATTCTTTTTTTTGTTTTTTATCTCATTTCCAAATCTGTTTTAATATTTTGAACCTGTTACCTACTAGCAAAAGAGTATTTTTTCCTTTTATATTTTCAATCTCTAAGGGAGTCATTGTTCTTTTTTGAAAGCCTCGTCTAATAATTATAATCAGCTTACACCAGGCTTACTGGATTCTCGAATTTATTTATTGTTTGATGTGAAATATAATTCAATAGCACACGCCGTAGATGTTTTGCTGGCGAGAGGTTAAGTGAAAAGTCACTGTGACATAAAATGCTTACTCCTTCACGGTAGTGCCGTTTACAGTTTACAAATGCAATTTATTTACTCGTTTTTATGCATAATCGATTTCAATTAAAGAACATTATTGAACAGGCTTCGCAAGAAAACAATGTTTATTACAATTCTGAACACTAAATTGTGTTCCAGAAATACAATCAATATATTATGTTAATTCAGCAAAATTGCAAAATATCCGCGTATTATAAATACATTTTCCAAAAGCTAACATTACACTGAAATAATCATTCAATATTGTACAAAATGTGCGGTTCAAAACATAAGAACATGTTCCTGGGACTGTTGAAAAATAATTATGGCAGTGAAGAGTATTGGTTTCAACATAAAAATAAATAAATATAGTGTTCAAAAAATTGAAACGAGTGCAATCATTATAAGTTTTTTCTATTTGCCAATTATCATTTTAAATATCCTTTCTATATGTTATTTAAATAATAACAATACTTACTATATATTGCTTTTTTTACCGTAATATACTAATAAATTCCATCACAATAAAATAATATATTACAATTAACTGAAGATAAAAAAAGCCTCGAATTTTTAAGCGAAAACAAAAATATATTTAAAAGAAACACGTTTATTAATTAACCCTCTTTTATTTAATAAAATGAAAAAGTGTTGCCACAAAAATATATTATTCTAAATCTTAGTGGACCTTGGTGTATTGAGACTAATCAAATACTTTTTATTAAGATTAATCACATTGTGTTACGGGAATCTATTTTCATCGCTGTCATAAGTGATAACTATAACTGTTTTCAAGATTGCTTTTTTTCATTTATTTACACATATAATATATTTTTGGAAACAACGTTTAACTAATGTTTACTTGGTAATGTTTTCAAATCTAGAAACGCTGTCGGGTGGTGGTAAATGACGACATTCGAAATATTTATCTTCATTAGACGGTTGGTAGTTAGGTAATTTATTAATTGAGTGAATTTAACCGCACAAAATTATACACATTCTTGACAGTTGAAACAATCCTAGAGGCGTTGTAATGAACAATTAACATACAAAGAAAGTGTGAGCAATTAAAATTCGTTAATGCCAATGTGTATAAATAAAAACGACGACAGCAATCGTCGCTTTTTATATTGAGGTTCCTACAGTTGTCGCTTTAAATTATGTTTTATTGCCAACAAGATCAACTTGCGAAGATACATTCAATTGGCCAGAAATAATCAAACTAGGGTTTTTAAACAGCAGTATTTTTCAATGAAAAATGAAAAAAGAATGATTTGAGATTACCGGTAACCAACAACAAAGACGACGGATATTTTAAAATACCTTTAAGATTTTTATTACATGTTGATTGCTACGATTAAATTGAAAGTATCATAATCTTCTTTAAAGCTGAATTGACATACCAAAATAATCGAGAATCTATGAAAGTAACTAATTTTATTTCTTCAAAAAAATTGTGATATACGTTTTTTGAAGAAACAAAATTAGTAAATAAACCTCTACAAGAAGAAATTTTGCACTTGTTTGAATACCTGCACTAACAAATTAATATATCATTAGTAGAGTATTAAATTGTTAAAATTATATCAGAAAATTCATTTTAAAAACAAATCGTTCAACTTTTTAAGAAGTATTTAAAAAGTATTCATGATTCAATAATTCAACTGCTTGAACACTACTGCTGCCAGTTATATGACACCACATTGTGGAATTCATTTTTTAAATATATGTATATATCAGACCTTAAAATGGACCGGAGTGGACCGGCGCGCCATGTTTGTGATAATTTCGAAATTGTCCTTTTTTTATTTCGAAATCACAATTTCAAAAAAGCGCAAAGTGTTTTTGCCTTTTCTGTTCCGACCTTCGGCAATGATGTGAAATTTTATATAGAGCTATATTTGTTTTCAATTTCATTATTAATATATAATACATCAGAATTTACAATGTCTTGTGTAGATTTTTAGTAAAGATAAAAATATGAAATCTCTTTCTCAATTTTTTTTGAAATATCATTGTATTCAAATAAACAATCACATGATGCTTAGATACATTCAGAGAATCGATGAGGGGCTTTCAATTGTCTTTCAAAGTTATGAATTCTTTACAGAATATAGCACAGGCTGGCTAAAAATATTTTTATTTTTGGAATGTTTTTAAGGGAATGACTCCATTCAATGTTTTTCAAAGACTTAAAAATTAGTGACACTATTGGTCGTATAAAATCGGGATATAAAATGTCCATCGCCACACATAGAACATGTTAAACGTTTACATTATTTAAGTCCTGAGATTGTCTCGGGAGCAATCGCCCAAGACTCGGTGGCGTGCACTTGTATGCAGACTGTCCCTAAATTTATTTAAAGTCGTATGTCAATGTGTGCTGGTCACTATGCCGTAAGACGCCGTAAATTTGCAAAACATACTAATTTCGCCTCTCCCTAGTTAGAATACTATAATTTGAAAACCTACGTTCAAAAGAATAGTGTCCGAATCATATTTAATATTAGAAAAGATACTTCCACCGCTACATAACTTTTTCCACAATCAGCAACGTTCAAACATAATGTATAGCTTGAAATACATACATAAATATATTCTAGATGATGGTCATTAAAAAACTTTTTCAGTTTACTCAAGAATTTTTGATGAAAATTTAACTCGTTTTTTCAAACATCAATTGTTATATATAGTAAATAATTAAGCAACTAATTATTCATTTCTTAGATAAGAAACAAATTTCAAATTGGGAAAATCTTAGGTATGTGGCTTTTTGACATTAAAAATGGATTATAAAATAGTGTTTATTTTGAATATTTTCTCCGGGACCCTTCTTGCTTTACTAACATATTTGTTTTACGGCTAAAAGTTTGATTTTTATTAATAATTTTTCACGAGCAACTTACCTAAATATATTCTCCATCCTTAGACTGCGAACAATAATTGATTCCACTTCCTACACTTATCCACTATTAGTTTTTTTCAAACCCCTTTCCATTTGAAAATCGGTCACCTTTTGAATAAATCATTATTTAACACATGTCACATAATAAATAATTACTTCACCCTAAATTATCAATAACTGACATTAATTTCTTTTACTAATCTACTTTATCTCAGTCAATTATATTTCCTTTGAATTTTGCTAAACATCTTTTTTCAAAAATAATTTTAGCTACACAAAATTCTATCATTATTCATAAACGAACTGAAAACTTTTAATAAAAATCTGTCATTAAGCTATTTTGCACATGTTTTTCTTTTAAAATTGGTATATGAATATTTGGCATTGATAATATTTATTTTTTTAATTTTCTATTGCGATAAAAATAAACAAATGTTTGAAAAATGAAAAACCGCGAACTGATATATAGCCAGTTAAATATACAAAATTAATATGTAATTGATTTATATTTTAAAAGCTCATTTTTTAGAATTTTTCAAAATTAGAACATTTTTTTTAACTGCCTCCACTCTATCGAATATAATGTTATATGCAATTTAAAAATCGTTTAATGGAAGTGTATAAAACCAATTTGGAAAAATCACCGTTGGTTTTCAAATATTTAGGAAGTTTTAAGAATATGTGAACCCTCTTCCGCAGATCGCGAGGCACTAGAACTAAACATTGAACACTAAAGACTACAATGAACTGCTTTTGAGTTGACAATCAGTACCAATCCATTCATGTCGGGCGCCACGCCATAATTATATAATATTATATATGTATACAACAGCTTGCACAGATACAAGTTCTTCGTCGCAAAGATGAATATAAATATGCTATGAGCTTTCCAATTAAATTGGTCACAGTGAAGCCCTGCTTGGAAGTTTTTATCGCTTTATTTGTTATACAATACTTAGGATTATAATCAATAAAGAACCAAGGGGTGAATCCTTCATCCCTACATATACACTTACTTGTTAGTGTGTCTAATAAATCTGTCAATTATGTGTTATTCTGTCAAGATTTTTAAATAGATTTTTAGCCGTAGAACGTGAAATGTTTTAAATATTGTTCAATTAACATAACAATTACTTACATCGTTTCTATTCGTTTTCGATGTAAATATTTAATGATATAAGTTAATGTAACACAATGTGATTAATTTAAAAAGCATAGCTCATCATGAAGTTTATTTTATTTATATAAGTTCATATAAATAACAAAAATTCTAAATCATATTTCTTAGGCAGTGTAAAACTATTAAAATATATTTAAAAAAAAAGTGAAAATTGTGATTTGGGAAAGAATTCAACTTGGTAAGTTCATACAAAATCTACTTTAATACGTTAAAGATAGTAATCATCTGAACTCACTTACATCCGAAGCAATACCTTTTCAATGTTATCAAAGCTCTTCGTACTTGCATCACCATTTAAATACGGTAAATTTCACAATGTTATATCATTTTTGTGGTATTAGCTTAATGTAGCGCTAAAACCTATCTTCGAGTTTCCTTCATCTATTATGTATTGATTTTTTCTTGCATTTTTCTTGTGTCCATACAAAATTCTTCTAGCATTCCATATAAAAATATCAATAACGGGGATACAGTGAATTTTGGCGACGCCGCGTGTATGCAATATGCACCCCATAATTAATAGATTGACACAAGAATAAAATGGAGATCATTAAACAATCAAATATTTCAACACTTTTAATGTGTTAAAACAACGTTATTTGTGAGACAGATATAATAATATTGTTTATAAATCAATTAGCAAATCCATAATTACATTGTATTTACCTTAAGTAATATTAATTGTAGGCAACATTGTGTTTATTGTCATTTTTTAGCCGAAATGCAGTAGATAGTATAGACACGATTTTAATCGGTCTCCTTCCATATTTTTTATAATGACGATGACCACATTTCAAAAAAATACTGTTTAAGCTTATTTCGTTACATGATAAATATATTACTTTCAAAATACCTCAATATTCAAGAAAAATCGTTACAGATTTTAATTGAAGCAGAGAAATTCTCAACACTATTTTCCCTGAGTGTTTTTGTACATACTTAATATGACATAAGTAATAAATTGTGAATATAATAACAATGACGTGATGTGATGTATATTATAATGGTTATTGCAGATGATCAGAGCGCACGAGACTGTGGGGACCCTGAAAGCGATGGATTCTTCTCCAGCAACATTATTCGGTATTTGGGCCATAAGACAATTAATATTATTGAATCGATAAATCATTTGAGATTATTTGTCGATTGTACGTCCAATGCCATCTCACTTGTGTCGACAGATTTTTTAATGGCCGAGTCTGCCGTTTACTTTGACCCTTCTCGGGAACAATACTAAGCATAAAAGTATTGTATAATTACATGGTGCATGACATCTCACTTGAACATATATCTGAGAATCACTACTGCCACCGTGTTCACCTTAATATCATCGACATTCAATGGAAACATTTGTTATCTCAATATCATTTTGATATACAAATTTAATACGACGAGATATATTATATATGGCCCTTTAGAACACGACTGGGAAAACTATTTGATGGAAAAGTCACATTAGGCACCCAAATGTAAATAAAATACAATTTTTAGCTTTAATTATTTATTTATTAAATACTATAATATCAAGTGAATTTTATAAATAACGATTAAAAGCCGTGAATTGGCCACGCAAAAGTACACATCAGGTCACATAATTCCCATGCTCAAGGCTTACTCTAGTACAGTGGTCTCAAAATAGTACGATGAGATGTTATTTGGTAGTCCAGGGAGAAGAGTTATTTCCCCCACCCCTGAATTTGAAGAAAAATTGACTTACCCACTTTTTACTGTCTTGAGTATATAGACGAGGCAACGAATTAAAAAGGTGGTAACTTCTCACCCCATTGAGAGGTTTTGAAATGTAATTTAATAGGTCACCAAATATTGTTTTTCAAACTATGGCCTCTTCTAATGTTGCGATTATAAGCTCTTAGTGGAGAATATCGTGATTGTACGTATATCACTCAAACCATCTTTTCGTAGACGACTTAGAGGTAAAAATGTGGTTAGTTATGATTTCAAATTGATTTCTAATGAATCTTTTACGAAAAAAATAATATTTATATAGATTTATTTATCATAAATATAAATAAACATTCGGCTAAAGAAAAAGACAGAAATTTTCCCTATCCTTAAAAGACACCAAAATTTGCTTGAGTATTATCAATATTGAATCGTGGATCCTCTCGTATTGTTGGGCGTCGCGAACCCCATGACGGATTTCCCACTGTCGATACAATGCCCATTGTTGAAATCTTTCTCAGACGCGCAGAGAGCTCCAATGAAATTCGCATTGTGGTTGACAGACTCTTCGAACAGGAGCAAGGAGCGGAGGTGACTGCAAATAGACCCTAAGCAACCAGGTTGATTTACACCACCGCCATTTTGATAAAATCCGACGTGACCTAAAGCGGGTCCCAGGAATCCCAATGATCTTTTATTAGTATGTATGATGTCTACGAAATAAGCATCCACTTTGTCAAGCCTATTTCCGGGATCATTTTTAGAGAAGCACGGTCCGCTTGGGTCTAAACCAGTAATTCTTGGCAATTTAATACCCGCGGATATTTTTATGAACGTTTTTCCTTCAAAACCGAAGATGTGTGCGCCCAAACCGTGACCTACGAGATGAATATCTTGAACGTTGACACCCCATTTGATTAAATTATGCAGGAAAACTCCCAATGCATCTCCAATGTATTTGACCATTACTGCAGATCTGAAGTATAGCGTGCCAATTACCTTGCTGAAGTCCAAAGCGAAGATGTCGAAGCCTCCGTGCATTGCATAAGCCAAGGCAAATGATTGGCCGTAAATATCGGTTGGATTGTTTGTAAAACTGTGGACATAAATGACAGTGCGCCGCTTTGGGTCGAATTGGGTAGACGCCATTACAGCTTTCGCGGCATCAGGGAAAATGGGGTAACTGCGAACACCGTACTTTGTAAACTCGTCGATACATTAAAATATAGTATCGTTCAAATTGGCAGGTAGTTCATACTTGCTCATTGTATCGCCTAAAAATGAATAACATAAAAAGACAAAAAATAAGTCAATGGTGGCTAAAAACAAAGAGCCAACTATTCAAATTCCAAATGAAAATATCCGTTACTTTCCATAAATATAATATAATATAACGCTTTTGTCGATTCGCAAAAAAATATTTTTGTATCCCAACAAAGCATACTTTTGGTCTTAAACGGCTTATAGTGATAACGTTTACGAATGAAAAAAAATGTTCAATAGTTTTACTAAAAATGTCTTTTTCCACTATGATATAATTAATGCCAAGCAATAATTTTCACATCATAGTTACTCAATCATTTTTATAATACTATTTGGATGACCCAGAGAGGCATTTGTTCCACCTGAATTTTAAAAAAATGTATTCCTTTTGCAGTGGATGCCCACATACACGAAATGAAAAATTAATAAAAAGGCAATTTTTGACAGTCTCTACCATTGTAAAAATTTAAATAATTCTTCTACCAGTTACTATATTTTCTTTAATTCTTCAGTGTTACAATTATATAATATTATAAATGCACAAATAAAACTTACAATTATTATAAACGGCCGCCATGATCTCCGCTTCAATGTCATCAATACTGCTACCAACCACTTCTATCTGCAGCGCCAGGAAACCGCACGTCACTCCAAACAGAGCCATTGCATATTCCTTCATTTGTTACTCCGACTTTATTATCGTGTTTTAAATGAAGTTTACAAGAACTTTCTAGCCAAATTAATACGGTTAATTATTCTACGATATTCGATATCATTATTATTTCAATGACATATACATAGCCTTGGCTTATTTATCCAATATTTTAAATATAATATGAATTTCAATAACCATATTCATGAAGAGCTAAAATTGAATTCCTGCTTTGCACTAAAAGGTGGACAACAAAGGCCGGCAACTGGTCGTAAAAATCAAAAAGTATTTTTTATATAATGAAAAAATCATTGAAAACATCATACTGAAATATGTTAGGAAATCATTGAAAATAACATATATGTGACAGACAAGGCTTAAGCGATAGTTCGGGATTTATTTCTTTTTACTGACAAGTTATCAATGACTCATTTCATTTAACATTTAGTGGCAACAATAACTTATTTTTATTTTCCTGAAATTTACATACGTATGACAAATGTGATAGAGAATGTTTTATATACCAGATATCGTTTCCGGATCAGTTTCGACTCGGGTTTCCGGTTGGTGAGTCCTGACGCATGAGAAACCAATCTGAAGATTGAATCCCAGTCACAGCATACGTGGTACTAGGTGGACAAGACTGACTGTTTTTAATGGAAGCTGATTAATGGAATATGTCTTCGGCCCATGAATATATTCTGACAATCTTTTTATATGAACTTTAGGTTATCTTTACTTACTCTCTCTTTGCGCTTTAAATGAATGTACTTTTACTTTTAAGGAGTTAACTGTTACATCTTGGTAGAAAAGCTTGATATAACAAAAAAAAATAAGTAGTATAATTTCCACAATATATTTAATTATCAGGACAGGTTTCAATTACCCTATAAACCGGTCTTGATCATGGAATATATTGCGGAAATACTAATAAAAACTCTTGTCGCTTTTCAGAATATACTTTCACTAAGTTCTAATTTGAAACATATTTTTTTTTATCTGTGAAGCTGCCATAAACTTAGTTTATTTAATATCATTTCGTTTTCTTTTTCACGGTGCAATTACTTTTATCTTAAGTTTCATTTATTTTTAAACTCTAGCACCGATTATCCTCAAATAAATTGTCAATTTTGTGATCTATCTCATTTAAAAACTATTTTTTATGTTATAGCTCCCGATATTGATATCGAATTTATTCGTTCTTTTATCTCTAGAGAGGATTCACTGCGATTCGGGCTACCGAAAATCAAGAAGGTGTAAACTTATATAGCCGCAATATATTAGACCTTTGTTATTGTTTTGTTTTAAAAATATGTTTTTAGATGTCATTAGCATCGAATATTTCTTTGATTGAAAGGAATGAAAATGTTCGTCACTAGCTTGTGAGTACCGTAGAGATATATACAGTGTACATATTATAAATGTATATTCTGTGTTACATTACATTTTGCCCGTGATTATTTTAGCGACTTCACGTGCGTGTTATAAAGAAATACTTAATTTTAGAAATAAAAACTGTTTTATGAAAAAAAAATGTGTAGATCCAACCCTGCTATTTTTTAAAAAATCTAAAACTGGAAAAATGCTATCCTTATCATCATTTGTTAGTAAAATACTTCCAAAAATTTTGAGCGATCAATGTTGATTTCATATTGTTTCACATGAATATAAAAGGCGAAGAAAATTTCATAAACATCAAAACTGGCTGAAAACCGAAATAAAGTCAAGCAAATAAAAATAAATTCTTTTTATAATTGTAATAACATGAATTCCTAAAAAACAAGCAAATTTCAATTAAACGAACATTTCACGCTCATTGCGATAAGTCAATACGTATTGTTTTAAGTGTATACACATTGTTCAATTGCGCTATAATATAGATTGTTTCAAAAGTGTAAACCAAATTCAATAACATAATTCTTAAATAAAGTACTACTGGAAGTTTGTTTTACTTTTTTTTATTTATTTAGACGTCATATGATACTTTCATCTACATTTCGTGGCATACGAATGGCTAAGCCAAAGTAAATGTATAAAAAAATCATATAGTACAAGAGATTGGTTCCATCCATATAACTGTAGAAAATAAAATTTTCTTTGAAGTGGTAAAGCGTTAAGATACATATAATTTTATTCCTAATATTTGATACAGAACAAGGTGCACACAAAAATACAATATTTCATATAAACAAATATGTATAATATTTTCTTTAACTTTATTCAATTACTTGAGAACTTTCAACTGCCACTGAAAAAACTTTAAGTTTATGCAAAATACTTTATTGTCAATAGCGTGCGCCATCTATTCCCCTCCCGTACATAGAAGTTTCTGCCGTCCACAAATAAAAGGTTCCTCTTACATTGTTGGGAGTACCGAGCCCCATGACTGCTTTCTCATTATTGTTACAGTTCCCACTGTAGAAATCTTCTTCAGACGCGCACGCAGCTCCAATGAAACTGTCGTTCTTGATGATGGACTCATCGTAAAGCATCACGGCACGGTTATGGCTGCAACCCGACCACAGGCACCCGGGTTGATTGGTACCGGCGTTGACAAAAAAATCGGCATGCCCTATCGTCTCTTCAATCCCAAACAGTCCTGAATTGGTATGGATGATATCGACAAATTCAGCATCTTCTTTGTCTAGTCTATCATCGATTCCTGTATCAGAGAAGCAGGGTCCGGCTGGATCCAATCCCGTTATTCTTGCCAATTTACTGTCTGACGTTATTTCTTTAAATGTTTTTCCAGTAAAACCAGCTATGTGCGCGCCCAAACTGTGGCCTACGAGATGAATATCTTGAATATTGACTCCGTTCTCGGTCAGATTGTATAAAAAAACTGCCAAGGCTGCTCCGATGTATTTTACCATTATTGAAGATCGGAAATAAAGCATGCCTATAAGTTTATTTGAGTCCAAAGCGAGGATATTGTAACCACCGTGCACTTCATACGCAGCAATGACGCTCTGAGCTGAGTAATCTGTAGGGCTGTTGATGAATCCGTGAATATAAATTGCAGTGGGTCGCATCAGGTCGAAATGGGGAGACTCCGTCAAAGATTTGGCTCCATGGTAATTTATGGGGTAAGTACGTAATCCAGCTATCGAGAACTCGTCGATAATTAAATTAATTACTTCAGTCGGGTCAGCGATAGGTTCAGACAAGATGAAAAACTGGCATATGAGAAGGGGAACTGAAGATGAAAATATTAAAGCATGATACAATATTCCTCGTTATAAAAGGAAAAAATATATAACCCAAATATTCAATGGAAAACGACTTAAAATTTTTGACGATGAACACAATCTCATCCATCCACTGCTTGAGCATGGGAAACAGTTTATAAAAAAAAAACAATTCTCCAGCGGTTATTATTTTTAATTCATTAAACAAAAGCGAACGGTACGGCCACAGATACACCTTTTGCAATATTTTAAAAATTCGCATAGTTTCTTATATAAGAATACATTTCTTCTTGTTCTTTCAAACTGAATTAAATTTTGAGATTACGTTACACAATCTTAGAAAATATACGCATATGTATAATTATGACGATTGTGCAATTCCGTTTATTACTTAAAATTCTTTTGTACGAAGCTGTTTCTAAACAAAATTTATTTCGTCGGATTTAAATTGAATACTCGTAATTCATCAAACTGCAGATTTTCAGGAGAGAACAAAAACTATGATAACAATTTTTTTCTGTTTTTGTTTTTGGTATTGAAAATTTATCAGTATTTTTGTATCGGATGTCCGCTTTGCATACTTTAAGCACATACTCTCAGCGACGCGTGCTATCAAAAAAATTAAAGCATGACTACAACGACCGAACTTATATTTCGGTAAAAAAGATTGTACGTATTAAGAAGTCACGCTAACTATAAATATGAAAAAAATATAGAATATTCGTTAAACACTTCGACGTGAAAAACTATGGAGTTTTTATTGATGTTAAACAATGCTTAGTTAATAGCTTACAATTTTTCGAAGAATTCCCGGCACGCTAGGTACCGCCATTAGAAAACAGTTCGGCAGTCAATGCTAACAGGTTAAAAACGCAACACCTTCATAATTGATATAATCTCATAACAATGAGTGAGTGATATGATATAAAAAAATGCAGGATAATAAATAAATCTTACCAATAGATTGAATTTCGGTTTCGTCGTTATCATTTGTATCACATGCGGCTTCGTCTGCCTGTGTCACTAGCAAGGCGCAAACCACTTGGAACAACAACACTACAATATACCCCATCATCATCTTTAAGCCCAGGCTTAATTTATGCGACATTTACAAAATATCTAGACGCTAAAAATGTTTCTTAATCGAACGTCTGCATTTTTCTCTGACTTGTAAATGATGTCAAGAAAAAAAACCATTCAGAGATTTTGTTTTTCGTATGTCGTTTTCGATTCTGCAACATTTTCATAATAATTACACACACACAATTACAACATTTAAGTACTATATATATTTAATTTTAATATTCAATCTGGAGCGATTATTCTTAATTTTAAATTTTATTTAAATATCCATATTACCCATGTTGAACAACAGATTTCGAAAAAAAGACCCTTGTCATTATGCCTTTATAGATAATTTATATCTATTAAATTGAAGAAGATTTCATTAGAAATTTCAATACACAGGTATTTATTACCATGTATTATAAGTATGTAATAAAAATAAAATGAATACGCTCATTGACACAAAAGAGTAAATTATTTTCGACGACTCTATTCTGTTTTTTTATTCATACATACAGTTTAATCTTATATCCGGGAGTGTCTCAGGAGAACTGTATAAAAATCGATGAATTTTATTTGATTTTGATATATATCAATTCCTTGTGGTAATTTTTATGGGCTCAAGGCTACCAGCTCACAGAATGGAGTCACATTTATTTAAAGACCTGGTATTTATTATGTTGAAGCCGCCAATTATTCCATTGGAATTGACCTACGCAGTTCTGCTTCTCACTTATAATACATGCATTAATATACACTCAAATATTATTCATGTAACTACTAATATCACACGATAATAATATTTTGAACATAAGAGATCAATATGTCTTTCAACTCGACAGTTAATTGAGTAAACCTTCGTGTGAAATAATAAATTGATTTGTCCGATGATTTTAATTAATATAAAACTCGTGCAATCTCCTCCTGCCGTTTTGTTTACCTGAAGAATATGTAAATCTATCGAATCTCGTTATGCATGAAGCCTACACAGTCCTTGTCCGAGGTCCGACACTATCTTTAGAAGTTTACTCTCAGAAATATTTTTGTCACACCGTATACACAATGCTGAACTATACCCTTGAGAACACTAGGGAGGTTTTTTTTTAAAATATAATATTGATTACACCAATACAAATATAAAGGTCTTATAATCTTTATCTTTGAAACTTTGAAACACAGTTCATAGTAGTAAGCAGTCGTGAAGAATATCCGTCCCGTATTCAGTTGAATGTTCTAACCTGGTATCACTTTTCATATAACTTGTAAAAAATGTTTCAAATCTGATCAATTACATGATATTTGTGTCACAATATAGACAAAGAGCAATAAGTTACTGGTTGCCAAACTCTAAAAGACTAAACTGTAAAAACATATTCCATTCTTAGTTCAAATCAATTTCATTGAGTTTCTAGATTGCAGTTTTTACTGTTTTGTTATTAGTATTTGTGTATCGCTACCTATTCAATTTTATTCTAAGATAAATACAATTACATAAATTGAGGTTGATAAATTTAAATAAAATATTATTACTACGATGAAACGCAAAAGTGAAGAGCTTAATACTTGATTACTGAGAATTGTTTATTGCGTGCAATAAACGGTATTTTTTTAGGTTCTAAAATTTAAAAGATATTTCATAGTCGATAAAATGTAAATGTTCTAATGAAAGTCGGGCTCTCTTGCAAACTTTTAATGAAGTCCAGTTTCAATGATTTAGATTTTTTTCTTAATAATTATGGACTCTAAGTAAACATTGAAGGTTAATTTATTTGATTTATTTCAGAATTTAATAGCAATGCGTTATTAAATTTAAACATAACGGAATGGACCAAGCAGCTCTTTCGAGCGTCAACGTTAATTTTAATATTTATTTCTTTGCTTTAATGCTAGTGGAATCTCAAATGCAGTTGATTATTTTAAAAGACTTCAGAAAAAAATCCAGATGCTTTTTTATATATTAATACAGTGTCTACGTTGGTTCTACACCAAACCCACTCAGGCATGAAAAACAAACTCTTTCAGGCCCGATAGATAAAAAGGTTTAACTTTCCCGTCCTTCCAAAGTTTCCACGAGAAAGAAAAATAAACTTTCTGTCAAATAATATGCGAATTGGAATGCAAACACTAACATGTCGGCAATAATAGCCGTCTGAATATTTTAAAACTTTTTTTTTTATGAATAGTATCGGTTGGAGATATTATTAAAAAAAATAGACGCCTTGAATGTGTTAAACAAAGTTTAATGATAAAAACCATTGACATTAAAATAACATTAGTATGACAATAAATAAGAATACTTCATTGACACGTAAATTCTTGTAACTGACATACATATTCCGTGCACAAATAGATGGCACTTGTAGCTGAAACCCCACCATATATTATTAATAAATATGGTCTATTTTCGAATAAATCGGATTTTCATTCGGGAATTATGTTCTAAATTATTGTTAAGAATATTTTGTGTACATTTTTTATACTTGTTCTGCTTTTCATATTATACTTTCATAATCCGAATCGTTCGTGTATGAAGGAGGGTTTGATCCAGCTAATCCTCTTCCATATAGAGGAATTCCTCCCGTCCATAGATAAAATATCCCTCTTGTATTATTGGGTGTAGCATAGCCCATGACGGCTCTCTCATTACTGAGACAAACGCCGTCATTAAAATCGTCCACAGACGTACACAGAGCTCCGATGAAATTTTTATTGTAGTAAACAGATTCTTCATACGTGAACAGCGAACGAAGATGACTACAAAGAGATTCCAAGCAGCCTGGTTGAATGGTACCTCCGTCGTTGACGTAAAAGTCAGCATGCCCAATAGTCTCATTAATTCCAATTGACCCCACATTGGAATGGATGATATCGACGAATTCAGCATCTTCTTTGTCGAGCCTGTTTGTTGGTCCCCTGTGAGAGAAACGAGGTCCGGCTGGATCTAAACCAGTTATTCTTGGCAATTTTATATAAGGGGCGAGTGTTTTGTATCTTTTTCCTGCGAATCCAGATATGTGCGCACCCAAACTGTGTCCTACGAGATGAATTGCTTTCACGTTAACCCCGTACTCGGTCAAATTATGCAAGAAAACTCCGAAGGCTTCTCCAATGTATTTTACCATTAAAGTAGATCTGCAGTAACGTATGTCAATAATGTCACTGGAATCTAGAGCAAGAATGTTATACCCTCCGTGGATTTTGTAAGCCGTGGCGAAGGATTGTCCGAAAAAGTCAGTCGGACTGCCTGTGAAACCGTGAACGTAAATAACAGTGCGACGCTTAGGATCAAAGTGTGAAGATGATATCACAACTTTTGCCGCGTCCGGATATATTGGTATACTGCGAATTCCATCTGGTGTGAATTCGTCGATTCGCAAGAGTCTAGTATCGTTCGGGTTGATCGGTGGCTCTCCCTGTTCAATGACACCACCTAAAAGTGACACCGCATTAACATCTAAACATGATAATCATATCGATTGGATGTGTTGGAAGTTTTATATTTTAACATTGAAATAAGTTCAACTAAATTCAAATTTATTATTAAAACACTAGAAATGAATTGCTTCTAAAATAATGCATCCCTTCAAATGGACACTGGACATCTATTGACTTTTCTTTTTAAGATCGATGATCTGGGATTCATCAAATTGCATTTTTTTTAATTGAAAAAAAAACATAATATTCTTAGTATTCAACTCATTAATGAAAAATTTGTGGTTTATTTTAAAAATTATTTATATTGCATTATGATGTAAGTTTATATATATTAGTAACGTTATTATGAAATAAAATTACATACTTTCTGTTAACTGTTTTATTGCATTCCGGTAATGTTTTGTAGAATTAAATATTTAAATATTCATTTCTTCTTTTGGAGTGAAAAATTATAATCAGATAATCAATCGAAAACTTACAATATCTATCGAGAATTCCCCAAAATTCTATTTCAAGTTCTTCAAAATGAATTTCGGCGTCCGACTTGAGTATCAAAAAGCCGCAGGCAACTCCAAACAAAGCCAAGGCATACCCTTTCATTATACCTGGGGTTAATTGGATAATTCAATATACGAAACCCCAATTCTTCGTTCTTCAAGGGACTCTGAAAAAACAATAATTGCGGACAAACGATGAATGCTAAAAAGACTTTTCAGTCTCTCAGCTATTGTTGTTACTTTCGTCACAGGTCAGTCAGCATAATTGATGATACGAAATATTAGGCAAAATAAATACAGAGTCGGAGAGATGACTGAGGATTCTGTATAAAAGCACATCTTCATTATGAACTGGTATCATAGCAACTAAACGACGTTTGTGGACTTGCTGATTCAAATTTTTACTACAAGTATGTTATATAGGGCCATGCATTCTCATGAGCTGGATGATAAAAACAAATTTGCGAACGGAAATCGAAAAAAGCGGTCGATTGAGGAACGATGAATGAAAATGAAAACTTTATTAAACTGTCATTAATTCGAAATAAATTGAATATTTTCACCAAATTTCTTTTTCATTCTAATATCAGCAACACTTGTCGGTTTCTGAATCATATTAAAAATATAACTTTTTTGCTATATTTTCCTTTATATGAGAAGATTTCATTTATTTTGAATGAAATAATTTATTGATTTTTTTACAGTAACTGAGAATATAACTAATTATCGTAACTAAATATTAACTGAGAATCATTAATAAAAAAAGGAATTACTCTACTCACCTGATTAAAGTTTGTAGTAATTAATACAGTAAATTTACCTTGGTAAAATTTTACGGCATTTTTAAAGATATATTGTCAACATTGCCAATAATCTAAATGCCTACTGAAAGAAAATACTCGGCAAGACTTTATAGATCGATTTCAGCCCAGACCTTTTCCTAGAAAGAAATAGAAAAAAAACTCTACATCTTGCGGAAATATAACAGGAAATCCTTGACAAAAACTGTGACAGACAAGGTTTTCGCGATATTGTCAAATTTATTTTGACACAATAATATTCTTATCCAGTTGTTAAGTTTTCATAATTTTGGCGCATTCATTCTTCACGTGTGATCCGTAATCTAAATTCTTCCCTAGTGAACGAATCTTTTGAGACCCTAAAAACAAATGTTATTATTCCGTTTCTTTTCATTGGTCATGTATAGCAAACCGTACGACTAGATAGTTTACAATTGTTTGTAGGTACCTACACTCTCTATACACTCATCCATAAATTTTTGCGATCAAGAATATGATTCCACAAACGTCATTGGCTTTCCTTCACTTTCCCCTTTATTGGAATTCTAAATCAATTCCCTAGTTCTTGAGTGTCTCGAGTAATTCATTCTAAGACCACATAAATAGAAAAGAGGACCGCCCCGATACGATGATGAACATTTGATTGTTGGAAAACCGGGAAAACGAGCATACATCATTTTCTGGTTGAGTATGTTATCCGCGAATCATATCGCATATCTTTAAAAATGACACTTGTGTATTACACAGTATTTATTATTGAATTTTATACAATCATAAAAGTTAACCTAGCGTCGACTGATTGTTGCTTGTTTTGTTACAAATCTACACATGCACGATGACTACCTTTCACATTATCCTCTTCTACATTTGTTGTTGATATTAGTTAAATATATTTAAAAAATACCAACCAAATTTGTCTTCACGGTTTATCTGTTTTTTTTATACACATATATATATTTATATATTTTAGCAGTGCTGATCTTTCCTCCCTGAAACTCAAAGATCACCATGATAACTTCTAGTTCCTGCAAAAATGTACAAAATGTAATCGTTTCCGCTATATTGAGACATCAGTATATTAGAACAGCCAACTATTTGCGACGAATTCCAAACAACAACAAAAAACCAAATGAATAAACGTTAACAATTTATTCGGATTATCAAGGAAACCATCCATTTAATTTGAACAATTAAAAAAATACATTACTTTCAATGGGTTAACTGGAAGTGCATCTTGTGCGAAATTGCGGCGCTTTCGATAGCGAAACCACTTCTGATCTTAAAATTAATAAAATTATGGAAATAGAAGTTATCATTGTTTTATTTTTAAATATTGAGCCACGAGTGTTCTTGGCGCCTATATGAATGTACTTATATATTATATACTAAGCTTCGTTTGTTCTTAACAGGCGCTTATTTGGGACAAAATGTATACCCAATAATGAAAAAGAACTAAGGTAGCCTCTGTAGGTGACCACGCACCGTTTTTGTTAATTTCTTTAACAAAGTGTGATTTTTATTGAAACAACCTCAAATGACTATCTACTGGTGCATTTACCCCATATAACAACGAAATAATTCAATGTTTCTAAGAAAAACTGGAGTTGTGGATTTTCTTTTTACTAAACAAAAACAAGATTAAAATAAAATTAAATATCATGTTTTATTTGTAACGCAATTTATATTTGATATACTTACACCAGCACTAAAACTCGTTTACCTTTTGTCTGTATGAAGATCACTTCTAACTGCCCATACATTGAATAGAACATCTTAAGCAGTTGGCAAAGGGTAGGGGGTACATGCGCTAACATGGTGGTTGCAAATTAAGAATACTTCAGAAATCAAATAAATCATCAATTTTACTTAAGTTATATGTGGAGACATGAAAATTCAATAAAACCTATTAAAGGATTTTCATTGGCAGGCTGGCTGCTCGGTCAACCTGATGTGTGAGTCATGCATGTAGCCGTCTCTCTTGCAAATACTATTTATTATTCAGTGAACTAGGACCTCCATCGCTTGATATTTTACTTTGTGTCCACTCCCTAAGCAGAGCATATGTTCTAATGGAAGTATCCCGTCAGGTGTTTTTTTCCTATGAGAACTGCTTTTTACTCTTAACATCTCTTTAAATAGAGAAAGGGTAAGCCAATACTAACAGTTAGCTAACCACTCTTACACCATTTTTTAAGATCTGATAGATGGATAAGAATTGTTATATATATATATATATATCAAAACAACCATACCTTCAAAAAGATTCAACAAGTTGTAAAAGGGTCTTTGAACTTTCAAGCTTGTGATCATTCACAGAAGTCAACAACATTGACCACCGCACTGCAGACCCAGTAGAGCCAGGATTTAGCATGTGTATTCTACAGTCTACAGACTTCTATTCACCAGTGTATTTCAAATACGAGTTTGCAATATGAATAAAAACACATTTGAAGAGTAAATACTTTATTCTTATGTTCAAAATTATACAAGTTATTAAATAAATAAAAATGCCGGCATGCAATTTTGTTCCCTTGCAAACATGAAACAATTAGCAGAAGAAAAAATATACTGAGAAAAATAGAAAAAAAAATGTAAGCCATTTGTTAACATGGGATACTCTGAAGTGATTAGATAAAAATTATAATGAATAGGTTATTTAAGCATTTTTCATAAAAGTGTGTAATATGAAAAAAACTATCTCCATAAAATGTGCCAATACAAAAACAGAACATGTAAAGCAATCAGTTAATTGTTATAAGCCTAAGAGAGTGGTGCTCACCTGCTCACATTGCTTTCGACAGACTGCAATAGAAAAACTGCCGCAAATGTTGAAAATAGCAGTCCCGCCCTGCCCTCTCTTCCCTTGCAAATCAACCATAGGATTGAAATCAATTCATTTTTTAAATCCATGAACAATATAGACAAGTAGTATAAGTTTTTAAAACAGTGGGATGTTGATGAATATTTTGTAAAGCTTTGTAAATAATACAAACGGGGAAACTATTGTCTAATTACATTCAATTCATCATACACCGTGAAATATCAGGGTTTCAAAGATATTATGTTTTAAATTTAAAGAGACATATATGAATCAAAGAATATATATAATGGAATGCCTCGGCAGAAATAAATTCTAACGTTATAGAACTAGTTAGGGTGGCATATCGCTCCAGAACACGGAAACCGATCAGACAAAAAGCTTTTTCCAGTAGAGATTACTTCTCTGGAATCAAATTCAAAAGTTGCAGGCAGTGAAACAGTAAAACTAAATACAAAAAGAGCACAAATAATAAAGTACATAACAAATTCAGTGGAATTCTGATGCTAATCAGTTATTTATTTAGCCTTTCCTTTTACTTTTTATAACATGTCAGTCAGTGGTAAAATGGTTATGAAGAATATAAAAGCACATTAAGATTTCTGTAGGTGAAAAAAAGTATTGCATTTATCTATCTATTGCAGCCTTAGGTATAGCTCGCACTCTGTTCATTGTTGTGTCCAAGTAGCATAAGTGTAACCATTAGCGTAGCTGTACAAAACGGTTGGAAAATTTTTGAATGAATCACTCATAAACCAAAAACAATAATTATTATAAAGAAAAAATGTTCAAAAACTATAACACAGCGGCAATGACCCTTACACAAATCGAACATTTAATAGTGTTTATTTAATTTGGCTGAATAATTTTCATGATAGAAATCTCTCGAAATTGAATTTGCATAAAAACAACAGGAAAAAAATAGGTTTTGGGTAAATTCTGTCTTAACAAGAGATATCAAACTCTATTTAATTTTTTCAAACAAAATCTCCACCGAACACTTGTAAAAATATTCCATTCAAATCAACAGTTTCACAAGGTGATACCCAAAGCATATCAATTTGAAAGCATTGATATTTAGATAAGAATAATCAATCACATATTACATAAAAATTTACAAGCAAAATACCCATAAATTATCAAAAGGACACAAAACATGTATTTATCTAATACAATAAATGATAATAATAGTGATAAACGACAAACCAAACCAAAAAATATTGCTTCATGACCAATGTGCACATTCTGAGAAACAAAATTAAGATGGTATTCTTTTAGGTTATTTTTCAAAAAATATTAAGACTTGTCATACATCAATCTTATTCCTCAAAATTATATCCAAGAAATAGACAAACCAAACAGAAATGCAAAAAATTATCATCTAATCTCGAAGTGTTGAGGGCATACACAAACCCCGCTAACATAACTTTGCAATTTCAAATAAATCCAAAAGCAGGGGCTGCAAAAAATACATATGCAATTTTTTTTTTGAAGGCTGTGTACTATTTTTTCAGATTTAGAGGGCCGTGTCCCAAAAAAGTCCCCATCTTGTTAATTTGCCAAGAAAAAAGGTAACTTTTTGGATTAAAGAGTAAATACCCTCTTCTGGAATCCGGGTGACAGACATCTCCAGCGGAAGAATTTAAATTCTGTAATTTTTTAATTTTAGAAAAGTATCGAGAATGTCATATTATACGTACACATTTTTTTATATTTCTTGTCATTGTATATTGTCAACACATCAGACTTAATCCTACACTAGAAACTCAATACTAATCGCAATCACATTGTAAGATATGGATTTTGGAAATAAAATTTTCACAAGGTCAGCCACATGCAACCTCATGAAATGAAATTTTTATGGTTTTTGATAAAATTCAATAATCACAATAACCATTGATACTAATAAAACCTAGCTAGACCCGTTATTAATTATTTGAATGCTATATAACAAAACAGAAATGGGTTACCAAAATAGAAATATCACAAGACAGAATTTTTTTTAATGTATCTTAAACTACTTTAACTACATAATTACCAAATGATACTTTTTCAATGAAGTATTCAAAAAATCTGCTTTGATTGCAAATTGACAAAAGATCATATATCACTATTTACCCTTAGTTTTACAAAAATGTAAAAGAAATCATGTCAGAAGTTAAATCGATAATAAGGAATTACGCTTGGGTACGAAATGTAAAATAAATCACAATAAAACCTGTTGTCTTGCGTAAAACATAATATTTACTGAATTTTTTGAAGTTTGTTTGACAATTTTTAAAATGATCTTTTTTTTTTAATTTTAAATGTGACTGATTATATAAATGCACTCACATTTCTAGAATGTTATAAATATGTAGTTGTTAACTATTAATTATTGATATAATTTTATGACTTTAGAAACAAGTTGAACTTTTGAATAGTTTAGATTTTACTTAAAAATTTTCAAAAAGTTGGAATCTAAAGCCAAGACCCACATTATCAATATAACATAGGTTCAGTCTCTTACACCATGTCAAATTTCTATGTAGTCGCAAAAAACAATAGAGATCTCATACAGTTGAAATTTATAATTTCTATAAATTTTAGTTACAGACAATTATGCTAAAAAAGGAACAAGTCGAAATCTACTTCCTATCTTACGAAGAACTCCTCATTACCCAGCAGTCAATTCCAATTAGATATTCTATGTATTGGCAGCAAAATTTATCATCCTAAAATTACTGATCACACTCATTAGTTTGGTTTCCCTTGGACATAAGATAAATTAGTTAAAAACAGTAGGTGAGGATGCAAAAAAATGGATTATAGTATTGAGATAATAAATTTCTAAATAAAAAAAAAGAGACAAAATATTGCTTAATATCACTGCTATTAGATTCAGCAAGGAATTAAGTAAATCGAAGCAAATTAATTAGAAAAACAGATTCATCACATGATCATAACTATTGAAATTTATTTGCTGAAAACTAAGGTATAACATTTAAGTTTAAAATAAATGCTCTAAGTAAATAAACAAATGAAATCTGCTATATTTATAGACTAAATCAAAAGCAATGTATTTTAAAGGTGACAATATTATGATACATTGGGTGAAATAAGATGGCATAGAAACAAAAGTACTTAATATGATTATACAATACTTCATTTACCAACATAATGCGGACTATATGTTTACACAAGGTTAAAAAAGAGTGCCTGAATACGATAAGAGAATGAGAAGGGAATCACTCAAATAAGATATTTCTAATAAAGAAGATATTGTATACTAACAATTGCCACAGCTTATATTATAAATAATTATTCAAACTTCTAAAGAAAAAATCAGGCCATGAATTGTTTGCATTGTTCCAAAATAATGATTGGCTAAGTCATCAAAATATGTAGTCCACCATATAAAAAAATGAATTCCTTAACTAAAAAAAGATGCATACCAGAAAACTTCATCTTAAAAAAAATAGTTCACATTATTTAATCAACTGTTGTCCACTTTTCAAAATTAAAAATAATTGGAATGTTTGAAATTATTTTAGTAACAATGATTTCACCAGAATAATATTTAACCATTTGAACATAAAAAATGATTAAAAATATCAGTTTCCTCAGACAAGTAATTTTCTATGAAATATTGAAATTCATAAATTCTTCTTCAGATTATAAAAATTCAGCAAGTTTGCAGTCTTTGTTAGTAACAGAAAATTAGTACCAGGTCAGACAATTTATTTGCAAGAAATGTTATTCCATAACGACTTATATCTTAAGGGAGCTAATATCCTCAATCTACTGCCAACTTAAAAATTTACTTATTTTTTTGATATTTCAGCCTTGCCAGGAAAGTGCACTACACTTATGACCATTACTACGGTATTATTGACAATAAAAATACACTAACAAATCTAGTCATTAATCATGTCAAATCAAAAAAAAAAAATTCATGTAAAATCTCAACTGACCTCAGCGAAAGCACAATTACATATTAGTTAAGGTTAAAAGTAATTGCCATGTTTTTAGTACAAAGAAAAAAATAATTTATAACAAAATTTCAAATTTATTATGCCAAATAATTCCCATTGTTACTTATATCTCTCCACAACTTGGATAACTTTTCAACAATGATGCCTCTTCTATAAAATTCAGGCTTCTTTGAAATAAGAAAGGCATTTAGATGATTTCGGACTTTCAGAATTAAAATTTTTGTTTGGAAGCGAATGTTCTATACTTTGAAATAAATGAAAATACAATGGAGCAATTTCAGGAAAGTTGACGAGACAGCAGTTCTAGGTTGAGCGCTTTAATTTTTCCTTGGGTGATTTTTGCGGTCTCGCATAATCATGCTGCGAAATTCACTGTTGATTGTTTCACCAGTATTGATCTTTCTTTCATTAACTCAGCATTCAATCTGTCCAATTACACACGGTAAACCTCCTGTGATTGTTTTACAAGTTTTTAACAGTTCATAATAAGTCAGCCCGGAAAAATTCCACCAGATGCACCAAAGAACCATTTTAATCTCGTACTTGGTCAAGGAGTTGAGCCGGCACTTCGAAATGGATCAGTTTCATACCTACTCAACTATGAAGAATAAATGGTTACACGCTGATCCAAGGCAGACTGCGATTGATCATGCAGCACTCAAACTCCTTGTCTGTGCTTTGTTCTGCAGCTTTATACAACCTTTTACAGTGAACCATGGACAGTCAATGTCATGCGATTCTTAATAGTTTTTCAAATTTCGGTTCCCACAATTTTAACGCTTTCTCATCAATTTGTTGAGGTCTTCACGATCTGGATTATTTTCCGAATTTCCACCAGTTTTAAAAATTTTAACCCACCATCGCCGCTTGCAAATCTTCAGTATATCACACTATAGATTTCACAAATCCTTTCTTGGTTTCAACCCCTCGTCAAACAAAAACAATAAAATACATTGCAACTGCATCTCTTCAGTCTCCGGCTGTGACATTTTTACTATGGGTGTAAATAGAACAAATATATTGAAACCAAAACAGGATTAAACGAGCTTCAAAATACCAATATTGACATAGCTTACTTGATGGGAGTGGAGTGCAAACTGATTTCAAAACGCACCCTAAAACCACAGCAATTACTTTTCGCTTTACCTAATAAATCACTATAAAACTATTGACAAATTTAAGCACACGGATTTTAAGTTTTTAATCCTTATTACAAATACATTTTGAAAAGATTTCAAGAATGCTGTCAGCTTTATAGTTTTGAGAAATCACTAATCAACCTGAGTAACTAATGAGTTTTGATACAATACATTCTTGATAGTAAAATATTCACCGGAATTCTTTACTTTTTTTCGCTTCATTTTACTTTCAGATAAGAAAACGTGTTAGTTTAGTTAGAGAGTTCATTAGCTCTCCCGTGATATTTAACAGAAATAATATATCAATGAATGAACTCTAGCTAAAACTAAAGTTTAAGTAAATAAATGATCCAGTCACTATTTGTAAACAGTCATCTCCATCACCCGTGATCTGTTCATAATCAATTATCCAAATAAACCATAGAAAGATATTTCATTCCAAATTATTAATGGCAATGAAAAACAGATAGTTAAGATAGAATCTGGTAATCTGCATACTGTAATGTCGAGGAGCTATTAATTCATTTTCATGACGAAAAATGGTTAACATCTGTCAAGTGCACCAAATTTATGGCATAAATCTAAAACTTACCAAATATGAGCTTTTACTGGATGTCTTCTTCATACTTTCTCATTATCATTTCATTCCATAATCGTGATTTTCATCTCAAAAGTGTGTATACCTATCAATAAATCTTCATGTCAACCCTATATAGTCACTCTCAAAAAATCGTTTCTTTTTAATAGATGACATTAAAACAAAATAAAACATATTCTAGTTATAATTGTTTAAGGGTTACTTTTTAGAATAATCAAGACATTTTAATATTATTAGATTGAATATTGTTAAGACAGTAAATTCGTAAATTGTGTCAATTCATGAAATGTAAAAATCCTATAAGTAATCATTGTACAACATATCACACAATATAATTGTATATAGATGTTCAATTTAAGACATGTGCAAAATATTTTCCTGGCAGTATCACACATATTAATTCTTATGATCAGTCCAATGAATGCAGTTTTATTTTGTTTCTAATCATTCTATTTTTCAAATTTAGATGCATCAATGATTATAAGCAAGTTTTGACGAAAGCTCAAACTTATTTACCCTTCTTCATAGGTATGTAGAGGTGAATTAGACTGACCCTATGAAGGAATTTCAAAATCAAGCTACAATTACTTAATCTCAGAGTGAAATAAGCGACAATGAAGTCCTTTTCAAAAAAATTATCAAGCATGTAAAGCAATTCTTTGATAACATTTTCAGCAGTAGCTGCCACAACCTTTAAGATCTCATGACTCACTTAAGTCGCAATTTTGAAACCCGCAAACCCATGATAAATTATAAAACAATAAGATTCATTTTTCGAAAATAATAAAATCTGCTGGATCAAATCAAATTTATCAGTTTTGTATTTACTATGGGTTTGAAAGAAAGTTTATGGATTATAGGTTCCAAAATGACAATGCGAAAGCCGCTAATTCAAATCATATGGAAAAATAAGACATGACTCAGGTATGCTTGAATACCTAAATTTACAATTTGGGGATATAGCCAACTTCAATTCTTAATTAATAAACCCTATTTTATGTTGATATTTAGTTATATTAACTTCAGCAAAAATCTTTCATTGGCATAGAAGTTTTTTATCAGTAACAGACAAAAGATTAGTGTCCTACAAGAAATTATATATTCTTAAGCTGTACTGTCCAATTTTTTATAAATGAACTAAAATCATGCCAGTGCGCCTATGATCCAGGATTTCCAACCCACCAAAAATCTGAATTTCCATGAATACACATCCTTTCACCAGATCAACAGCAAGAAGGAAACATTCATGATAACTGCATGTTATATTATCATAAGTGGGGCCACAGCCAACTTGTAATGAAAATAATCAGCAATAATTCCAGTATTGAATCGAATACTAAAGGTAATTTACCAAAAATATTCTGCACTTTTTGAAAGTTCATATTTGCAATCGAGTAAATAATTCCCCAACATCTTAACGAACACTATTTTTGTTTGGTAAATTTCTAAATATTCGAGCCAATACAGATTCAGTAAATATGGGTAATGTTTTATATAACGGGGAGTTACTCACCTGGGATGTATTGACTGCAATCGGTAGACAAAAAATAATGCAACAGGTATTTTTCAAAAAACATATGTATGTTTATATATATATATATATGTTTACAAGTACAAGTTATCAAATAAAATGTTGACTTATGGACTAAATACAAAGGGGAGATTCCAGGAACGCATCGTGATACATTTTAAAAGCGGCCATTTTACATTCATTGCATTAATAATACTTAATCCGTCACAATAACGACCGAAAGAAATTAGAACAATAAATATTCCAACAGAGTACTACCAGCTAATGAATTTTACCTTTGGAAGAGGTGAGGGGACCGCTGTCACCGAATACGACCGATGCGGATCCTGCGCCTCGCCGGCTTCTCGTTTCAGATTCCCCGATGATATTTTAAAATGCTCTCGATTCAAAATACAAATACTGTTTCTGCCTGCCAATTATTATCATAGATCTATCATTACACAGATAGAGTACAATTTATGTGCAAGACCTTATAGATAAAAGCCAAATTTTAAGAATAATATACTAGATGTCTAAAAATTAATTCAACCCATTCATCGATTCAAGCGACTGATTTTTGGGTCACAGGATAAACGATTATGATTATGATTGAGAATAGTTCAGATAAACAGTGGAATCATTTTCCTCATTTTAGATAATCATGCAAAACATGAAAAATCCAAGATTCTCGCAGAAATCATCCAAGCTCCAAATAAAAGCAGTGAATTAACTCATTCCAATACGAGTATTTATAATGTAAAAAAGAACTTTACTACCTGAATTGATTACAGGAACAACAAACGATTACTTAGTGTTAACTTTATTGAATCAATTATAATATGATACTTTCATCCAATTATTTGAAAAAGGTCAGTGAAAAACATTTGAAATAAAATTATCAGAAAAAACTTAACACACAAAAAAAAAGTACAATCTTCCTTCAGTTCCTTGATAAACATTTCTTAAGTTTGTTTTCTGTGAGGAAAAAAGTTACCACATCAATTCCTTGTAATAGTAATAATATAATAAGATGTAAATGTATTTTCTTAGGAAGCCGACAGTGCAGGCTAGCAAATTGAGGTTGAATGAAGGATATGCATGAATAATGCATGAATAGGTGCGCACAGCACACCTGGAATAAATACTAATAGTAAAGTTCGACTCGCAGAGGAATGAGTTCATTTGATTGTTAGTTCAATAATAATTTGACGGAATGCATAATAGGGTAATAATAAAATAACAGCCGGGTCGGCGCTGGCATACAGTGCACACCTGAAACATCTGACATACAGTTGCTGGATATTTATTTTAATGTATAAACTAGAAATGATGCCCCAGAACTCCGATCTACACTTAGAATAACATCTAATATTTCATCTGACATCCTCGACAAGCACACATTATTCGAAACTTTGCATGAACATTAATGCAAATTTGGACAAAAACTAACATCCTTATACTAATATTAGGAAAATAAAAAAAGTCTTCACATTCTTATGTAACTGAGTGTAAAGATGTCTCCAACATCAAATATTGACGACAGTGAAATCTGACAAATAAACTCGCCGGGAGAAATGCCACCCGAAATCATCCTTGAGTTGACCATTCAATAATTAAGTCTTTATTCATATGCATGGTTTACAAAAACGTAAAGATCATTTCGGACTCGGCAGTCTGTCACCATAGCGAAAAGTGAAAAGTCATCGATTTATAAACGGGGAGTTAACGTGAAGACTCAATGGACAATTAATTAAATGACTAAATTACGGATGAAAATTTATCCTTCGGCAGCTTATTTCAACTGTCTTCCTGGAACGTGTTTCCCTCGGATAGGTTCTGCAAAATAGACAAAACAGATTGCAAGGCATGGTTAACGATACAAAAATTTTAATATCAGGAATAAGGTTATTGAAAATGTCATAAGTGAGTTAGGTATATTCATGTCAAAATAAAAAAAAATATATAAAGCGGATTCGGCGAGTGAACTATAAAAAAAAATATGACAAATTATGTAGAAATAAATTAAGCATGTAGTGATACAGAATACATTGGCGATATCGGATACAAAATATCGATGTGGAATACAAATTATATTGCATGTTTTTCTATAAAATAATAACCATAGCAATAAAAAAAAAACCAAAAATATCACAATATAAGCACAGAAACAAATTGATGTGTAATACAAATCGCATTCAAATATTTCAACAGGATAACTGTTGAGTCTCAAGGAACAAATCTATTCTAAACAACAAAAAATGAGATTCTCTGTGAAAAATAAATTATTAGGAATTTCAAGTTGCATCACAAAAAGTCAAATATTGAAGTGGATAAAAGAAATTAATACACTATGTCAGCACAACAGGATATCAGACATATTATAATTATGAATGTATGAAAAGTGCACATCCGTGTTATATTTTATATTTACAAGGACAATCTCAAACGGCCATCAGTCTCACACTAAATCATTAAATCTGTTCGGCATGACCGATACATTTTGTTCGAAAAGGGTTAATAAATCAGTGGTCATAAGAAAACATCACAGTAAATAATAAAAGCGAATAAATCTACTAAGTACTATAGATATACCTGACGAAGAAAAATTTCACTCATATGTTGAAATACCAGGTTGGGAAAATCTCATTTGTAAGTTGACAAATAATTTTAGACAGTATGCACTATGCGGTACATGTCATAAATGCACTTGAATACACAATATCTTCTGACCAAATACAGACTTCAGAAAATAAAAACAATACCACCCAATTCCATATGTCCATGAAATTTTCCCACCAATAAAATTTTGGCTATATATAAGGTTTTGATACAAATGTGACACGTAATATTAGATAAATAAAATACATCGATAAAAAGTATACTGAAGGTATGTTTGTGTGTGTATAAATATATATATATATAGGAAGAGTATAAAAGTAAAATTTAAATATGTCAAAAGATGTACTCACGCTTTCGCTTCATTGGGCCTGGTCAGGCGGAGCAGGGTGTGCAGGATAGGTGGGCTGGTAGGGCGTGTGAGAGTAGGAAGGGAAGCGTTGGTAAGGCTGAGCCTGCGGTTGAGGCTGCGGTTGATAAGCACCACCTGCTGCCGCATAAGCTCCAGCTCCTGCCCCACCCACTACTCCGGCCCCGCCCACACCTACACCCGCTGATGCTCCACCCAAAGTCTGCAATTAAGAATGAATCCAGTTAAATATTATTCAAGATTTAATCTACAAAAATACAAAGTTTTTGCATATAATTTTCCTATTACGAATGGGGCTATTCAAACTCACAATAATCATTTCTTACAATATTACAATTTGTCGATGTAAAGACATTTCTATTTTTGATGTACAAAATGTATATTATTTTCATTCGAGGTGAGAGAATACCTAAACATTTTGAATAATAGATATTTCAAATGGAGGTAATAAAGTAATATTGCCAAATATCGGAAAACAAGATAAAACAAACCTTCTGCTTCATCTGAGCCTCGATGGCTTCGGCCTCTTTGATCTTTCCTGTATATCTATAGTACTCTGCCCACTGAGCTGAGTAATCTGTCTGAGCGGCTGCCGTTCCGCCTCCTCCCGCAGCTCCCGCCACACCAGCCGCTGCAGGAACTCCGACACCGCCACCAGCTGCCCCACCATTTGCCGACACACCACCTAGATAAATAACAAAAATAGAATCAAAAAAGGGATGCATTAACATTTTAAATTTTGAAACCCCAAGATCCTTTACACTACAACCTTGAAACAAATCTCCTTTCATTAAGCACATGGAAGAGCGTTTCTTTCAAGTCCGAGGGAAAAGAAAATTTAATTATCTTATTTCCAGACTGCTGATTGATTTCAACACCTCACTGATCACACTAGGAAGTCGATCCAGTCACCAAATACCACCCATATCAGTGTCAATTTCATTTATATACTGCTATTCGCAAAACTCAAAGCCATTTCATAACCACATGTTGTCAGGTTGAAACAAAAACTTATATGAAGTCAATACTGACCTACAAAATCATGTAACTTTGTATTTATAATGCGTTGACAATTTTTGAAACAGGATTTTTTTTTTTAACCTTTACTGACTTCCATGATTTTACAATAATAAGCAAATGATATACAGTAAAACCTCCATTTACACTTAAGTCTGAACCGTGTAGTTTGGGGAAGTGAATCTCATACAACATTGGGGATTTGGTATTTTCCATGAAAAATGCAAAACTAAGATTGTTCTTAGTCACCCGTGTGAAGTTTGGCATGTGTTGAATACACAGACACTAGCCAACTTTTGACTGTACACACTGTGCAGCACCCATCTGGCCGTGTGTGTGCAGCCAAGCAAAATAGTGCAATTGGGGAATTTGCAGCAAATATTTTAAGCCAGCACGTAATTCAGAGTAGTGTAATTGGGGGTTCCACTATATTGTTAAAGATTCAAAAAACACATGACTATACATAATAAATTCATTTCAGCTCTCAAGCAACAAAAAAAGGGAGCGAAAGGCAGCAACACGTTCTTTCCATAATTATTTAGTTTCTTTTGAATTTTGAGGATGGCATGCATAAAAGAATATCTAAAAAAATTTACTAGAAGACACAATCATACTAAATTCAATTAACGATTCATATAATTATTTTGCAGGAATGATCAATGGATTGATTGGCACTGAAAAAAATAGCCATACTTCATAATCTTATGAAAATAATCAATTCATGTAGTGCCAAGGGTAAAGATGACAAACGCTATAGCTGGAACATTATTTGTTAAAAGTTTTACCCAAGTAGAAAAGAAGCTAATTCAGGATTATGGTGTCAACACAATGGTTAAATTGATAATTAGCAAAATTTACCTTGCGGGTGATGAGGGGCAGGTTGTTGTGATCCGGCAGCAGCTCCTTTGGTGGCTTTGGCTTGTTGCTCGATGGCCTCAGCTTCCCGCACCAATCCCATTGACCTGCATTCAGAGAAAAAAAACAATTGATGAGTCAACATCGCAATGACCTCATTTTTAGACAGAAATACACATGGTGTAAATATGCACAACATTTATGTATTCTAATTTAATTGCTAATTCAAAGAAAAAGTGGCGTTAGCTGACCTGTAGTAGTCAATCCACTGCTGAGAATAGTCAGGCTGTCCAGTGGCGGGATTAAGAGGTACTTGTTGGTGTTGAGGCTCCTGATGCTGTTGTTGTGCTGGGTGCCAGTGTGGATTATACCCCCAACCGCCTCCCTGCCCTGCACCCTGGCCGCCGCCACCGCCTCCTCCTCCCGCGCCGCCACCGGCACTGTTCCCACCGTAGCCTCCATAGTCCCCGCTTCCTCCGTTTCCTCCGTTTCCACCGTTACCGTTGCCATTGCCTCCACCACCGCCACTTCCATTCTCAACAACAAAGTTTATGGCCTGAAAATAAAAAAAAATATTTTTAGAAATGTTTTCATGAAAACCTACGTGTATCTTTAAGAAAATTTTTAATTCCCAAAACCAGAGCCCAAAAACCTCAGGTGCCCAAATTTTAAAACATTGGATGATAATTTATTACCTATTAAATCATTATCTCTTGACTAAACCATTACAATTTAAGATTTTTTTTCAATCATTCTCATCTTAGCTAAGGAGCGTGTCTTATATAGTATTTATATAGCATATTTAAGTCAATATTTTAATATAACATCATCAATTCACACTAATTTGACACGCTAACTCAATTTCATCAAATATTTATACATAACTAGTCCGTTTCTAAACATCATAAAGCTTCAATGGCTGAAATATGAAATACTATTAACAATTTTTACCATTCCAACTTTTTCAGTGATAATACGTTTGGCAGCTTCAACATTTTCAGATTCTCCACGAATATAAAAAGTTCTATTTCCACGACTATTTTGCGTCCGCCGATCAAGTTCGCAATGAGCTCCCGACTGAGCGTTGATTTGTTTAATGACTTCTCCACCTAGAAATAAATATTACTAAAATGCAGTTTGATGGGTAAATACACAAAAAATATACAATGAGAGACTCAAATGCCCCTAAGACATGGTATGAAAGTTAAATTATTAAATTTTTAAAAGTAATATTTTGTGAAAATAATGATGTAGTATTATATACCTCTGCCAATAATGATGCCACACTTGACATTGGAAACAGAAAATGAGACTTCAACTTTGTTTTCGTGGGGTGGACCACCACCACCACCCCCTCCTCCTCCCCCACCCCATGCTTGATATCCTCCTCCTCCGCCGCCGCCGCCCCCACCCCCAGCACTCCCAGGTCCTCCTTCGCCGTTGCGCTGTGGACCTCGTCCGCCCCCACGATTGCCACCATCTTGGTCACGACGCTGCAACATTCAAGTGATTTAATAACATGAATGTTACTCAATACAATAACCATTTGAAAAAATGTCAATCATCTGTCATATGTGTAGCCTTTTCAAATATTGATAAGCTTTATTGATCGATTCAAAGACTATAATTATCCAACATAACTTCCAGTAAACATAATTAAAATAGAACAAAGAAAATCATGACATATGTAAGTCATTTAAACCTTATAATATTGACTGTAAAACGTACATTTACACTGTCTATGAGGTCAGCAATCATCTGGCGGGCCTGCTCAACCTGGTGAGGCTTTCCTTGAAGGAAGCATCTGAAAACAATTGTTACATTATTTAATTGCAATACAAATCTTTAATACAAAAAAGCAACTATTGACAATATGTGTTTAACACTAAGATACTAAACAAACCCAACCTTCGATCCCCTGGTCCTTCATCTCTTCCTTGGTGAAATTGAACTCTCGCACCAGTTTCTGCTTGAATTTTTTTTATCATATCACCTCCCTTACCGATCACAACACCAACAGCTGCCCGTGGAACCAACACCTGTAAAATCATATACATATATATAATTTACAACAATTCCTAAAGCATGCCATGCCAATATTTTAAAAAATATCCATTGCTAGCATAAAATGTACAAAGGATCGAGAGTTCTCAGTTGTATTGACTATTGATATGAAAGACGAATAACAAACGGGCCGGAAGATTGTCAAAAAGGGGTATCATCACCTAAGCTATTAATGGCATACTCAAAAAATGAAACATCGATGAAAGACTGAGCCTAGAAAGAAATCGGTAAAATTGAAATGAAAAAAAGAAAATCCAGCACAATTTCCCATATGTTAATTGTTAAATATTAAGCTGTCATTTAAAATAAAATTTAATTTTATATTTAATGAATGAATTTATTCACCTAATCTGACCTGACAATACGGAGTTTATGTGACTAGCAATTTCTTTCAGCCTTCTTTTTTTAAGAATGAATAAAGAAATTTTTGACTTAACAATACCTTTTGAGCTGTTTTAAAAATAGATTTAATAGAAACCTAAAAAATATGATATCGACTGAAGGTGCTTGATGAAATTTCAATATGAAATTTGAATAGTTGAAACTTTGTACGATTCTACACGTTTAGTCACAAACAATTTTATCACACGGATGCAACAGAACTGACTGTCACTTCTGTTGCATCCATGTGAAAGGCTCGTTGATGACAAAACATGCGGAATCATACAAAGTTTTAACAATTCTTCTTTTTGAAATTACATTGTATTTAGATAAGTAAAAACATACGAAAGACAAACAAAATTCTATTTAATTGTCTTCGGAAACTTGTGAATTGACATTGCTGTTTGATTTTGACACACTTACTTTCAGTGATGATCCTACTTTGAAAATGGAATCAAGTTTTGATTGCATTTTAAAAAAATTTTCTCTCGAAAATTATGAAAATGCATATAATATAGTTGAACTTCATTATCTAATGCAGCGACACTTGAATTTTAACATGTACAATATAAACAGGACGTTTTTAATTTTTTTACATTTAAATGGATTTTTTGACTGTTATATCAAAGTTCGTTATACTGTAGTGCAGAAACCAACAAGCACCATAAGGCAAAGTATCTTTTGACACTACACAAATTTACCTCATGACCATCAGGAACAGGTTGCTGATCAAAATCATCTCCGGGTGCAGCCCCCCATTGGGGGGGAGCACCTCCAGGGGGTTTGTTACCGCCTCCTCTTCCTCCTCCTCCTCCTCCGCCCCCACTGTACTGCATTTCTTTCTCAGCGATGAGTTCATATACCAGCTGCTTGGCATATTCAACTTTCTGAGGGTCACCAGTAATGCGTAAAGGCTTCTCCTGCAACCGTAAGATTGCAATCATAATAGCGTCAGTTATTAATATAGCCCTATTGATAATAAATATTGTTAGTAATAAAACCCCATATTTAAAATTTCAAAATTTTAATTAGTAAAAACATCATTCATTCTACAATGCTAGTTATTCCAAATTAGATGATTTTCAATAAATTCTAACTAGATTTGTTCCAAAAATTATACTAAATATACAAATAAAAAAGCAGAGAAAAATGGAAGGCAAAATTAAATACTGACATATTCAGGATTGGGTCCATCTTGAATGACCACCATCTTAGCTCCGGACTTTTCTTGCAGCTGTTTAATGGTTTCTCCACCTTTTCCAATGATGAGACCCACTTTAGGACCAGGAACCATTATTTCTTCCTAAAGATACATTGAATTTCAAATAAAAGAAGACATGGTGAAGAAAGTTCAGTACACATTTAAGGTGTTACAATTTTAAATAAAAAAAAAAAAAACCATTTTTTATAATTAAAAAAAACTGTTTTCCGAAACCGGTCCTGATCATTAAATATATAATGGAAATAGTACAAAAAATTGTGATTTCATTATTTAAATTTAAAAAAAAGGTTCAGTGCATGAAGTTGTACAAAAAGAAAGCCAACATAATTAATTTTAACTTCTACACTTTCTGAGCATAATCATATGAGATTGAAAAAGGTTACTTGTTATAATTTGAATTATATTTTCCTTCACGCTTCCAATGCTAACTCAAAATGCCTTGTATTTAATACCAGATTGGTTATTTGATACACATTACTATATCTCCAGTCTTCAATCAATTCCAGGAATGTGTCAATCAAGACAATTTTATGACCTGGATGTATTATCACTTAATCTGGTAATCAAATAAAAGTCTATAGATATCTTTTATTTCAATTTATTTAAAAAAAGTCAAATATGTATATTTATAATTTTTTTCAGGATAGCATTTGCGCGTATTGGAACGTCATTAATGTCAAAGTGGTTAAGTAGATTTGTTCGATAGAGGCATTCTCATTTCTTTGTACCACCTCAATTTTTTCCTACTGTATGGGTAAAAGGCTAATACCAGAGCGTAGTAATCATAGTGAGATAAAATCTGTTAAAGATAAAAATATTCAATAAAAAGAATGTTACAAATATTATGTAAACAAATATATCTATATAATTTATGATATCGATTGAGGGTCCTCGATGTTATTTCGGCATCTTCCTGTATTATATTACAGATGTAATCAGTTCTATTGCATCCATGTGATCAGGATAAATCCATAAGTGATAAAATATATGATATATTCTTAGCGATAGAGTTAACTAGCCTTTAGGCAATAAATAAAACATTGATGTAAACAGTTTCAAAGATGACATACTGTTAAAATAATTTCAGCAAAATGATGACACAACAAACACTAAGTGTACTTTGTGCCTGAAAACAGCAAATGGGTTAACCCGTCCATAGCTAATGGTCCACCAGTATGTTTCTTTCCTACTATTACTCATTTCTAGCTGTCAAAGGGTTAAGAAAAAGCAAATCAAAAATATCAAAAACTAAAATAGATTCTATAAAAAAAATGCACTACATACAAAATTCTGATTCAGTCCACCGGGGGGACCTCCTCCCCCTCCCCCGCCTCCGCCTCCGCCTCCTCCACCCCGCTGTTGTGGAGGACCGCTATCTGGCCCGCCTTCACGGCCTCGCTGATTTACAATGGCACTCACCATCTCCCTGTTTGTAAGAAATACACAAATCAGGAACACAGTTTTAACATTTTACATATTGAGTTTTATTGAGGTTCTGTAAAATTTGAGCTTAGAATTTTTGTTAGATACATTTTGAAACACTAATTGTTTATTTTTTCTAACTGTTTATTCAATACAATATAGTTAAGCAAATCTCCAAATGGCTAAAAGGATGATAACAAAGGAATGATTGGTAAAAAATAATGTGTGACATATTCAGTAGTGTAGTATGAACAATGGCAGTATCCAAATCTTTATTATACTAAGATATAGATGAAGAGATTTTTGTTTTTACAGAAAGATAAAATTTATTTATCAACCTTTCATGGTTAATTAAGTATTGCGAAATCGTCAATATACAGCTCGTATTATCAGTAACAGCCGCAATTGCGAAGGTGAGATGACAGTCAACTGTAAGTGGAGGAGAAAATGCGCTAACAATCTAGCCGTGGAAAAGACGAGGGTGTGATATCAAAAGGTTGAGAAGAAAGCAAATGTTTGCTTCCTTTCCATCAATATATACACAAGACATGACTACCACTCGATAGAACATGTTAAATAATATTTATACCCAAAATGAATAAAATTTACCTTTTTTTTTATTTCTTTTCACATACAAACATGTAACACATAGACATATTTTAGGCAGTAACATAAGAAACAGAAATACAAGGACCATTGTGGTAAATTATAAAACACTAATTGAATTGAACGATTCTATCAATTCATCTTAACTTAGTTACACAACCCACAAGTGTAATTTAACATCTGTATTTCGCATATTTAAAATTACAATTCAGTGTTCATCAGTAACACATTTCAAGTTCATTAATGATGACCATGCACATCACATTCAGGTTAATAGATTTTATATTATATTAATTTATATGTATGTAAATCAGATCATGATGAATTTGACTAAACAATGATGGATTTCAAATTAAATCACCTTGAATCATTTATTTTATTACCTCATATGAAAGAGTTATCAATACAAAAATTAAAAGCTTATAACTTTATGTTATCAGCCATCATTAAAACATTGTGAGTCGCAAATGAAACATTAAATGTTATTTAACCTGATCTGCGTGACAGTTTTTCATACAAACAAAATCTGTAAATCTATCCAGCGTTGCTATTTTTCAAAATTTTCTCTTTCCACATAGAGCTATAAATACACCAATAAAAAATAATTGGGTTGGCTTTTATGGAAGCTAGGTGCATTAGGAATGTTTCACAACATTAAAAAAACACAAAGAAATGTCCTATGTTGTCACAATCACCTTAACAAATATATCCCTAACAAATAACTAACTCTTAAATTGCCATTGCTGTGACATAACGAGGCAACCAATCAAACTCAAATGAACAAGCGCCATTAGTCACATGTCATGGAATGTCAAATTGCAATGCCGCGAGATGAGTGCAAAGTTCAGTGCGAGGTTAAACGCGAGTTAGCACGCAGTTCCAAACTGATTTGGTGGGATCGGAATAAATTTGAAGGGTTTGAAAAATCAATGTTTTAAGCATTAAAACCTGTTACTTTTGACAATTTGGAGGTGGTAGTATCAGGACGGATTAGGCGATATTTTAAAACCAAAATCAGTACCATATGCAAAGGATTGCCCGTGTTACCGACGTTTGAATGTTCGTTTCCCAACGTCTGGGGCACTCGCGTACAGGCCTTGCACATTGCCGTCCCATACGCTGGGGACGTTAGCGTGTAAGAGATTAAGACTTTAATAATGTTTGCTGAGAATACTGACTTGGCACGAGCGACAGCATCCCTTGACCCTGTAAGCATACACATACGGTCAGGCTGACCCCCTGAATCGGGTGCCATTTGTATTTTGCAGCCACTTTCTGCCTGCAGTCGGGAAATTTGTTCACCGCCACGTCCAATAACTGCAAAACAGAGACAAAAATAAAATGATATCCTACATTGATTAACTATTAAAACCAATCTCAAGTTATATATTATAAGAATGGATAAAAAAATAAGGGGAGGTAATCATGTTTATTAACATTTGATGTTGAACAATATTTATTCTAAGATATATTTAAGACTATTATTAGCCCAAAGACAGCACAAACAATTCAAAGATTTTTAAGTAGAAGATTCTTGTATTTAAAAAATATTCAAATATTTTAGGTCTCAAAACTCAAAATCTTTATGACTACAGAGATTTTGGTCATTGGGTGGCAAAAAGAACTTTTTTGTATGTTATCCCATTTTTAATTTTTATTTTATCAAATTTTAAAACACATTATGCTTCAAAGATAGAAAGAGAATTAAAAAGAATCCATGCCTCAAAACACCTGAAATTTTAACCGTTAGATTAGATGGGCGAACACTTTGGGTCAGTAAATCTCATATTGGGGGCAACATTTCAATGTATAAAGTTTAATGTTATTTTCTATCGATATTTTAAAAATATTCATAAAGCTGACATAAAAAATACACAGCAACAATGTCAAGCAGAAAAATAATTTCTACTCACTAAGTCCAACCATCTTGTCGGGAACCCGCATGTGTTCATTTAATGTCTGGTCAGGGAGCAGCTGCGAGTTAGGAGGTGCACCGACGCCCACACCCGGACGTGCGCCTGTCACCGACCCGCTGCAATCACAACACAACATGCCACACGTCATAATACACAACACTCACAGTATGTTTGAAAAATGATTGATCAACAATAATTGCAAATCCCTAACAATGGTGAGGGGAGCAACGCTTAAGCAAGTCATTTTTGTCTTGAAACTAAAACCAGAGTAACTATATATTTTTATGAATTTCTTTTTTATTAAGAAATGAAATCACAATTATGCACAGGTAGAAATGAATTATTTTTCTAATTCTTTCATCACATAATATTTCTTTTAAAGACAAAATGGATCACCACCTTAGTGTCAGCAAACTGAATGTAAGCAATGGCTTTTTCAAAAAGTTAAACAATACTGCTAATACAATAAGTATTAAGGTTGCAAAATAGGTGATCCCATCAACCTTTCAGGATAAATGAACCCATAAATAGGGTATAGCAATTTCTAAACATTTATCAAAGCTTTTGTCAATTCACATTTGGGTGAATAATATTAAAATTTACAATCCGATGACATACAAAATGAGATTGTTACAAGAAAATTTTATTTCACATCACAGAATGCTACATCTATAAACAACACAAATGATAGAACGTTCAATTCAATTTGTGTCAATATATAAGAATAGTCAATATGTACACAAGTATCAATACATTTTATTTTGAATATAGTCCAACAATACTATTTTAACATAAAAACAAGTAATCCAGCAATATATCCATGATTGTATAGCCAACAAACTGGAATGTTTTTACACAACAAAAAAGCAGTCAATATACTCAATCATTGTAATGTGATGAAATAATTGAATCAAACATAATCAGACACACTTAACTACTCATCACATTATTTATAATCTTTATGATAACGAGACTACACAATCCAATACTTGATGATAGCAACAATGACAACAATTGTTGCTGACCATATTGTGTTGCATTTTACAACCTTGAAACCTTAATATCATGTCTTGCAAATTGTTTAAAATATATACTACATTTATTCACCCAGATTTTAAACTCTCTTACTCAATGTACATTAACACGTTGTTTACAGTGTACACAAATTTGTGCGTTTCAGATTGTGTAGGTTAAGCTTTAAACACAAAAAACACATAACATCTTAAGCTTAATAATTCTTCTATTATATTTCCTTTGCCCTGTAGCAAGATGGTGTTCTTAAAACACAAAAACGTTATTGATTGTTCATTGAATTAGAACAAGGCTTTAAATAGGTTTAGTAATCAATGCAGACTGTGGGACAAAAGTACCTGTAAACTATGTGTTAAATATTAACTGTTCAAAAGAGAATTATCATGAGTGAAAGTGCATATTATTAACATAAGAAATATCAGTCCATGTGACTCGATAAGATATTATATTTGAGTTTTTTTGGGGAAATTTTAAAAAAACGTAAAAATGTAATTCTGAAAAAAAAAACAACAATCAAAAAAGTATGCTCATAAAAGTATCACGACGTAAATGTGATAAGCAATCTTCATGAGCAAAACAATATATCTATACTACAAAACGGTAGGTAAGATTTGTTTAGTACCAAATGATTATCATCTACACGAATTAGTGGAGTGGAAGGAAAGAAGATATAAGTGAAGACAAAAATTGAATTTCAATACAAATGGTGACAAACCTCATGCTCCCCGGCGGAGACTGATAATCTGATTCTAGGCCCGCCAGTTTTTTAGCTGAAGGTTCCAATCCGTCTTCTAACGGCCTCTTGTTAACGCCTCCGTCAATTTTTGCAGCGACCTACGAATTTTAAGAAAAATAGTTTAGTAACAATAAAATTATTGCATTGTGTCAGCGATTAACAACTTATTCCACTGAACCGCCATTGTTAAAGCAACGTCCGGCGCTGAAGGATTTAACGTTATCTCAAACGGGCAAATAAGTTATATTTTGATTTCAAGAATCGCGATTAGATGCCAATTTAACCAGGTATCCTACCACCACTTTTCAGATGGAGTCGTTCGCACGTATTATCAGAAATAAAACTAAGGCAGACTAGTCTAGGCGCCAAATTTCTTCTGTCGAATAATCAACAATTCGATAATTGAAATAGATAATTACCAATCGCGCCCGTTGAACTGCCGCTGCGAAAGCCGTTGTTTGGCTGTTATTTTGCGGTGGTGCGACCGATGAGTAGTCACTCATGTTTGACTATCGACACATTCACACGAACAAAATGGCAGCCATGGAAGCTAACCAACTTGCTGGCGGAAGAGGACAATCTGCAAATACAAGGTCGGCTTTCATAGTGCTGCCATACAAAAAAAGTATTTTTATAAATATATAAATTGTTGTAATTGCAAACAATGAAATTATATCCATACACTTCACTTTTACTTGTAAAATGCCAAATAACGAAACTTTCGACTAAAATTGCGATTGATATGATTATTTCTTTCCCAAATGCACACATTTTATCGTAACAAAAGTTTATTTTAGGCTAATTTCTACTCGTTGCGCATACATAAACAATTCTTAGTATAAATATAATATATCTACATATATAAATAAATGCTTTGCAACATGTAAAGCATTTTAAATTTATAATATCTCCTCTGCATATTTGCCGACAATTAAATAGACAGAGTAATTTGATATAAGTTTTTATGTCACGAGTCTGTAATGTGACTTGTTTTTCTCAATCCAAAGATTTATTATGAAAGAATATATTATAAAAAAAAGAAGATTGAAAAATCCAAAACGCTAGCCGCTCTTATTTACAATTAATTTTACAAAGTGTCAGGGAGCTCTCTGGCGAGCGTCATGTTATACATATAAATGTACGTGTACACGACGATAGATTTTATGTGATGGTTTTAAAAAGCGACAAGGCCGCCGTTAAGCAAGCCTTATCACACATATGGATATATGCACACTATGAGTTTAAGTAAGCTTAATATTAGTATAACCATCTAATTAGAATTAGGAGCCAATGCATACATCCATTCATAGAGAAATCTTTATTACATTTCATACATCCATAGACCAGATGCATCGTTCATCGGCGGATGTTGAAGTTGAAACGTCCATGGCAAAGGCACAGAAATGTATGCTTTATTTTTGTTGTTTATTTTCAGTGCAGATGTGATTCATATTTAATTGCCAATATTATTGCCTCTTTAGACAAGTTTAATAATTCGTTTATATGCAAGAATGTAATTTTATCTGAGTTTTTATGGTTATGTTGCAAAAATATTGTCTATACCTACTTATACTCATAGAGTCTAGTGTTTTTATCCGCCAAATATTTTTCCGTTTTCCCACGACGCGTAGTTCATGTAACCGTTCTCAGGAAGCCGCTATGCGCGTTGTGATGAATAAACATAAAATATTACATATTTTACAGACATAAAATATGGCTGATGTAGCTGTGGACGTCTCGGAGGTGAACGGCGAAGAGTCCAACGATCTCAGAATAAACGGTGATGAATACCAAAGTGATGAAATGATAAATGTTGGAGATCATTCCAAAGATAGTGATGATATCGTGATGTCGGAAAACGTCAAACATGAATTGAATAATCCAGAAGATATGACAGATTCACCCATCAAATTGCGTCTTGAAAAGAGTCCCACAGGACCTGTACCTGAAATAAACAAAAGCAAAGATGAAGGTGAAGATCTTAACTCTGCTCCACCAGAAAACACCAATGGCCAGAGTCATATACACCAGACACTAGGTATAGATTTCTAAAATTTGCCATTTAATATTATGGGATAGCACTATTTAATTTGCATGTGGTGTAATAAATTGATTCAATTCAGGGTATTTTACAATTAATCGTTTTTATTGAACACAAATTCTGCCATCGCTTTTGATTTAATTTTGGGCATGTCATACATGTAATCCTTATTGCGCTCTATTCTACACAAAAACAGAGTTGATTTGTTCAATAGTATCTTGAAAATAGTTTATTTAATTTTGGATGTGTCCTGGTTCTTTTTTCGCAAGACATACTTAAAATTATTGTGTTCTTTCTGTTTTTTTTTTTTTTTATTATACCAACCATATCTTTATTGACTACCCTAAACTGACATAGTATTTAAAATAGATTCTGTTTTATATGATCAGGCACTATCAGTAGTATAGTATTCACCCATTCAGTAGCTAAGGTTAAACTCGATACATATTGACTTTTCTACATCCTAGTATGTATAGAACCCCAACCCACTGTATCCATATTCATAAACACGAGTATTATCAATTGATAAAAGTTTAAGCTGTCTTTTAAAAGTTTTTGACTGATTGATTGTTTTTATCAGATATTTTTTAACTATTTAAAAAGTTAATATGACATGCTATTTTTTCTTGGTGTCAAAAATATCCTATATAAAAGAGATTAATATTTTTAAATTTATATTAAATATGTGTATGTCTAATTTGTTATAATGTTAGTAGTCCATTTAAGATTTTGAAATTATTTTTTAAATCCTTGGAGAAATTTTGCTTATGACAACCTTATTTATAAAGTGTCCTCCACAATCACCCCAGTTGCTTCTATACTTGGTGGTATTGTATGGAATTTGTAAAATCGATTGTCTTAATTCATACATATTTCAAATGCACAAATGGCCATATAAAAGTGAACACCTGCGAAATTAGTGAATTATATATATTTCAGTAACTAATATTAAACAAGCCATTTTTTTTATTTGTACAAAGAAAGACAACATTTTTAAATATCAAAAAATTACTATTTACAATCGATATAGAATTTCCTATGCAATTCGTATACGGTATTCAAATAATGAACAGTGATTAGTTCACATGTCTGCAATAATTTTTCAAAATTCCTTAATGTTAGCCAGCTTTTTTTGTCATCTTTTATTTTATCATAGTCCAAAGATGTTATATGGGGCTGAGGTAGAGGCTGTTTCCGGGTCATTCCCAAGCTACTACTTTTTAATGTGGCATAATTTCTCTTATATTATGAATAAATGTTGACATTTTATATCAATGGTAAACATTTATACAAAAATATAAAATTAGTGTTTAACAAATTTTTGTGGTAGCGAGCAGAATCATGTCATGGAATATTGAATCAGCAGTAAGCGTGATATGTCCTAAAGTTGAATCATTTTTCTTTTGGGATCTTTTTATATTTTGATGAGTCAATTATCCTCCTAATAAACTTTACAGGTCATAATCCATGAACAGTCATACATCCCCGTATAATTAAATATGGTGAATGTTTTATAGACCTTTTGTCACAGTGGGGAAGACCTTACTCACGTAACGCTTACCACTTTTTCTCCGCACAATCTCCAATCAGACCCGATCATATTGAGTTTTGACTCTTCTAAATTTACCACATTTCTCTTATCGTTTTGTCAATCCAGTCATCTATTCTTCATTGCCATGGTGAGAAGTGGCTTATTTGCCAGAAACATGTCTTTTAATCCCACATTTAAAATCCCTGTTTGCACAATCAATTATGATTTTTTCCAGTGAAGAGAAACAAATCCATTGTTACGAGTCAGTATTCACAAAAGGTCCAGTACTTCTGGATATTCTCTCCAATCTTCCGGAATCGGAATATATTTTTATTTAATTTGTGTACATTATATATGTAGTATATTTCCCAAATCGATTTTTTTTTCTGTGCAAATTCAAAATCGTATTTTCGATTGTTTTAGCAGGGTGTTACTGCAACCGTATTCTTTTAGGTTAAAATCTCTTCTTAAATGAAGACAGTAGATCTCTTAATACAATATAGAAAACAGAAAAAAAATCAAAAACAATTGGGAAAAAAGATAGGTCAATGTGAAAAATTATATAATATTCAGAGCATTCACTTTTACTTGGCCACTAGCATATTGCGTCGGTTGACATACTTAATAAAATTAATTTTATCTTTTATGAATTACATTTAGAATACAATAGTCTGTACTGGCTTAAACCTGTTATAGAAGTGCTTTCCAAACTTTCCATACCATGGCCCCCTAAATATGAAAAAATGCCCCCTAACAAAAAACATGTTGAATGTGAAAATTTTTGTAGCCCCCTGTTTAGGAAGCAGAGACCATTACTAGCAGCAAAATATGCAATAGTATAAAACAATTGAATGTGTCCTCACTGTGTTATATAGGTAATCAAGTTTCTTCCAAGATACCTGTGGGTTCTTGTGGTTAACACCTCGAAAAAAATTCTGATGAAACATGCTGAATTCATTAAAGTACTAATCTTCTAATTTTTCTCTATCATTTAGACAATACTATTTCCACTCCCGCAGTCAAAAGTCTCAAAAGAAGAGCTAGCAGTTCTCCCATTCTCAGTGATGATGAAGAAGAGCTGACCGGTTTTGATGTAGCTACAGATCTTCCAGAATCTCCAGCTGTTCAAATATACAAACTTGTTGGTAAGGATGAAAATATTTATCACTTCAATTATAAAATAGCAATATTTTTTTCTCCTCTGAAAAATGGCTCAAAAGGAATTTCTTGTCAAACTACATTGTATTGACTTTATATCTTACTTAACTTAATTTATTTGATATCAAATGTAAACATATTCACTAAAAAAATTCACTAGACATTTTGACCTAACTGAAAATTTCTTTGCATCTAAACCGCACTTAAGAGCGATAAATGTCTACATTTAATAAGACTAAATGATTGATTTGAATGTTTCATATGAAAAGCAAACCTTGTTTCTGTGTCATTATAATGACTTAATTATTTTGACCTTGACGATGCTGAGCCAAATGAAGTTTTCGATTTTTTTTTCTATTCCCATGCGGTATAGTGCATTTTAACCTAGAAAATAATAAAAAAAAACTCGCCAGAAAACAGAAATAATAAATTATATTGAATTTATTGTTGGTATAACCGTGAGTCTGACTGTAGCATAGTTTGCTTTTGTTATTTCATTTCTCATGCATTCGATTATGAAGAGCAAAATATTACTGTACAACACAACAGTCGCACTGACGCAGTGTCTGTCCACTTACCTTCCTTTGCTCTTAGCACCCATATTCTATAATCACTTCAACAGTGGGCTTATAAATTTCATATTTCACTAAATAAAAATCTATTTAACTCAAATATCATTTGCGTATTTAGAGGTAGGTGTGATAGTGTTTTTTATATATCCTTCAAGCATTGATAAGAGCATACAAATGCACTCTTAGTTGGAGTAACACACACAAATAAAATAAAAAAAACTGACTGTTTCCTTCTGCTATTATATGTGATTATTATTGGTTTTGATGTTAATTATTTAAAATTTTCTGTATGTGTAAAATTTTCACAATAGCTATGGTTTTTGAAACTATGAATCAGTGCTTTGATATATTCAAAACTTATATCGTACTATGCGTCATTGTTATATTAATACTGAATTTTTTTAAATTCTCATTTCAAATGCCGTATCAGATTATCTTTTGTTTTAGTTGTAAAAGTCTGGTTTTTTTTATCAACATTTTTTAATGTGCTATCAGTGTGGTGGCCTTGTTCATTTCAATCTAATTCAGATCCTTGTCAAAATTACCGTAAAGTTTTATTTATTTTATTAAGCTGCTTTGAATTGAATGAATATTTTTTTAGAATTGATCGAAATTATCTACTAGAGTGTAATTGACATTTGTCTTTGATTTATTTTTTATTTCATAGATAAACTGACTCAGGATATTCTGGCTGCAGAAAAATTGAATAAGCCGCGGACAGGACGGCAACCTGCCAAGCGAATGAACATGCTCATTGCATCCCCTGCTCACTCAACGGGTAAATTTAAGCAATCTTTCACAATCGTTTCAAAATTTTCTTGACATTTATTGCATTTTAACCCTTAGTGCATAGAGAGTGGTAAATAACATTCTTGAGCAACCAAGTAACAACTTACATTCAGTAGATGCTACCATGAGTGTCATTCACGGCTCCAGTCCAAAAGATGTATTATAATAATTGGAACATTGATTAAATATTGTTTTATAAAAAAAGTCATCAGAATGCACCATCAAATACATTTATTTAGATTGTACCTATTACAGAAGGGGTGAATGATGTTATATTCAGCAAAATTTTCTCTCACACTAAAATATTAAATATGTGTGTATATATATTTCACCCACACATGCCCAAGAGATCAGTCTGTAATATAATATCAATATTTGGATCGCACATTTAGAATATACATGAAAAAAAAATGTTTAAAAAGTAAATATGCTTTAGTTTTATGGAAAAGTGGTGTCCTATTTACATGTCAATGGGTGCTGAATATTATTTTTGTTATATCTCATACATACTTAATTAGATTAAAAGCTTTGTAATATATATATATAAGAATATTGAAATAGTATTATTTTTGTTTATAATTTTTATATAGAGGCAAATTAGTTTGCATGCAAACCTAAACAACATTTTTATCACCTTGTGCATTTAATATGACGTTATGCTCATTGAGTTAGTTTTTCTTGAACTGCAACTAAATGATTCATTCCATCAAACCAAATGTCAACGTTAGATATTCTGTACAAATTCATTTAATTTTTGTTCCTGTATTAATTTGTAAAAACACCTCTACTTGCAATAGGAGGAAAAATATTGATCTGATTTACCTCTACAATACAAGAAAAAAGACATCTTCCCATTGACCTAAATGTGAGATGGCAATATTTGTTAACAATTTACACCCAAGCAGCAAATATAATTTTACCTAATAACTTCATAAATCCAATACATTAGGCTATCGTTGACTTAGAAACATAATATTGTATAGTTCTATAACTAAGCTTGAATGATTCATAGTGAATATTTCAGAGGTCAAAAATTGTTACAACTTTACAGGCCTAAGAATGACACACTTATTTCTTATGTCAGTTTTTACAAATATTTATAAGATAATGCGATATTACCATCAATTACGTAAAACAAAAATAAAATATAACAATCCATGATCATGTTGTTTAAATATATATATACACCTAATTCTACTGTCTTACAATGGGCATATCTGGGTTATGATAAATAAACCAACAGTAGTACTAATGAATTTTTTTTTTCTAGAAACACCATCTCGACCATCCTCTGGCCTATCTTTTAGATCAGACGGTTCATCAATAGAGGTTTGTTTTTTTTTTCTCTTCAATAAAAATGTTATTATAATTTTTTGATTGTTGTGTTCAGTGGAATTTAATTACTATAATTAATTTGACACTTATCACTTTTAAGGTGTTAACTGTCACTTCTTGATGGAAAGGCATGATATTTTGAATAATAAAAACACATTTTTTTAGTACTTATTTCCACAATATATTTTTTGATCAGGACCGGTTTCGCTCATCGCGAGCATTATCAACTGATGCTCGCGATGAGCGAAACCGGTCCTGATCAAAATATATTGTGGAAATAAGTACTAAAAAAAATGTGTTTTTATTATTTAAAATTTGACACTTGTTTTTGTATATTATTAGATATCTTTTTAATGTCAACTGGTATTTAAGGCAAGGCACATCGCAGTTGGTTAGTTGTTTTCATCAAGGTTTTCTGTGATACTCCATTTTTACTGCATTCAATTCTCATTCAACTGTAGCACAAGCTTTTAAAACATCAATTATTGAATCTGTGTTCCAGAAAATGTTTTTCAAGAACTCTTGTCATCACTGATTTACTGTAAATAATATTCTATAAATTATTGCTACGATTGTATTATACATATTTTCTCCCTAATCTATAATCTTATATTCTGATACTTAGCCAGGCCGATCAGCAGCAGAAAGCCCGAGCACAATGTCCAATAGAAGCATGTCCAATCGCAAAGCAAACGTAGAGCTATCTAACCCTCTATACCGAGTACCTTTTGAGAGAGGGTGGAAACGAGAGCTGGTCTATAGAGCGCAGCAAGACCCTCTTTCCAAAAGACAGGGCGACATTTATTACTACGCACCCTCCGGAAAAAAATTGCGATCCACCAGAGAGGTAATGCAGTATTTCATAACTCTTGTAATTATATATCGACCAAATAAACACTGATTTCCAGTTCTCAGTTTGGTATAGATAACTGTCTCGATCCTTGTGATTCATTGAATACTTTTTTGATTCCTGGAACAGTTGAATAAAAAAACATTGAAGCAATCAAATAATGTCATAAAAATTCTGTAAAACTATATACTTAACCTTTCCGGGAGTAGAATAATTTATATGGTGAAAGCTATGGGGAGTGAGTTTTTTTGACATGGAAAATACAAACATTTTTTTTTATCAAATCATGATACAAGAATATAAAAATAGTAAAAAAAATATTACTCACGTTTTTAAAGTTTTATCATTAAAAAATCGATTGCGGATTTCAGGGATTGCAAACCATCGATACACACTAAAAACACTCCACTTTTCACTATTATAGTAGGTATACAAAATAAATAAAAAAGCAGTTATAAAAACAATATTAACTTAGAAGTGTTATTTTGTATGATAATCCAGGCCAGAAAAACAAAGATTTCTTGCGCTGTCGTGTTTACCCATTTTTTCATTTTGGACGATTCAGGTGATTTCTGGGATACAGCTGCGGCATAAATATTTGTTTCTCTAACTATTACGTCCACGGCATGGGTAAAAAAGAGCTGAAAAAGTTCAAACTCAACGTAATCCCCTTGTACATTTAAATGTGTTTTTACCCCGGACTGAAACCCATCGAAATCGTGAAGAGTTGGAGTAAATGTGGAGTTGTTCCATATTCTTGATTCTTCCCGCCTGCGTTTTGCACTAGGTTGAATATCTGGTTCCTCATCATCATCAGAAGAAGAATCAAAAAATTCCATTGATATATCATCAATATCTTCGATGTTTTCTTCCTCATTGTCACTATTCATAAATATGTCCTCAATTCCTAAGTCTCTTTCCATTTTAGCAATATAGATCGGTAAAAATAAATCACGGCAGTAAAAATTCTAAAGTAAATACAGCAGGCGATATAATAAAAAACTTCAAATCACGTTAAAATATAGTATGGTACTGTAAAACTTATAAAAATTGCAAGAAAAGTATGATAAAACACTGTATAAAACTGTAATTCACATTAAACTACGTAAAACACTAATAAACCTCCGAACCTTGCGAGAATTTTGTAGAAACACACAATATAAAACAACAAAATCACACTAGAACACGCTAAAAAACAGTAAAACATCACAATATCGCGAAAAAAGTATGAAAAAGCGCGCGCACAAAAATCTTTAGTTTGCAATATATGACTTGTTGAAGCTTGCTCGTGTGACGTCATACAAACATCACGTGACATTCGATAAAGTAAATTTTTGCAGTTTTTAAATTTGGAATCTGTTTTGGAATTGTAAAATAATACTCTATATTGTCCACAGATGGCATTATAATTCATACTTGAAGAATAAACACACCAGTCACCCATACAAATGCACTGTCATATATACGACCATACTCTCCTAAAGGTTAATACAAAATCTGATAATGCTAATCGGATAGCTATGCAAGTTGAAATTTACAGCAATTTCTCACCACAATATGGCAGCCATAACCCAACAGCATGCAAAATTGCTAAATGGTTGACACTAGTGCCTATCAAGTGTTACCTCATTTTGACCATAATTGCCAGCAGTGAGGTTGAAAATGTATCAGATATCTAATGCAAGCATACATTTATATTTTTTACATCCACACAGTGAATGATTTTCATACAAAAAGCAACTGTTACATATCTTACAAGTCTCATCAGATCGCTTACTTGACCAACAGATAATGTAATGAAGGAACAGGATGGCAATTATATAAAGAATTGACATTATGTGATATCTCGATTTCCAAAAAATATTCACAAACTCTTCTCATGTCTTTTCTTTAAAAGGTTTACGATCTATGATAAATTCAGCTTAATACATTTTCACTACTGCTCGAAATTCTCAAGTACTTTTGCAACCGAACGTTACAAAACGGGCATTATCTGAACTCTATGTCCATCTTGTATATCTTTATGTACACATAGAAAGGATACCGGAATTAGTGCAATGTTGTCAAGCCAACAGTGGTTGCGTTCAACGCTCAAGTGAACATAGGTTTTAGTCACAGTTTTTACAGATGAGCCGGAAAGATGCACCAATTTCTTTATAAATAACTACTCAGAACACAGGTTGCTCTCTGGTTAGTATAGGCTCTACTAGTCTGATACTCATTGGAATTGTTTTCCCAAGTGTTAATTGTTTCTAGCAGATACATCGACAAATTTGGAAATTTATTTTTATAAAAATTGTTAAACGATTATCTTTATTTCAGGTATCTGAGCATTTGATAGATAGTGATCTCACAATAGAAAACTTCACATTTTTTAAAGAACCCATAGGACTTGATGACCCGGAAAAAGAAATTATTAGGTTAGTAGTGATTCTATAGGTCTACATGGATTTTTTTCATTATTTATAATGCAGTAATTATATATGGCACGGCATAGATAATTACTGCAACAGAATTTCATTGAAAGATCCAAGAAATATATATATATATATAAACAAGATGTGAGAATGCAAATTTCATTTTTCACTTTGAATTCCTGCTCATTCTGTTGTTTTTTTTAATGTTCACACAAGCGATTTTCAGTCTGGTTTAATAATCCGAAGTGACTACATGGCATAAAAAAGTATTATAAGAAGTGTCCGTTTGTAAACGTTACTTGAAATTCAAAACTACGGACACTTGTAAATCTTAATTGAAATATGAAACTACACAATTCCAATGAAATATTTAGCAGAGCTCTAAATTTCATCAGTGTCATTTTCATTGATGTGCATTATAAATTGAAAAGAAATCCGTGCCTACTTTGTCAATTCTAATATAAATTTTGATTATTATTCATTTATTATGAACTCGATGATTCCTGAAATTATCTAGCATGCATATTTGCGTTATGTATAGTGTGTTTGTATTTTTGTAAAGGGAAACAATGATTTTGTCACATTTCTTAGAACTGTGACACTGAATGTTGAAAAGTTATGATTCTTGTGCAGAAGTCTTTTCTGTGATGGTTTTCTGCTTATAAATATTCAAAGTTGCAGGCTCACAAGCTCAAATACTAGTAATAATTCTTTACTCCTTCTATGCAGTGCTGTGACGGAAAATTGAAACGTAAAAAGTACATTTTTAAATTTATTTCAGAGATGCCAAGCCTCTACGTTTGTCGCGTGGAGATTCTGCAAGCGAAAGTTCCATTACTATTCCCGTCAGTTCAGTAAACACTTTGATTCGAGAGGGAAAGAGAACACCTAAACCAAAAGGACCGAAAGGTGCTTCACCTGAAAGGGGTCTATCTCCTAAAGTCAAGACACTAAAGGTATATTCTTTAAAAATAATCCCAGAGCTGTACTAGGTATTGTAGAAAAGTTCCTAGAATAATAACTATGGAATTATCAAAATATTTTTATATCCCAAATTCAAATTTTGCATCAATCCAATAGAATTAGTTCTGACAGTGGCAATCAACCATAACTTTATAACATTATTTTTGGCGTATCAACTGTGGCGACTTGCGGATAAAACATCTGGAAGTTCTGTGATTGATTAAAAACAAAAAAAAAATGTTCATTTGGGTTGTATATATTACTCTTCGTGTATTATATTTAACCGTTAGAATGCTACGCGGCGCAAAAGCGCTGCGATCGTTTGTATCGAAAATTGCGGCGCAGCGCAAAAGCGCTGCGAGTTTCAGTGTGTTTTCGGTGCTCCGCGGGAGTGCACGTACGCTAACCTCGCGCGTAATTTGTAATGAGAGTGCATTCTTATACATTTAAAAATAACTTTTATCGTTTTTTATATTATTTTAAAATATCACTGCTCGAAACCATCGTAAGGAAACAAATCGATATGCTGCACAGTTTTTGGCCTCGCACACTGTATCGGATAATTCTCGAGCAAAAAAGTGGACGCCGACAACAATATACGAAATGAAAGCCTTTATTGCTGTCATACTCGAAATGGGAATAACGAGAAGGCCAACAATTAGTAGTTATTAGTAGCTATTTGTGCGGCAAAACATAATTGTTGAGCTATTTTTTTTTGATTTTTTATTTTCTAAAAGAAATAAAATACAATAATATTGATATCACTTTATGTTTAATAAACATTAATAAACAATAAACATTTTATCTTTATAATGCAAAAATAATTAATAAAATTGATTGATATTTGTCTAAGTTAGAGTGTTTTATTTGACACCATTATTTTTTCCTCTAAATTAATCAATATGTGTATAGCAATTTTCATTCATTTTTGCCAAAATTGCTTAGCACTAAAACGGTTAACAATAATCATTCTTCATACAGGAGCGGCGTAACTGCAATGCCCATGACCGCTATGCTAGCTATAAGCGCTGAGGGCATATCAGTTGTGACGCGCATAGCTGCCATACGCATACAAAGTGTTATAGAGTGGTCTTTTATCAACCCATCATTTTTAAGTGGGAAATAAAATTTATTGTAACTATTTTGATATAGTTTTTTTTTGTGCAGGTAAAATCATTGGGATCGCGCTTAAGCATAGGGACCCCACTCAAAGAGTCCCCGTTGGTTGTCAACACCCCTAAGGCGTCAAGAAAATCTCTCAACACGGCTACGGCTACACCCTGGAAACAAAAAAAGTATTAAAAGAATATTAACCATTTTCTTTCTATCCTATAAAAGTATAAATAAATGCTTTCTTTCAATATTGATGTGTACTTGGATTTAATTTCAATACAACAATAATATTTTCGGAAATCAATTTCTTTTGGTTTGGTTCTTTATTTTGATAATTATGAAATATCACTATGATTGATATTGTCAATTTAGATGCTACATAGTGTTTCAATGCTGATTTTTAGGTGTTATTGTTGCAAAAACTCCAATGTCGAATAAAATGCGACCTAAATATAAAATTGATAACTGATATTTTCGTATGACATATTATGTAATGAATGTGAATCTGGTGAATGCCCTCACCTGTTTCCCCCCTTAACCCTCTGATCACTCCCAGTGTCCAGGCGCCTCATCTAGTCTTTCAGAATACTCCCGAGGCGAAAACTAATTACTACGGATTGCCGAGGTTCCCGAGTTCGCATGCAAACTATGCCGTTTCTCCCGCTGGCAGTATCAGTCCTAAAGTATGTGCCATTTTCAAGTTTTCCAGATATATCTTATTTGTTTAAATAATGAATTCTGCAAAATATGTAAGAAATAATAATTTCCTTCAACAAACTCTAAAATCAAATTACTCTCATAATAAATATGAATATGTCTGTAACTAGAAAATTTATATTGACTATTTCAACTGAAACAATAACTCTCGGTCTTGGATTGCAAGGAGAGGGTTCAAGAGATCGATATTCTGAAGTGCCAGTTTTGTTTCAGAGTGGAAGTGAGCCATGTTCGGTACGATGCAGAGAGGCTCAGGGGGAAGTTCCATCGTTGCAGTGTGGCCTATGTCTTTGCCTCTATCATGACAAATGTGTTGGTCAGCAGCCAAAACGGGTTCAAGGTGTCAGATATGTCTGCAAGGTATGTCCAATTATCCTTGTTAGTTTCTTTACTCTTTACTTTACTGTATTTTATTTTCAACTAAAAATGATCGAATCATTATAGATTTGTAATAGAACTAACATCAATACTTTTTTTTTCACTGAGCTTGAACTCTATCAATGGCATCCGTGTGTAATCTTACTAATTTGTTAAATGAAAATTTAGAAAAAAAAATAATAAAGTGTCTTTTCTATTTCTATAATACAGAATTGTCACATGGCAAATGCAGTGCAAATATCTCCACCGCCTCCTCTAACTCACGTATCTGCGATGAAACCGTCGCAGAACTTGACACCCCCGGCCTTGCAGCCTGCTCCGAGGCCTACGCCTCAGCCTCGATTGGTTCCGGTCCTGTCCCGCGTTCCTGTTCGACCGAACAAAGGCAAACTCGTCACAGTCCCAACCCTGAAGAGCATCGTGGGATCTGTCACGACTTGGCTGCCTCCTTCCTCCAGCATTCGAATGGCGACTAAACAATCTCAGGGAGCCTCCGCTGACTCTTTTGATTCTAATAATATCAGCCGAATACTACAAGGCATTGCAATTTTGAATGGAAGAAAATATGTCGTCGTGCCTAAGCACAATGTCATGAGTGTTTCAACAGGATTCACCGGACAAAACACCACCCTTATCCCTATGCATGCGGAAAATACTTCCAACCTTGCCGAATCTGTAGAAAAGGCTGCAGACGGTCCTGTAGGAAAAATACAGAATGTTTCCCCTGCTAAATGTGACAGTGTAGTCAAAACTGAAACAAAAGATCGTGATGAAAGTGGTAAAGCGGAAGGAAAAGTTGTCATAGTTGAAAAGTTTGTGGATTCGGTTGAAACGATGGAGGAATCTGAAAACTTCCTAAAGAGAGATTCAACTGAGTGAGTATGTAGACTAAGTTTTTGTGATTCATCAATTTTGTGTACCCATACCGCTTGTGAAAATATTGTTATATATATCCAGACGGGTCTCCGAATACCTTGCTTTTCTCAGTTTACAGTTAGAAATGGCTTTGAATTATGAATGAACTTTCATTAAAATCTAATATAATTACATTCTTGAAGGCTCAATTCAATACATACTTGTCCAAGCATGAATAGGATATGTGCATTCTGGGTATGTGGAAGATAATATTGTAGTCACTGTTAGTCAAATATTCATAATGCTTATTTTTGATAAGAATTAAATTTCTCTAAATAGTGAAAAGTATACAATAGTTTTTTTTTTTTTTTTAATATATTTGTCGATGGTGAGGTGGTGCATTCAAGATAATAACTTTTTCTATATGTTAAGTTAATTGTTAATATAAAATTGAAATTATTTGATGTTTGCCATGGGTGTCCAAATGTGGCCCTTGTGCTGCATGAGGCCGACTTTATAATTGTATCTCGCAATTTGTGAATTAGTTTTATTTAGCTCAAGCAATGTGCTATTTACTGATTCACTGATATTTACAAAGACTATATTGAAATTATGGTAATGAATACTTTCAATTATTATTTTTTTTATCTTGGAATAACAGTTTTTTATTTTTAAATATGCAATTTCCAATTTCCAGAAAAGTTACATTGGGTTGTCCTATGTGTAATTCTATATTTGAGTTAGTTGTGAAATCAATTATAATTGCGATAGGTTGTAAATTGCATGAATTGAAGGGCCTGGAAGTGTATTCTTCATAAAAAAAATCTATGAAATCAAAAAATCTTTTGCATTTATTAGGTATTTGTAAAGGAAATTGGATTCTGTATTACAAAGAAAATATCTGGATGGTGACTGGTGATTAGGATGTAGACAAGTCATCTCATACTTTTTTTTTACAATGGTCACACACAACTTTTTCCTACGTTACTTATAAATTGTGACAGTGTAATATCTTTTATTGTCCAAATAACCGGTATAATGAATACTTTTTTTTATTATTTCATTGAATATTGGTTGAGGGAGGCATCTTTGCAATGAAATGTGTATACATATCCAATATAAACATTTCTTATGTACTATTTCGAAGGGTATCAAATTATCCTCATTAAATTTACAAATTAATCTGCTTTTCAGTATTTTATATTGAGTTATTTTTTTCCCAGAAGAGATATTTAATTCCTCAGGTGATAGTACCGATATTTTAATTATTGAATAAGGGTGCTCGGTGGAAACTTTACAAAAATCTTTTACACACACTGAATTCATTTCGTATAATATATTTTCATGAAATTCCGCTTCACTTTCAACCCGCTGATTGCTTGTCTTCCCCTGCCTGTTACCATAATCTTTCCCAATATTTAAAAAATCAAACAATATTTCTAATACCATATAACATTTGTTTTTTTTTTTTCATTATTATTATTTATGGTTTTTCATTTTTTTTCACTCTATTAATTGGTGTAAGTCAAATATCAAAAGATCTTCATTGAAATGGAATCGGTGGTTTTCCGTCCTTTATCCTTTCACATAGTATTTATTATAAAATATTCACAACGCTCTTATATGTACATTTTCATAGCTAATAAAATTTTTGTCACAAAATATTAATTACAATCGCCATTTGAATAAAATTATTCAAATCTCTATGAGCGTGAATATAATTGTTGAAAACATGTTGATTGCTGCACTTGAATTAAACAATTTCGATTGTGCTTTGTTTTTTTTTATATATTGGGTAGATAATTGATTTATGGCACATCGAATAGCTGTAACAAATTTATTCAACCAATTCTGTGATCGTGAAATAGAAAATGTGAGAGAGTTATTGAAAAGCTTAGCTATTTCCATTTTTAGATACTTAAAAATTTTAATTTTACATATTGACAAGTTACGTTTATTTATTTTTTTGTTATATGTTAATCTTTACATTCAGCAAAATTAATTCGTTCCTTAATGCCTCATCGGCATAGACATATGTGGGAAAAAAGAAATTGTTTCAACATGCGATTGTGAACTAAATTCAAATAAAAATTTAATCTTCAGAATCTGGATATTCAGCCATATACATCTCAGTATGTACACGCTAGGCAGAATAGATACTATTGAACACAGTTGTGCTGAAAAAGAGTTAATATTGACTTTTCTGAAATATCTTTTAACTTTATTAATATTATTTGAATATTTTTAACTAATAATTTGTTCTAACAAATAGGTTTTATTTGACAACCGGAAATGGATCAAGCTACCTACAAAGAGTCACAATTTTTTTGAAAGACATTCATTAGTCACTTGCTATGTCTGGCAGTATTAAATATATAATCATGATCTTAAATATTACAATCAATCATTTGCAATTGTGTTGATATAAATAAAAGCTTACTTATGTTTCACAATCCACCGAGTACCCTTCCTTAAGCTTGTCGCATATAAAAATATTCTCTAATTTTTTCATGTGAGAATAAACCAATTGTAGATTGTGGAGTTATTACTTTTTTTTTTTTACTTTATGTATATAAAATGTGTTTTCTTTTCTTCTGTTTGCAGATGATTAGTCTCGGAAAATGGAAACCTTTTGGTTTTATAAAAAAAATCTCTATTTCCTGTTTCTCCTCCTGTCCTCCCCATTTTTTTCCTTGTTTTTAAACCTGCCAGATTCATAATCATTATTATTATGTCTTACAATCAGCATTTTTTATCATACTTAGAGATCAATCTTATTGCATTTCAAATTAACATATTTGATGCCAAACTACATTTCTTGAACCACTTAAATGATTTCACTCATAAGTAATACTATTTATAATATATATTTCCTTAGATTTTGATGCCTTTATATTTGTTTTATGTCAACAAAACATTTGTAACAATTGAACCAGTGATATAAGAAAATTATTAACCTTAACTTTGTATTGAAAATAATTTTATACAAAATTCAGATCAATAATTAACATCTAAAATATCTACAGATTCAATCAAAAATTAATGCTATTTGCAAAGTATTGTGAATTCTTATAGGTCAATGCTTTGAATGGTCTGTAGGAACGTGTGAACTGCATGTTGTATTTATTTTGATATTCAGAGTAGCATAAGCACACTTACTATAGTGAATATCCAATCAGCTAATAAAATTTTTGTAAAGTACACCGAGCACAAAATATGGGAATTTTTTTTTTCTTTCGATATATATATTTGAATTTTTCATTTTGTTTTCCATTACAGCATTGATGAAGATGCATCTCCTGCTACACCTGCTGCTAAAAAGGCAAAGATCGACACGCCCATCCCAAAGGAACCCTCCAAGAAACAATCTGTCACGGCTAAAACATCTCTGAAACCCAACAAATCAGAAAATGGTACACCTGGTTCTTTGAATTCAGCATATATCATGTAATATGATTGTTATATAAATAATCCAATATTTTTTTTGTCAATAATACACAGGTAGTAAACGTGGCCGATCAGGAAAAGCTGGCGAGAATGAACAGAAAGATCACTTTGCAGAATTTTACAAAGAAAGTCGGGAACGTGGTTATAATTCAGTTGTACAGGTAATTTTCCATTTTTATTTCATGTATTCTGCAGGACAGCATTAAGATTTGTATCTCGTGGAAAATGTCTGATGAATGAGTTCATATGCCAAGTAAACTGCAACTATGAAAATATTACTAAAAAGTATTATAAAATTTTCAGAAAAACACGCTCATGAACCATTTATCATATTTTTTGAATAATCTAATAGTACCTTGATTACATGATAAATGATTGAAGATGAAGAAAAGGAATGTATCCTATGATTTTTGTATGAGTGGTGCCCTGAAAGCACAATTTTAGATAATGCGCTCTCTATCTGCCATGATAAGCTTCTTCTATTTTAATAATGCATCAGTTGAAATCAGTGCCAATGGTTCTATTCTCATGTTTTTTTTTATTAGCTAGGCAGTTGATGCGTTATATCTTTAGATTAGGCTGAATGATGTGTTATTTTTTCTTTCTATTCATGTTTGTTACATTGCTTTTTTTGCGGTCTTCATTACAGTTATTCTCACTGATGATAATAAATGAATGTGTGCATATATCACGCTTGTTTGAATAATCATTGATCTGCTTATATTCACCTTTCTCCTTTTGATGAATTCTAATTTTGTTAATTTTATATGTCTACACACTTTTATTTTTTAGTGTAATTAATTATATGTTACATTCTGTTTAATCTATTATGTTCACCGTGTGTTGTTTGAATAGATTTTTCAGTATCTTAAGATGCGTGAACTGTCTGCCGCAGCTAGGGTTTGTCGTTTGTGGCGAGATATCGCCGCTACCCCTGCTCTCTGGACATCTGTTAGGATGAAGAATTCACAGGTCAGTTCCACTACATAATCAATTGAATTTTTTGATTTCGCTTAGTGAGATTGACAGAAATATTAGTATGGAATTGACAACTGAATAATTTGTTGAGAAGATTTTCATGAGTCAAAAAATCATGTATATATAATACTCCAGGCATCGGAAAATCCGAGAGCCGCATGTGGCTCTTAATTGGGCTAAAGGCTCCCAATGTTTTTTGTTTAAAAATATAGGTATTTTCTTACCCCATTATACTTTTGTGAATTTGCTCATTTTCCTTTCTAAATTTTACAAGTGACAAGATGGAATTGAATTGAATGGAATTGTAAAAGACATTTTTATAATATTTTGTAATATCTGTAATTTTTTTTTATAAATGTAATTGAAATTACTTTAAAGATATTAACTGTCATTTTTTGGTGGAAAGTCATTATATTTTAAATAATTCAAACTTATTTTTAACACTATTTCCATAATATATTTTTCGATCAAGACTGGTCCTGATTATAAAATATAATGTGGAAATGGTACAAAAAATAGTTTTTATTGCTGAAAAGAATAATTGAATTTTAATTAATGTATTTAATACTTGATGAGAATGTGACCATGGTGGGTATCTCTCTCTATATACATATATATATATATCAAAATATAGAATGTGGCTCTTGTTGACATCATGTTATATCCTATTAATTTCATTATTAATTAAATCACCTATTATCACCTATTTACTTAATATGTCAATTGCATGTTGAACTAGGTGAACAATTGGCAAGGATTAGCTTTAACATTAAAACGGCATGGGACTCGACATTTGGATCTGCGCAAGATGCTCCTTCCAACACAAGTGCCCGATCAAGTTTGGGAAGAATTCACACAACATATCGCAACTGTCGATTCGCTTCTCAGGTAATTTCACAAAATTTTTTTTTTTTAGTAATATTCTCGACTAGTTTTTTTTTGACACTCAATAACTGACATGTTATGTTTGCTCTGTGGCTTTATGTTTACAGAATAGATTTATGCCGGTGTCCGGCGTCTGTTGTGGAGCGGGTCTGCTCCGGACTGCCCCAACTGCAAGCGCTCACGGCGAGTAGTATACGATGTGTCGAACTCGACCCCTCACCTCTCGGTAATCTCACACAGCTGCAGGAGTTGCGCATCAAAGGAATGACCGGTCTCGATCTCACCTCCAGTCTCAAGTGCTTGGAGAATCTCACCAAGCTGAAACATCTCAGCTTGACATCGGTGAAAGGTGATGATTTAAAAGCTTCCATTGTTAGCTGACCACTCCTTAAACTTCAACCTATTTAAAAAATAATGTTACGATCCGTTTTCATCATCAAAATACCAATATAAGTATTTTAAGAAATATATAAGCATTAATAATTTTTTATCACCTGAATCAATAATTCTTCCAGTGAGCGAAATCCGCTATGATCTTATGCTTTAGAATAAGAAATTAGTTTATGATATCGACTGAGTGTGCTTGATGGAATTTTAATATCAAATTTGAATTGTTACAATTTACAGAACTCGGTTCTGTTGCATCAGTGTGATGAAATGCTTGAAGATGCCGAAAGGCGAAACCCAGGTCGTTAATGACAAAACATGTGGAATCGTACAAAATTGTAACAATTCAAATATGAAATTAGTGTCGAAACAATAATGATTTATTTACTCAAATACAACAGATTTCTATTACGAAATGATGGTTAACACTCAGCTGGAAATCAATAGACACCAATTATCACAAAGGATTCTTAACGAACAAACTAACATAATAGTATCGCCACTTGTCCAGCCGTTGTACAAAGGGGTGGTCTGATTTGCTTCCATAATGACCACTTCCGTCCCACATATAAACTTATTGTCATAGACACCTATTGTTTCATTTAGAATTTTTGAAAACTTAGTGTCATTGTGTTAAAGTAACAAGCTAGGCCGTTGGAACAGGAGAGAGGATGTGTTGTGTGCCTTTTCTGCACAGCTATATATAGATTAGCGAATGTTAGTTTAAGCATAGTTCTGACGATGGTGTGAGCCGAAATAGCTATCAACTATATTTTTTAAAAATAATTTTGTAGAACTAAAATATATTGCTATTTTTTTCACCGTCTCATAAAGTAACTTTTATTGAAGAATGAAATATGAATTAGCCCATCCATCAATATATTATAATAATTGGTTTAATAGGGTCTGTCAAATTATGACACTTAATCCTACGACACCTCTTTTATTCTTTAAAATTATTTTAGATCTCGGAAATTGTGGCTGTGAATCAGTGGGTAGCCTGACCTCTCTCGAATCTCTTGAATTGGGTGAATGCTCTCTGGAAGGTGGACAGGGGAGCAAACTGTTGTCGAAGTTAGTCAGCTTGTGTCGCTTGAGACTGGAGAAGTCTCCGGCCGAGGAGGACACCCCCGCGTTGATCTTCGCTGCTGCTGCCCTTCCTAAACTTACACATCTCGAGCTGATCAATTTTGATATCAGGGTGGGTATTTTAATGTTAATTGTATATAATTCCTGACCAAAAATACACACAAAATTAATTGAATCGATGCTCTCAAAATCGCACAAAATAATGTTCAGAAGTTTAGCTAACATAATTTCACAAACGCTGAAAAATAATATGTATGGTATGTATTATTTCAATAAATGTCTTCAAAGGATTAAAACAAATTCCTATGATATTTGCATTTCCTCATTCTTTTGAATAAAGGAGTTTTATTATTACTCTATAAGCAATAAATCACTATCTTCCCTCTTTGTTTTAGATTGATTTAAAAAAAACACTGATGAAATGAATATTGATGTGCTGTATTTGAAAAAAGGACAATTTTTCATGTTCTGATTCAGTAAATCGTTCAATCAATAATATCTTTCTTTGTATTTTAGTGACACCTGGCTACAGGGAAGAGCAAATATAAAGTTTAACGCATGCTTTTTTATATGTAAAATTGAGTGTACCGAAATGCACAAATTTGTGCACACCATAAACAAACAATGAGTTAATTCAATATCCCGATATGATAGGTGTACCAGTGTATCCATTGTTGAACCCTGCTACACCATACAACAAAATTTTATTGTGATGAAAATCCCAAATCTGTTATATTATTGGTGCAATTAAATCTTCATGTTGATTGACATTGAAGACCATAACCCACTTTTTTTTTCTTTGTAGAAGATGTTATGGACTTAATAACGGAAAAAAGTGTTTCGTACACAGTACAAAATGATCAACACAGTTTTAAAATGAACCGTGATAAATTTATCTATTGTTTTCGGCCTCATTGGTGTTAAATGGATATTGCCTACTTCTTCAGTAAGCATTTCTGTTTACTGAAGTTTGGATGAAGATCTTAGCGTTCCATTGGTTGCAAGTCATGTAGTAGATTTTAAACATAAAAAAGAAACCTTTATTTTTTCGACAATTAACTGGCTAAAAATGAAGAATCATATGATAAAATATTGCAAGTGAGACCACTGCGCAATCTTATTCAGGGAAACGAGGGAAATTTTTCGTGAATTTTCTTTCAATATGATTTTTAAATTTAAATATTAACCAAATGGATCAGTCCATCAGTCTTTACCGGGTGCCTATAAGAAGAAAAAATAGTGATGGATAAAACTTTCGTTAAATATGCATTGAAAAACCACTACTTTGGGTTATTTACCAAGGACACTGGCGTTCCATACTGTATGAAAACATGTGTTGAGCGATCTTGTTTTAGACAGCTTAACCACTAATCTGCCCATTGTATTCAGCCATCTACAACACCCTTTTATTTTTGAAGTTATATGAATTTCTTCATATTTTATACCACACAAACCTTTAGTTTTGTTCAGTAGTCGTAATAAACAAAAATAAAATATAGTTTTCTTTTGGACATTAATGGGTTAAACTAACACAAAAATATCAACAAAATTAAAGCCCAGTTGAATGTCATTTTATCCAATGCTGTAAATTGAACATCAGGACTGAAGAAAAATTATGGGAGTATGATGCAAAGATAGATGATATGTTAGGATATTGGTGAATTTTTTTAGACATTTTCATAAAAGTTTCATCTGTAGGCATGGAGTTTATTTATTTCAACTCTTCATATACTATGACTGTATTTGATCAGCTCCAGAGTGGTGGAACCAACTAGACATTTATCTAAACCTCGTGCAGATTTTTATTTTTTTCTAATTTTCAATTGTACATAATTTGTTTTTTTTTGTACAGTCGGGTTTTGAAAAAGCTCTCGGCGAATGTAAGAACATCAAGCGTCTTTTGATTATTCCCACCTACGTATCGCAGTCGGCCACTACCAACCGCTGCGTGTTGGACGGAGTGCTGCGACTTAAAAATACTCTCACTCATCTCGTTTGGGGTGTGACCATTGAACTTCTCCGAGTCACCGAGCTCTTCATTGTTCAAGTTAGTGCTTATTTTACATTTTCTGATTTACTTATTAGCATATTTATAAGCAAAAATTATTATCGCTTAGAAATAACATATTGACAAACATGAACCTTGTGCAAACATGAAACATGTTCCTTGAATTAACTATTAATACTTTCTAATTGATAATTCTTATTCTAAAGTATTCTGCTAACCATACCACATACTAGACAGCTAAAACAAAATAAAAATTCTGAGCGGAGAACTGACATCAATTTGGATTCAAGGCTGCAAAATGATTAAAATATTAATGATATAATTTATGATATCGACTGAAGGTGCTTGATGGAACTTCAATATTAAATTTGAATTGTTGCAACTTTGTACAATTCCATATGTCTTATCACAAACGACCCGGGTTTCGCCCTTCGGCTTCTTCGGACTCTTCTTGCAACAGAACCGAGTCAGTTCTGTTGCATCCGTGCGATGGAATACCTGAAGATGCCGAAGGGCGAAACCCGGGTCGTTTGTGATAAGACATATGGAATTGTACAAAGTTGCAACAATTCAAATTTAAAATATTAATGCTTATGTAAAAAGATAACCATAATAACTTAGACACTTGTCATATACGCTAATATTGTGAAATTTTTATGAATATTATTTACACATTTATACCCATGTATCATTTTCTCCATCAACAGTGTGATAAAACTCCAGCTGGAAGTAAGCCGAAGACCACTCCGAAGAAAAATGGAAACGGCATGGGAGATTGTATCCCTGTCTTGAAGCCAGTTCCGGGACTTTTAACCGAAGATGGTACCGTCTCGGCTGAGCCCCCTAATACAAGTGGACCGCCTCAAGTTGAGATTCTGCCATTGACTTCCTTGCAGCGCCTTTTAAATGGTGAGTTGCCGACGACTCGTCTCAAGATTTTGCGCATTCCGTATCACGCCACATGGAGGCAGGCTCTCAACGACAATGACTAGCGCAACGCCGCTCCGTCGGCTCAAAGAGACTAATATTAACATCATTTCCATTCCTTTGCATTATTATCCTGTTGTTTGAGTAGTATATTTTGTATTTCCTCTCCCCTGATTTTCTATGTTGTCCCCGATTTAGGCTGTGAGAAAAATTTGTACCTGTTGCGGTTTCACATATCACCGCTGCATTTCTTACATGGACGCCTCGATTCAACATCTTTGACAGTATTACTGGTTGAAGGAAAAAATATAATCATACCAGTTTATTTTTTTATTTAATCAATACTTCATTTCAAGTTCAACAGGAATTTTTGGGATTATGTTTGGGTGGGTTTTTTTTTAGTGTACACATAATCGTTAGGCCCTGTCAAAAAAGTCACATTTAGAGTATGTTTTTTTTTTGTATATTACTTAGATTTTTGGAGCAGAAATAACCTTTAAAATATTATCACTCATGCGATATATCTTTTTTATAAAGAATGTTAATGACGGCAATTTTGCATGCTGTATGGTGAATTTTTGAAACGTTTGCGACTCAATTGACTAACTTAGGTAAAAGTATTTTACCTATTCGTCAAAACACTAAAATTAAATCAAAGCCGCATATATCAGAAGCCAAAAAATAGGTTATATGAGTTTTAACTAACAAAAGTCATCATCGAATACTGAAGCTAAAATAAACTTAATTTTTCATGACTGACTTGCCGCCGATATTCGGAATTCATTGAAATATTATTTTTACAGAAATCTGCAACAATTCAAATTGACGTTATTAGATACTACTCAAATGACTTTTTTAACCTGTTGATTGGTTGAAATATGAAACCATTTCATGATATCCATAATTTGTAAATACTTCGACAACATCATACACACATATATCTGCTATTGATAAGGTTTGTGTTATCTAATTTTCGTCAATATAAAATTTTTCAATATTTTGTTGATTCAGTTATCAATAAAATCAGATTTTTATGAGAAAACTTTTAAATGAAATTGAAAAATGGAGAAGAATGTTTGCTATGTCAATGTGATCGCAAATTCAAATTTTTATTTACATTTTGGCAATAGTGTTACATAACCACTAAAGTACCTTTTCTTTCTTTTTCTTTATTTTTTGTCACTTGTGTCCTTATCCATTTATGCCTGTCCATTGTCGCATAATCATTTATTAATCAAAGAAAGCCTATTGCCACAAGATAGCTATTCATTTTTGGATTTGATTTAAAAATACATGAATCAATTCACAAGCGGAGAATGTTGTAATGTGATTCAAATAAAATTGAACATAAAACTGTCATGGGATTATAGATTGATGAAATAAATGCGTAAAATATATTCATTCAGTCTGAATCTTTTCCCTCCTTTAACAAGGATGCAGAATTATTGAAATGATTGATATTTTCAATTACAATACATCTTTTAAGATAATTAGCATTTTCTGACATCCGATATAGGCGGAAGCCTTAACTGTTGTTTTTCTAAGATCAGTGAAATAGTGAGTCAATGCCAACAGAAGTTCATATATAACTGCAAGGAGGTATATTTTTTAGCTTCAATTCCAGAGTATTTTGATATTGAGTTTATTTATTACTTATATTAACATCATTTTTATATATCGTGTTATGAGTTTGTGTATTTTATCAGGACTGAGTTGATCGAGTGAAAATTTGACTTCAAATAATTCTTATATACTGGATCATGGGAAAGCAACATTTTGAGGTTCCCCTATACTTAATTTAATTTGATGTATCCGGCTAATTAGATCATGTCTTAAGACCTCTATGAGGTTTTGTTAAATCTTCAATAAAAATTGTCTAAGCTCAACAATAAACAATGGCATAGCTTAAAATCAATTATTGAAAAAGTACAGCCACTGTGTTGTTAAAAAATGTAGTCATTATGGAGAAAAAACAACTCGCAATCTACTAACACAGTTGCAATAGCATTTCGGATGGTTTGCCAAACTCTGCAAATTACAATGGCATTTGTTATTGTATTCCTTAATAACCATAGCAGTGAGTAGTAGATATAATGGCATTATTTTCATACCTTACTGTAATATTAAGTCGAACATTGAAATGTTTTGTTTAAACATCAACAAATAGATTACATGAATAAAAAAAGGCTTGAAATAATTATGGTATGAATATTACAATATGAATTGAACTGGTATTTTTATGTCCAACAATTACATAATAAAGAATCATAGATGTCTATCATAACAAAGTAGTTCCATTGCTTTTTTTGTTTGTACAATCTATCCATCAACGTTTAAATAATAATTACATTCTCAATAAATTTTTTATCATTCATTACCTTAATAGGAATAATTATTAAACTAAGTTACTTTGTCATTAGTTTTTAAATTGTATAATTTAAATTGAATAAAGAATATTTTAAAAGAAATGTGTTTGACTTCCAGACTCCCAAAAGTAATCACCACAGAATGAAAATTGTTGTAATAAATAACCACCAAACAATCCTCATCAAAATATAAATAGATTTTAAAAGAAAATTTTTCTGTTATTAGGGACAAACCGAGCTTGCTATTACTTCAATATTCCATGGTACAATTCAGCTCGCTACCACAAATCGAAATTCTTAAATACTATATTTATATTTTCATGTCAATCTTCCACCATTGCTATACAGTATCGAGATTTATTCATTAGATGGGAGAGATCAAGCCATATTAGGGTGTAGTGTCCTGGGAATAGCCCAGAAGCAGCCCCTATCTCAACGCCATCGCACACCTGTGAACTAATAATAAGTGGAAAATCACTACTCATTATTTGAATAGCCTATACCAATTGCTTCAGAGATGGTCGTCGGCTATAATTGACTAAGGGGGCATTGCCAAATACTATTTTAATAAACATATAAAATATACTGAAATTCTTGCTGCAATCCATTTCAATATTTCCACAAAACACTTATGGATAATATAAAATATACATTAGTCATATGGTACCTTCATAAAACATCCTTTTGCATTCAGCGCCGCAGGTAGCTAAAATCGTCCCATTCAATAAATTTGTGGTTTTTTTTTATAATTTTAAAAATGTATGTAGTAATATTTTTTCCAATGTTTGAAAACCTAGTCTGCTTATCAATGGATACTTTATACCATATTTTAAATGTGTATATTTTTAATGCCTTTGTTGAAAAATCCATTTTATATGCACAAGACTTGTATTATGAGCATTGAAAATAATTGACCACTCTAAAGGGTATATTCACAATGTTGATTTGTGCCAGGAATGACATGGGGGTTCAACCCAATAGGGCTGTTGTTTTAAAAAGAGAAGAAAATGAAAGTTATTTCAAAAATAATAATAGATATAAATTTCTTTATTACAAAAATTAAATGCTAAGAAAGTGACAATTTATTAAATTTTGTAAATACACATTCGATGTGTTTATGTTTTTGATAATATAATAGTTAACATCAAGAAATATTTTTGAACATTATTTATAGTATACAGTTCAGTAAAAAAATATTCATTCCACTGTTAGCAGAACGAAAGGTATTTTCTATATTTATACACAGAAAATATTAAACAACACTAATAACTAATATGAATTTATATATAATCGTGTTAAAACTTTACTATTATATGAGTGATAAACAGTTTAATAAATGAGCATTTTATTTAGAGAAATCATACTCGAGAAAAACATTCTCCAATCATATGAAACCAATTTACAAAGGACACATAATATAAATAATAGATCAAACAAATGTAACTATTATGCAATAGCCTTTGATTGTACTTTTAATGTATAGTATTATAAGTCAAATATAATATTTATTAAAATGATTTCAGAATTGGTTATTGAAATTTTGAAAAAAGTTATTAAAAACCCAGTTGATAACTCGATAGTCAAACAAATAATTGAGTTTTTAACTAGCCCACAAAATATATTGAATTGAATGAAAATTTAAACAGAAAGCATAACTTCAATAAATAACAATACAAGATTGAAATAAAAGTGACTCCCAAATAGATAATTTTATCTGATTGAAAATTTAATTGGGAGTGGCATCGGGATGTCTCTCGAGGAGCATACCGACACCTTGGCCTCCTGCGGCGCAAGCTGCAATAATTCCAAATTGGCCGTCTTCTCTGACCAGGCGATTAGCAGTGTGCATAGCCAATCTCACCTTAAAATAAGCAAAACATTGTTAACACAGTATTTACAGCTATATGAAAAAACACCTGACTTAGACAAAGGAAAAACTCCACACTAATCATTCAACCAACAAAGGATCAATAATCGAAGTTTTGCCTTTGGGGACATCTTCCAACATCATAACAAAGTAAATAAGGAGTTTGATGTGCGTTTTTTATATATGAAGTGGAAACGCACAACAATGTGCAATATAAAGTTTTTGAAAATCACAAATTCTTGCTTGCGGTAAATAATGTGTTAATAAATATAGCAATAAATAATAAAAAAGGTTAAGTGAAAAAAGACAATTTAAATAGTAACATATATGACTTTGAAATTACACTTACTCCAGTAGCACCGAACGGATGGCCAATTGAAAGGGATCCTCCCCAGTTATTCCATTTGTTCATTTCAGGAATGCCGACCTAGAAATGAGTTATAAGAGTCTGTTGGTGAAAAGTAAATGCAATGATTTATTGTAAATATAAAAATAACATGATTGCAATATGTAAATCATTCAAGAGAGCTTGATACAATTTCAATAATAAATTTGTGATATCGACTGAAGGTGCTTAATGGAATTTCAATATCAAAATTGATTTGTTGAAACTTTGTACAAAAAAAGTACATGTTTTGTTACTAACGATCCAGGTTTTGCCTTTCGGCATTTTAAAAATTAGAAAACAGCTCGCTATCAGTCAGACCGGCGTTCCATTGCAAGAAAATCACTCGATAACAACAGTTACAATATAAATTTTTGGGATAATCCCAATATTTATAAATTACAGTGCCATGAATACCAGCATTTTTACGAGGGTAAAATCACGCGTACCTTAGAGATTAGAATTGCAGAACACTTTTAGATTAAGTAAAGATACCTATATGTTTGCTGTTGGAAGAACATTCATGGTGTTCAATTATTAAATCATAACATACGTGATCATAAATTATTTTATTAGGAGATTTTAATAATGATCAGAGGTCAATTATTAAATAAGTTGGCATTTTTGTTTTGTTGGTTGACGAGTCAGTTCTGTTGTATCAGTGTGATAGAATGCCTGAAGATGCCGAAAGGCGAAACCCGGTTACCAGGAAACCAGGTCGTTAGTGACAAAACATGTGGAATCGTATAAAGTTGTAACGATTCAAATTTGATTATTATTTGTTGTAAAATCCTCCTTGAATGGCCCATTAACTGTATTGATCATTAATAAAACTTATATCAGGCAATAGACTTTTATTATTGTCAAATCAATATTATTGAAAGTTTATTTTAGTTGTCATTTTGTTTTTAGCCTTAATGTTTTTTCTTTAATTAACTCATTTGGTATATGAATGATGCTAATTGTTTATTGTGACGAAGATGCCGAAATGATTTAAATTTGAATTGTTAAAAATTTCAGACATTTCCAATTACTAATCTTTGTGAATTTATGATGGAGTACCAACCTTAGATTGTTTCCCAAGGTAATTCTGGGCGAACCAGTCGGAATCCATGGCTTTGATGTTTGCCAAGATTTGACCCTGAAAAAAAGCAATCATGACTGTAAACTCTACACTAATCACAAAAATAATTATATAGTGGTGAAAATGGAAAAAAATATCGTATTTCATTGCTACAGAGAAACATTATGTGATAAACTTCTTCATAAATATAACTTAATAAGCACATATTAAATTTGTGATTATTTGTAACTTTCAATAGGAAACCTATTGTTATTTATGTTTATTGAATTATAAGCCAGCTCCAAACTTTATTTCATTAAATAATTGTTATTAATAACTCCGTAAGAACTTAACCATTCTTTAATTTTCAATGTAATTACTTATCAGCGATACATTTTTAACAGTATTTTTGTTAAAAATTTGATTTAAATAGATAAATAAAAACTCCTGTAATGAAGAATACTGTAGATGATAGTTTAATTAAATGTCATAAAGATTATATACATACAGCAAAAGCTTCATGAATTTCCCACGTGGCAATGTCAGCCACAGTCAATCCAGATTTCTCTAAAACTTTAGGAATGGCGTAGGTCGGTCCCAAAAGCAGCTGGTCGACGGGATCCTGCGCAGAAAAGTTTTATATTATCTTAAAATTTCAGTTGAGAAACATTGCCAATGCAGAATAAAATGTGCATTTGAAAATAAATAAAGCAACAGAATGTTATTGTTGCATGAACAAATTTTACCTGTGAAACATACACAAAGTCTCTGAGATAAGCCTTGGGCTTCAGACCCAATTGTTTAGCCTTGGCCTCCGACATTATCAAGCAAGCTGAAGCTCCATCCGTCTGGGAACAGAAAAAATATTTGTTAACTAAGACTTTTCATAAAAAAAGTATATATGTTTATTCAAAATTATAATGTGAATTTTCCTGCTGAGATAAAGTATAAAACAGTCGCCATTGCATGTACAAAAAACTGTTTTTTCAAAATCACTTTTAAGGTGTTTATTTACATGTTATAAGTATAAGTGAAATGCTTTTATTGATTATAACTCCATTACAAATGATATATAAACAATTCAGTGAAACTTTATATAATCCATAGCTATCAGAAGCGAATTGTGAAATATTTCTGTAGAATTTTGTTGATATATTCCAATTGAGAAGTTTGGAAAAGCAAGAAGTCATTCATATCAATGAGTCTAGAAAAAATAAGGTATTAAATATCACAGTATCTCCTAATACAGAATACAGTTAGTACAATAGGTAATTTCAAAAATTACTTAGGAAGTGCTTACAAGATATGATGAATTGGCTGCCGTGACTGTGCCGTGAGGCTTGATGAATGCCGGCTTCAGTTTAGCCAACTGCTCAGATGTGGACACTCTGATCCCATTATCTCTATCTACCAATTTGTCAAGGCCATCAACTGAAAGAAACAATTAGTGGCTTAAGAAGACTAAATTGGAATGCCTCACAAGTTGGTCGTTGTTGGGTACTCATTGGCATGTACAGTGGAATCTCTATTTTATATCACCTGGATGTCTCATCCATTTTATAATATATAGTTTCGGCCATGCACTCATACGAACAATGTTAAATAATCTTGCATTTATTATTTCCCGAATTTCCTCTATCTATTGGCTAAACATTTTGACCCCAACAAAATATTATCACTTTTTGTCTTTCAACAGTTTTTTTTGAATATTTACTGGTCGAGAGGCAAGAGAATAACTGTTGAAGATATAGATGAATTTCTTGTTGGAATAGTAAGGGAGTTTGAGGTTTCTTTTTTTGAATTGAAGAGCCAAACTGCAAAGAAACAACTAAGTCAACCACTGCAGCACATTTGACCATTGACTCATAAATAAAAATATACTAACCTTTGACGGGTACAACATCAGTGAGGTAACCTGCTTCTGCTGCTTTATAGGCCAGAGTGTGAGACCGCAAGGCGTATTCATCTTGCTCAGCACGAGTAGCGCCAAAAGCTGCTGCCAATCTGTCCGCAGAGCAACCCATAGTTTCACTTGTTGAAAATTCTGCCACAGCTGGGAGCTTTTGATGAAAAGTTTTGTTTACCATAAAAAAGTTCCATTGACATTAATATAAATATTTTCAACATCTATTCCCAGTATTTATGTTTATGAATTTAATTGAATCAATAAATGTATCAATCAAAATTTCAATTAAATTTGAATTGTTGAATCTTTTGATTATACTTGTAAAGGGTCTTTCAATAGGGACACTCGAAATTTGTGTAAATGTTAATAAAACACGTAGTGTGTTAGATATCTGTATAAAGTGCATAAAGAGAGCTTGGTGGCAAGTGTTCACGTGAATATCACATAAATCTGGCTGAATTTGTTGAATGACGTTTCTTATGACGACTTTGAGGACCTCAATTGTTTGCAGTTTATTTGCAAAGATTTGTGATTTAATATAACCCCAAAGGAAAAAGTCTAAACGTGTTAAATTGCACATTATCAGCGGCCAGTTCCATGTCCTGAAATCGTGCAGAATGTCCATCCAAATTTGAAGATTTACACACATTATTCAATGCTATAACATTCCATGTTGATTTTCCATACTATACTATACTAAAAAATTAACAATAAATTCAACAGACGTCACTTTATCAACATGGTTGCTATAACTTAAGAAATTTTGAGCATCTTTTTGGAAGACCCTATATTTAATCAATGCAAACCATATACTGTGTCTCAGTTCTATTACATCCTTGTGATAGAATGTCTGTAGATGCCAATAGGCGAAACTCAGGTTGTGAGTGATAAATATGTGATGTACAAAGTTTTGACAATTCAAAATTAACATTGAAATTCTATGAAGCATTCTCAGTCGATGTTTGTAAATTATAAAAATTTACTTGTAAATATAAGCATTAAAAGCCAAAGTGACATCCAAAAACACACTTAGAATCACTCATGATATCCAAACATTCATATTTGAACAACATCAAAATTTGAACTTACTTTACTTATGTTACTTTAAACAAAGTAAAGTTAGAAGAATGGGTTAATGAATGGGCTAATAAGTTAATAGCTCTCTTACACGGCAATATTTTCAGTATATTATTGGTGTGTTCATAAGGAAGGCAAAACATACAATCAGCTTTATAAAGCAATGTATGGAAATGAAATTCGGGACTTAATCCCTCAACTTCACAACCTAGTATATAACCACTCAACTGTGAGAATTGGAAATCAAAATTTTATAAATTAATATAAATCCAGGAACATTCATCTGTTTCTAACCAATATATTTAATAACAAACCTACATTTAATTTTAAGTCAATAGATAGACATGGAAATCACCTCTGGGACAAAGAATCCTGGCCTGAGGCTGGCAATGAGCTGCAGACGCTGCATGGGAGTTTTGGCTTTGTTGGCACGGAGCAGAAGTGATCGCATCTTGCGACTGTGGCGAATAGGAACATCAGACATAAATTCCACTCCGCCTGCGATTATCACATCATAAACGCCACAAGCAATCAAGCCGACACCTGAGAAATGATATCACAGTGCATTCAATAAACTGTTGAAATATTCAGAAACAAAAAAAAGGAAGTTTTGTATACTATTGACAAATTTGCATAGAATAATAAATTATCAGATTTCATTTTTATCACACACTAGAATATAACTGTAGCAAGTCATGTTAAGGCCTTCACTACAAAGCATATTTTTTTAAATGTTAAACACATAGTATGAGTCAGAAAATAAAATGGCATACACCAATAGATTCCTATTTGACTATTGGTCAACTGACACTAGAATTACAATCTGATTATAAATTTTGAAAAAAATATTCAACATTAGAGTTAATGTCAATGTGGCAATTATTTGAAATTGGAAATCATATAAGATAATGTCACTGGATAATATCTCAAAAGTAATTGACATCACATATAACCATTTCTAAGTTCACATTTATTTTTTGAATTGATTTTGATTGATTCTCTTACCTATATCTCTCTATATAGCACCGCAAGAAGATAGTTATAACTAAACCAACACCTATAATAAAGAGAAATCAGCTGTTATCTTGAATTTTTTACTGAAATAAATTATTCAAAAGACTTACCAGTGGTGATAGCTTGATTTGAACTGATGCAGGCCATAGTGACAGTGTGGGCGGGTGTCTTATCGCTGAAGCCAGCAGTGATTGCAGCTTCACGGGCAATGTTGCTGGTCTTAACTTCTTGAATTACTGTTCCATACACAATGTACTCCACCAGATCTTTGTCGAGTCCAGTCTTTTGTAACAGACCTCTAATATGTAATAATAGAAAAACATTTATTTTGTCATTAAAAAATAGAGAAAATATGTATTATATAATGCATATTCATTAAATGGGAACTCTACGGTATTAAATATGTAGATTTTTTTTTTTTTGTAAATAATAAAAACACATTTTTCGGTTCGAAAACACAGGTCCTGATCAAAAAATATATTGTGGAAATAAGTACTAAAAAATGTGTTTTTATTATTTAAAATATCATGCCTTTCCATCAAGAAGTGACAGTTAACACCTTAAAAGTGAAATATGTAGATGATTCTCTGAAAACTTTCACCGGACAATACACCTATTAATAATCAAACTACTATATTTTTAGTGTACCAGGCTGTAAAATGAGGCAATTTTTGCCAACTTGCTGACTGCAAATTGACCAGTGATTTTTTTCACTCAAGTAGGCTTATTGGATACTACCTTACTTCTTGGTTTGTCTTTGCTTATTTTTAAATAAAGGTAGTGAATGAAATATGAACATCGATGTGTAATTATTATACTGCTTTGTTAAATTCAAAATATCAAAAGCATTAATCATACTTACAAAAGAGCATGTCTGGCAAGATCATGGGGCATGAGTTTGCTGTAGTCCGTAAAAGAAAGAAGGAACGGGGTTCGGACTCCATCGACGAGCACAACATTTTTTCCAGTTTTATCAACAACACTTTTTTTCTGATACAGAGTCGTTCCTAAAGACAAGCTTCTTGCTCCAGCTGTATAAGAAAACATACCATTGATATTTAAAGAGGTTAAGGTATTCCATCCCAGGATTGTCACAGCAAGTAAAAATTAAAAAGAAAAACATTATTCATTCGGTCTCTATTAACAGTATTCCCATTGAAAGAAATATTTTATTATTTTGATAAATGAAATAAATGCATAACTTTTTTCATTGATGGTGCATGCAACTGCAAAGGAGTTTATCTCTTGCACCGGCAAAAAGTTTTATAATAGAAATTACACATTGCTGCATGCATTTCAATGGGTAAAAAGTTATCTAAGGAATTATTACAAACAATGAATGAATGTTTCGATATAAAAAACATTATTAAATATAGAGCCCAATATTCACATTGATTGTTTCACCTAGAAAAATATCAGCTGTCTCGTTTCATCCATTCCCTGCTGAGCAGCGTAAAAGATATTTCAACATCAAATATTTTGAAAAAAATCAGCTGGATTGGTGTTAAAAAAACATATGGAGATTAACAGGACGAATCAGGGTATATTTAAACACAAAAGTTTTACAACATTCACATGTAAAATTGACTGTTATCACTCATTTTTAAGATGTCAACTGTCACCTATTGGGATTATATTTAAATAAAAAAAAAAAAAACAGAATACTCAGTACTATTTCAAATAAAATAGTACAATTTATATGAATGCATTGATTCACCAACCCTTTTATTCAAGTCGATTTTCAGTTCGGAGTTTTTATTTTTAAAACATTTTTACATGTAAAATCCTTGTGATATGCAAACTTTTTTAAAGTAAGAGGAACATATTTGCTTTGGATTCGGCGTGTCTAATGTGTTTTATGATGATTTCTAGTATTCTGTCAGTATTAAAAGAAAATGATCAAGTGACCTTTCTTTGCAATGAATTTCTTGATGAAGCAAACAGTACCAGGTATCATAGCATTGGATTGTCGTCACATGAAGATCTTAGTGAGTAGTGGCTTTGGATTTAAAAATAATTTGGCAGATGAAGAAAATGAGGAAGTTTGGAAATTAATAAAAACTCCAAATAAACAGGAAAAAGATTGCGGCGAAGAACTCATAAGAAGATGGCATATGTTTCAACAGTCACAAGTGTAATTAGAATAGTTATTAAAAAATACATTGACTAATCTGTACCTGTGACTGAAAATTTCTTCAGTGCATTTTACCTGTGTACTGCCAAAACCCAAAACTACTCAGCAATCTGCAGTCTCAACACTTAGACATTAGCGGTGAGTTAGAGCTTATATGATTATAAAAATATAGTTTGTAAAATTTTCGCTGTTATTTTTTTAATTATCTCGACAAAAAATTAATTGAATGTGTAGTGACTTGATAGATGTAAGGAGGCATCCAACCAAATAATATTGAGAGACACTGATACGAAGTATTTTTACCTACCTCATTTGACAGAAATAAAACTATTTTGAAGTATTGTGCCTTTAATATATTAAATTATAATAATTTAGGTATTACGTGTTAAACTTAATTAAAAAATGCAATATCTACAATATGACAAAGTATATGTAAGTTTTAAAAACTAATCTGAGTTGGCATTTTGAAACAATGAATTTAATAAATATCACCAGATTTTCGAAGAGTTTTTGGTAACATCTAGCTTGGTCTATTATATTAAAGTCAGATTTGGACTTGGATCAATATGAAAAAAATATTACTGACAGTGGAAATTGGATAAGTGAAGCTTCAGTATTCAAATAAGGTTATAAAGTATAATACTTGACCACTTACCATATTTGATAGAGGCTGGGGTGAGTCCGAGAGGAACTTTCAGGAGGTTTTTGGTGATAAACGATGCCATTTTGATGTATGATTTGGTAAACGGATAGAAATACGCACTACTACAACTTTAATTCAAGTCAAGTTATCGAATACTTGACGGCGGACTATGACCTGTCAATAGAGATGTGCTCAATACGATCTAAAATTATTAATATTAGTTCGTTATTTTACAACATTATTATTGTCATTATTAAAATATAATCTACAGTTGGTTTGCTGAATAAAAAATTTGGGCAGATAATTACGCGAAAATTGTTGTTTATTCTTAGATAATATTTGATAGATTTTATTAGTACAGACAATATACAAATATTTTGCATACCCCTATTTGTCAACGGGTACTTATTGGGAAGTCTTTTCTATTACCTGTTTAATAATTTCCTAAATAAAATAAATGTTTTTTTTTTGTATTATTTATTTGTTATTAGATAGCAAAAAATATTATATATGTATAGTCAAATTGTAAGTGTGAACATTTGAAGCTGTAATCACTAACACATTTAAATATATAATCTTTTTGTGATTTATAAAAACTATGAATGATTGTTTTTTTTATAATAGGTACATTTTAGTTTTTGTAGATATTAAGTGTCTACCTATATTATACTTATGTTTGGAGATACTTTTTCACGTAGTTTTTATCAATTTGACTTATAAAACGTGGTACTTTCTTATATTATTTTTATACTAATTAAAATTTTCTACCAACCAAAGTCTTTCAAATGTCTCAGATCATTTTTGTAAATAATGGTCTAATTTTAAGCCTTGATCTATATATTGATAGTGCCAAATTTCAATGAATCAATAATATACTTAAATACTTATATGAATAATAATTGCCATCAGCATTATATTTTACTAGTCACTAGCATTGGTGGAATTCTTCATGGGTAGGGAGTGTGTGGTAAACATAAAAACATGTTTTGACTTGTGGGGTGATTAATACGACAGTTTTTGAAAATTTGTATCGACAACGACAACTGAATGGAAGGATAATGTATAATGCCGTGTGTAATAATTTTGTATCAATTTTTTTGTTCACCATAACATTGCTGCCATCAATTTATCTTAAACTCCCCCACCCAAATTTTACTTGACTTATTGTCAAATGACTTGAAATCACCCATCCTCTATTTTGTTGATATAAATAATGAACTTCCCCATATTATAACAGTTGCTTTGGCAGTCTTTGAATATGCACTGTAGACGCTTATTTTTTGCTTAACACAATATCTATTAATAGAGCACTTTCATAAAGTAGTGCATAACTAACTGTAGCACAATTTTTTCCAGTAAGATTTTGAAAGGTATCACCTCAAGCGAAAGATGGTTCATTGAGAGAAATAACAACTCAAAACGTTTATTTAACAAACCTTACAAAACTACATAGTTTGAACTTTGATTACCGGGATACTTTCTAGATTGCAGCAAATTCTAAGTTATCAATATTAATATTATCAGAAAGCTGTTGCAGTTCATCTGATTTTCTGTTAATTATACAAATAACAAAATAATTGTTTTTGTAGAGATCTCTTGTTGGATCATCTTATTTTCAAACAGAATTTGTACTGGAGTGCACTGCAAATTGAAATAAAAAATACCAATCAAAAGAAAGGGAGGTTTACAATGGATAAAACTGTCCTAAGCTATATATATGCGCATAGTATATAAGCAAAGATACCTGATGCAATAGATTATAGAGAAAGTTGGGAAATTTTCCATGAGATTTGGTGTACATATTTGGATTGCACTCACTAGTCCTGACACGAATACCTGTCATCTATTCCTAAAATCAATCTTATTCAAATATTAGCATACTATAAGTCGTTTTACATTCTCACCCTTTTTCAGAAAGAGATGTAAAGTAATTAAATAGTGGACAATTTTCATTTAATTTCTGTTTTGATATTCAATTAGGAGGCCTTATCGCTTTTCATTCGGAGAAGATATAGCAATAAATAAAACAATAACTTGCATCAATAAATTTATTTCAATATAATATATAATCTTTGACATGCAACCAGCTTGTTAAACTTATTCTATAAACAAACCACCAAGAAATTCAAGTAAATCTCGGCGGCCCCTTCAAACACTTCCATGGCTGCCTCCTTATTTCAACAACCAAAAAAAAAAAATCATTTCATTCAATTTTCATTAACTATCGGTATTATGTCACTCGTAAAATTATTGATAAATAAAATTAAGTACGACAGAAGACTGTTATAGTATGATAGTGTAGTATATAATTATTATTGTGCACTTGCATCGGAAAGTGAGAGAATGGAATAGTCTAGTCATACGTTCATTTGATTCGAATTACTGCATAATGATAAATATGTTCCATTGGATTTTCTGCGAGTCATTTTATTTTCTTACTCCGCTTGCAATTACAAGAAGTATTATACCAGAAAAACAAGTTATAATGACTGATAGAAAGATCTGGATGGTTGCATTAATTCACATGCAAATGACTTCAATAGCACAGATAATATTATAAATATATTATTATTAATCAAAGTAATGTCAAGTCTTTATATAGTTTTAAGTAACATTTGTGAGTGACTAATACATATAATAATTATCAACAAGAATAAGAATGGCCATATTATACATGCTGGCTGGCTGCACAGCCTATTTATTACATTGATTACAATATTTTGACGTTTATCGCGTGTAATATTCATTATGACATTGTTGAGCATTGTGATTGTAATGCTCTTCTAATTGCTTGACTCTAAATCAAACAGACGTTGAATAGTTGTACCTGTCAAATTTTAAATATTATATGATCAATCAAAATTAATTCATTAAAGTAATGTTGACAAAAGTTAGTGCGAAAGCCGCTAAAATACACATCACATATTAAATTATTGTTACCGCTGACACCTTGGTAATCATCATTTTACATAATAGTTTTGTGGCCAGAACTCAATGATATTTTGTAAAGCCATAATTATAGAATCATATTAAAAGTTATCAATTGTCAGATACCAAAATGTCATATTGCAAATAAAGGAATTGATTATCAAACATCGATGTGAAATAAATTCAGTTTCTTGGTATTAATACATTTTTTATAACTGTCAGCCTCATCAGGCTTAAGCTTACATTTATAAGAAATGCATGCAAATGAAAATACTATTTTCAAAAAAGCTGGATTCGGTGACTGAAAATTCATAAGTCGATATGCGTCTGTATCAGGTTATTGGAATTAATTAAGGAATGCAGAAATGAACTAGATAATACCATCATTGCTCAATACTACTGTAGTAAATTACATCAGAAAAATAGCATAACAAGGAAAATACAACCAATATAGAAATAAAAAGAAACTGAAAATTCCGTTGAATAAATTTTTATGAATACAAAATGCTTCATTTAGAATCCTGACAGTCTGTTCTAAAACTGCAATTGCAGATATTTGTATGACGCAGACAGCTTCATTTCAACTGTATGGTGTAATGTGTCAGGATTCTACCAATCCAAAAGACAAGATCGATAAGCCAATTTAAAAGCCGGTCATGTAAAAAACCCCAAATGAAAACGCTTTGTCTAGTTTCATACATTATCCATTGTCGAGCACACTGCACATCCGGAGATGTTTTATTATTAGAAAAAGATTTATTCATCAACCAAATATTTTTCTTTTATCTAGGTGGAAGTTATTTTTTTTTTTACAAAACTGTGAAGATATTTAATATACTAGATTCAATTCTATTGACAATGAATAAAATAGGCTGCAAAATACAGAGCATGACGTGCCTATAATTTATATAAAACCAGAGGTTCAAAAGACTGGCAACATTGTGAATCGCAGAGATGCTCTGTTGATGTCAGCCGTTGCCACTAGATGTCAGCGTCAGTTGAGAGCAACAGGGATGGGGGCAGGGGATGGCGATAAAGAAAGAGGGGGGTTGGGAGACAGGGGAGAAGATTGATCAAGATTATGATTGACGATGGCTGCTGGGGAAACAGCTCCGATGAAATGATCTGCAGTCAAGGGAGACAGTTCTTTCAGTGCACACCTAAAAAAATTATAAAAAAGAAATATATAAACATAAGTAAATACAGAAAAAATATGATATCCTAAATGTGATACAAATAATATTACAATGAAATACTTTTTTCTTACCATAGATCGGAAGTGACATATGCGGTAACCTTTGGTACCGGGAATCCATTGAAAGGACTGGCAACAGGCAGAGTGTAGGCCCCCATGTCAGCGAAGACTACCCACTCACCGACTTCCATTGCGGGTAATGCAACATCAGACAAGATCTGATCCATGCTATCACATGTTGGTCCCCAGAGACTGCTGGGAACTGTCTTGCCACAACTTTCCTGTTGAAAAAAAAAAATACATTTATTGTCACACATAAGTTTCACAGTAACAACTAGCATATTTTTTAGATCATAGAAATTATGGAATAAAAAATATATGAATATAGTAACCTTAAGTGGGATTGCAGTGACAATCTGGTGATCGTAGAGGATACAGTTGAAAGATCCGTAGACTCCATCGTTGAGGAAGTACATAGCGTGCGAGACTGATCCATCTTCGGCATACAGCTAAAAATCAATTATTGTTTACAATTGAATAAGTGAATATTAAAAGTGTTTTCCAATAATCCTGATTGCAAACTAACTAGTTTATATTACAATTAACTACTTAATCCATTTCAATTTCAAATGAACCTAATTTAAAATGCTATAATTATATATTAATAAAAGTAGAATATTAAATTTGTATTCAATACAAAAAGAGAGCAAATATTGTATACATTGGATGATCAGGTAAATATAGTCATAGAAAGTGCATTTAATACCTGTCTCTTAGCAAAGACACAGCATGCGAGTGTAAAAGCAGAAGCCACAAAATATCTTCCAGGTTCTGCAATCACACGAACACCACTACCCACAGGGAAGTGTTCTTCCAGTGAACGGTTCACAACGCTTGCAATCTGGAATAAAATAAAAATATTACTCTCCACATCAGATTTGGATGGCTTACAATTCTTGGCTCCATGCGGTTTCAAATTAATAATGGTACATGATAACAGTAAAAATACCATAACGATTAAAACAGGATTTTCATGACATATAAAATGCACTAGATCTTTAAAAGTTCAATATTGCAAAATAGAGAAGATTGTCTGTCATGAGTGTTACCTCGTCAATTGAAGATCCAGTTCCTCCTGGGAATCCGCCTCCGATATCAAGCAAGTCCATTGTGTGACCTAGTTGGACACCAAGAGCGAACAGGTCGGCGGCATGAGAGATGGCTCGTGCGAAAACTTCTGCTTCGCCACAGCCTGATCCAACGTGGAATGACACTCCTGCGACCTTTTATAAAATGCAATCCAGTGTAAGAAAATAAACAATATGAAAACTTTGAGTGAATGCGTTTGTCATGAGTTTTTATTTATCACAGCATTTTATTATCAGAAGTTAGTAATGAACAATAGCCTTGTAAGTAGTTTATTGTCTTCAACTTGATGAATTTACAACCACTAATCATTCCAAAAACCATAAAAACGATTTATATTGAAGTATATTGCCACTATATCTTAAAAAAATATTTAAACCATTTTTTTTATATTCTTAAGTGTAAAAATTCATATTTTTTTTAATTTAATGTATTTTACATAAATAATAATTTTAAGCTGCATCAAAGGGTTCCGAACTGGGTTTTTTTTTCATTCCAATCTTTGATTTGTGCAAAAATTTATTGATTGTGTCCCGGCTTTAATAAAAAGGGCACTATGAATGAAAAAAATTATGCTCCGAACCAAAAAATTATTGTTTTTTATTTGTTCTCAGTTCAAAAATCTTTTGTATCATACCCACTAGATAGAAACAATAAAGGATAAATGTACATGTGTTAGAAGAGTCTAGAGCTACAGTTAAGAGTTGTGGCCGTATGGGCTGTCAAATCTATCAAAATTATCTTTTTTTTCTCACTAACAGTGTGAATTTCTATAGAAGTTGAAACAAAAAAATCGGAGGTTTCAAAACCTGTTTTTAGTTGAAAGAATACGCGGAATAGTGTAAATTATCATTCCCACAGATTTGTCTGAATGTCCAAAATTTTACTTCACATTCCGAATGGTATTTTTACCGTATATAGGCTTCCCGCACATGTGTGTGAATGTCCAAAATGGTGCGGTTTTTTTCTCGCACATATGAGTGAACGATCGGGAAGTGGTAAATAGGATTATATATATACAAATACTTAAATGAAAACGTGCTATTAAATCTGTAATAATGTATTAATTAATGCTTGTGTGGAAACCATATATTCCATTGTAGATGGTAATAAGATTAATACAAAATATTTAAAATTTGTTCTGGTCAAGGTTGAGAAGTTCATGCACTGTGCCACATGAATACTAATTATAGTATTCCTGTGAATCAATTTGAATCCAATAATGATAGCATTATGATTAGTATTAAGCCATATTAATGAAATTGACTAGATAGAGCAATAAATAGACAGCCAGGTCAAGAAGATTAAAGGTACTTACGTTAAGTCCTAGCATACGAGCTTGCTTGAGTAGCCGCGGGGCTTCAAGAACAGGATCGCAACCAAATTTGAAGCCCAAGGGACACTGTGCAACTTTTGCATCGCATCGGATGCGAACCACCAGCCTGCAATTGAAATAAAGAAGCCAAATCAATATTTAATTACTAAAGCCAAGTTGAAGATATATGATATTGTAAAGATATTTCATAGATAAATTACCTGGCCCTGGGATGATGCTGCTTGATCTTGAGCAGCTCAAACTCGCTGTCAAAGGTCATGGTGTTAACACCGGTGGCGAGTGCGTGGCGCACGTGAGAAGCAGGCTTGGCAGGATTTGCAAAGATTATGCGACTGAAAAAACAGGGAGATGACAAAATTTTAAAACTTGACTTGATTTAAGGATTTATTTGATGTTTGTAAATTATTTTACTGAGATGATGTTCAATATTGTTCACTCACTCAGGGCTGACGCCAAGATCGAGGACCTGGTTTATCTCTGCTTTGGAAGCACAGTCAAAGCCTGCTCCCAAAGCGGCCAAAACTTCGAGCACGATCTGCATGTCATTGCATTTCACAGCTGAAAAAAAAAATAAGGATTGTAGCCCACTCTCAATTTCTTCTAATAATTATATCACTGTGTAGTTTATCGGCACAAAGTTAATTATAATATTTATATAGATGAAAGTTATGCAAAACATTTAAATGAATATAAAAAAAAAAAAACACCTAAGATTTTCGTAATATATTTACATTCAAGTCCAAGATATTTCACTACAATTTCATTTTCTTAAGCCAATTAAACTACATGAAGTTTTTTATTTATATAAATTATTGACTGTTGCAGTGCAATAGATTCAATTAAATGTTTCTGGAAAGAAATTTCATCAATAAGATTGCAAACGTTTATGAAATATATGAATAGAAATGTACATAGTTATCTACCATAGTGTGGCTCAACACGTGGCATCTTGTCCTTCCAGCGTCGGAACTTGTCCACGATATCTCCTATGTCCAAAACATAGAAGGCTTCCTCCTGACGGCGGGCCGCGGCCGTCTCTCTTATGGCTGACCCGCTGCTCCATCCCTCCTCGACAACACATACGCGATCTTCGACTTTCACCATTTTGTTAATTATAAACACTTCAACACTCAAAATGACTATCCTCACTCTTCTCAGAGCGCTCTGGGGAATGATATGATAGCACGAGAGGGAACTAGTTCACCGTCGTCTTAAGTCCAAATATTTTTGTTTTTACAGCGATATATCAGAAAAATTGCAAACAGAAAGTAATAAAAGGCCGCGCAGCCGGCGTGCACCGGTCAACAACGACTCTCGGTCAACAAAACAAACTGCAACAAATAGAGAAAATCATCATTAGTATATCAAAATAAGGTTTTAGCGCAGCTGATTCTACCTATAAATTTTTAAAATTGAAAAGTGTAGCAAAACTATCACCAAGCATAACTATCATTTTTAATTCCAAATTGATATATTGACCAAAGAATTAATTACAGCGAGTTTACAATTAAAATCACTTTTTGTAATTTTAAGCAATAGAATAGCATAACATCTATATAGTACTTTATAAACATAGAATAATACTTACGAGGCAGCCTTTGGTGAGGTTGCAGGATGTGTGTTTGTGAGGTTGTGTATGCGTGGGTGGCGGGACTCAGCGCAACCAGGGCGGGTCGACGTTGAGCGATCGCCGCCAACAGCCGCCGCGGAGTGGCGCCCGCAGACCAAGCGAGCCGAGCTCACCCGATAAGCCTCCCTGAAAATAGAGAAATAAAATGTAATGAGCAATCGATAAATTAATAAAATTAGGTTTTTGTATACGTATCAATTTTTTTCAAGTCACATATTTTACTTTAAGAAAAAAATAAGGTATGAGAAAGATCAGGCTTTTAACAATTGCTTGCATTCTGTTCTCTTATGGATAATATGACTGATAGAAAGAGTTTAAAACAACATAGAAATATGTATTGATTGAATTGGCATTTACTTGGTAGAACTCCATTATAACATGGTGAAAAAATATGTATTGATTGATTCGTATTCAAGGATTTGAACCCTTGATTGCAGGATGCCAACTTAGAATGTTAGACAATTGGAAAAGAGTAATTGGCATATTCATTTTAAAATACTTAGTTTGTTCCGATACCCCTTCGATATGCAGTAAACAACTCAAAACAGCTGTCAATTTTCATTTCCAACACCAAACATATTGCATATTTAACAGAAATTTGTTTTCGCAATAATTAAATGTCTAATTTGTGAATAGTGTATGTGAAGTCATACAACTTTGAACGTTGGAAATTTAAATAAATAATCTAAGAAAATAGGTATATCAAACATTTTTTTTGTAACAGTGCAGATTATGAATCATTCATTACAGATACGATATTCACTCGCATGCACACATAAATATAACATTTTTGAATTATTTGATTTGTCAGCAATTAGGACCAATTCGCAAGCACAATTTTTTCAGGTGATTATTTCTTTTGTTACGCGAAAGCAATAAAAATAACTACCATCATAAAAAAAAACAACATAATTGAAAAATTTTCACCATTCTTATGTTATTCGAATTCGAGTAGAACAGTTGTCACAGGGTTGTGCCAATATTATTTGTTTGTGGGGCCGGCCTTAAAACTATTTACATATGTAATCTATATGTTAGACCGAAAATATTGCGCAATGCCTTCATAAAAGAGACAACATTCATGAATAATATTATTTTTTTCAGTTACAAATAATATATTTTTATATTTATGTGGCAGCCCTGCAAAAATGAAGTTGAGAAACCAAAGTTGCAACATCATAAGAAAATTGAGATTTAAAAATGGTGGCGTCCAAATGCATATAATATTTAGTACATGTGTCACTTTCATAGTGAATTTTCGCGGCACGTGATTTGACAATATTATAATATGGCGGACAACGGCGTTTTTAAAGAATGCAGTTCTTGCAAATCAATTATGTCATCATCAAACCTGCAATTTAGGTATAATCGCAATGTTATCGCCGACAATTACATTAAGAATTCTGCATATTAATTTAAAGGTATCACTTCCTTGTATATCAAATTGATTGATAAGTTTTCCCGTCTAACAAAACAAAATTAGTTTCTTTGTAACGTAATTACGGCATTAATAAATTAAGTTGAGTATTTTTGACATATCAACCTATTTGCCGAAATTCTTTTGCCTCGCGTTATTTGTGTGTATCTATTTTTATGTATATATTTTAATATCCAATCTCTCCTTGTGTTGGAGAACATAAATTTTATTTAATTTTATGCAGTCAACTTATTATATACTAAATAATTACAAATCAGGGATATCAACGTCGTTTGAATGTTTAGAGAAGGATACTGCTCACTGGATTTGAAAAAAAAACTTTTATCCACTTTTGTACTGGATCGTCAATGTAGATCGAACAAACATTAACAATATGTTAAATGGCCTCCCTTTTATAAATGTGCGAGTAACACAATAATAAAAATAAATACATCCTTTCATTCAAGAGATTAAGATACCGAATTATTTCGATTTAATGATAAAATACTTTCAATTCAATGAAGATTTTTAAAGATAAGGTTCGAAATTTAAAAATACAACATTCTATAGTCCGATAGTACATCGACCAATTTTCAGTTATTATTGAAATTGTGTCGAAGAGTTTACATCATCCGATGAGAATGATTCTCTTTGTCTTTGGAATATTGAGTAACTAATCGTTATCGACCATTTTAATGAAAAAATGTGTAATAAATAATAAAGCAGGAGGCGTAATTAATGTCTTATTTATCAGCTAGTTTTGAAAAGGTCAAAGTAATTTTTGAATATCAATATAACCCATTTGCCGGATGTCGAAGCATCGCAACAAGAAAAATATTTATTACAAGATACAATTTTGACGGAACATTACACGAAACTCCACGAATCAAGCAAGTGGCAATGTTTGATAAGACTTCGTCTCGCTCGTGACGTTGGCACTACAGTACTACTACACTTATAATGTATCAGGCAATTTCAAAATTAATAAAGCGATTGCAAAACAATATGCTTTTCCAATTAGACGTTATCGGGGATGTGCGCGGCTCGTAAAAGACGCCGAGGGCATGAACTCGACGTCACATTGCATTAATGACAACTATGTTTAATAAAAAACACAACGATCTCCAACTCGTGCCATTATTCATAACAAACAAAAAATTATACGCCTCGTTCCCATTCGGTACTTGCAAATGAAAGACTGATTTAAAGGAATATAGAAATAAATCGCAAGCAGTTGCTTTGTCGAGTAATCTTCAAAAATCGATATTTGTCAGAATTTGTTATTTGAATCATTGCTGTAATTTAAAAACATGTTTCAATTTAGTTCGGAGACAAGATGATAACAATAAAAATATTAACACAATAGGTACCCCCCCCCCCTCCATATTAAGATAACATATATATTATGATAGATAGTATATTTACACGTATTGTTGTTTTTCGTGTCGATCAACTTCGAGCTGACCACAAAAACGAGCATATATCATATTTTATGCAATAGAAAATATATTTTTTTACAACATTTCTATCAATGGACAGAAAAAGTAAGCAATTTAATTTTTTTCAAAGCCGAAGAGCGCGGAATTTCTATGACAACAAACAAGTATGTTATAACCGTATTTACCCAAATATGTATGTATCTGAAAACGATGGCAGAAAATCAAGTGAGGTGTAAAAATTAAAGGATTTGTTTTATCAAGATTATTCCGGAAGCCATACAAATCATTTCACAATATTTATTTATAAACGTGTTGCATGATTTTCCGAGAAAATCCCTTTTAAATATCAAAGGGCACACGTGAAAAGTGAATGAATTTTAGCTTGATCAGCAGTCGGCAAACCAAATGCATTGGCGTGCCACAAAACAAGCAATTCAAAGTAATGGACACTCAGCGCGCCACTGAAATAAAATAGATCTGTATAGTAAGTAAAATTTGTTTGACTAAAATAGAGCTATGAGAAATATTATGACTCTCTTGATGTTCAGCTTTGGAAGTAAACAACGCAATATTTAGCCAACACATTGTATCATTGAATCTTTAATTTTTTATTTAATTAATTCATTTGCCAAGAAGGAACAACGGCTTCTGCTTTAATTCAAATATAGTTAGTTGGTAAGTTTTCAATTTAAAGTTATCACAGTTACAATAGATACACAGAAAATGGCGTAGTGCATTGGAATGGCGGTCAAGATTGGTTAAAAAAAAACGGAAAAATAAACAAGCTTATGACTTTTTGTTGACGATTTCTGTCATCTGCCCAAAAAGCTTAATTTATATTATTTTATCTAATGACCGAACGCTATCAAACAGACCAGTTCATATGTCAATATGAGATTATGGGAATATTATGAGCGCAGGTCATATGCATAAAATTTTCGATGAACCGAATCATTTCTTTTTAAAAGTTCGATTGAAGTTGTTTGATGGATATTCCAAAACCAAATAAGTAAATTCACAAATTTCAATGATTCAAATCCGAATAATGCCTGTTTACTTCATTTGGCCAACATTACAAATACTAAACATACGTCTTAGCAAATATTTCAAAAGTAATATAAAAAAAAAAGTTGAGTGTAGTCGCACCATTGTTTGAGCTGTTGTTTTTGCTAACACAAACATAATGAATTAATTTAACGCCATCTATAGATTTGACCTACAAACTATGCTGATAATATTCACGTGTATGTTACTATGCTAGACTATAAAGATAAGTTAACTTAAACAATAAATGAAATATTTAGTTGACACATAAAAACAATTTCAATATCCGAGAGCAGGAAAGCAGCGAGAGGCGGGGTCTGAGGGTTACAACACCCTCCCCCACAATAAAGAAATACATATTTGAACAAAATCACAGAAACATTGAAAGAATATGAATATTTTTTAATGTCTTTTTACTATGCATTTTCTCGTCATTGAAAAATTTTGGTCACGTGAATATCATTAAAAAAACATTCTTGAAGTAAACGCGTCGGGTATAGACAAGATTTTCATTTCTTTGATCTCAAAGAATGTTCAATGTTTTATTGAGTCCTCGATCCTTTCAATTAAAAAAAATACTAGAAATAGTTTTAAAAAAATCAAAAAGAAAACTTTGGTGCTCCAAACCATAATAGTCGATATGAAATAGGTTACGAATTTCCGTGAAATATACTGTCAATATAACAACACACATGATGGTTGTGAAAATGAAGCGGAGTGGGTAATTGTTAACTGATTGATCTGTTGAAATAACAAAAAGACAAAGAATAGTGCTGGAATTTCACTAAATACAATATTTAAAAGTTAAATATGCATTACAAATAATTAGAAATATAGCGCCTGCTTCTGATTATTTAGATAATACTCCACATAACGCTGGATAAAGGGAAGGGGGCTGTTTGATCAGATATACATAATGTGACCATTTATTTTTTCCTCATAACGGGACATCTGCCAATTTTTACGTATTAGTATATATATTCAAGATACACGCATTTTTTTTCATAGTTTTTATGTATTAATAAAAAGAAAATGAATGTTGATAAAGAAAATAAGAGGAATAAATAATATAAATATGAAAAAAAAATGTTGTTTTGTATTTTTCTGATGAACAAATTTTCTTAAGTATAACTGGGTTTGCTTTTAAATAAGAATGGAATTCTTGGCAGGATTTTTCAAAATTTATTTTAACTAACAACATCGCTTTAAGTACTTCGACTTGAATTTCTGTGTTTTTCTGATCTTAAGTGTTGCTCAATGTCGCTGATTTTGATTCTGATGATTTTTTGCACTTTTCTTTAATTGTTACCGTGTGTTTCCAACTTTCTGAAAACGGGACATTTCGACGTCCCGAAACTGTACTTGAGGGCAACGGGACAGGCTACATAAAAACGGGACGTATGGTCACTTTAGATATACATATATATTTGTCTTTTCAATATTTTTGCATTCGCATTCACAGAGCAAACAAAATTCGCCATTGAACAAACCGTCTGTTTGCTGAACCAAACAAATAAATCGTAAAAATTGTTTTAACTAATCTGAAGTCTTGGTTGTACACTTCCGAATAAAATGATATCGCTCGGCAGAGGAAATGTTGCTGAGGATTAAGTTTTTTGTTTGAGGAAGATAATGATAATTACACTCCGAAGACATGTTCATTACAGAGATAATTTACTTTTTTATTATTTATGGATATCATTCAGTGTTTTTTTATTATTTAGAAAAAACTTAAAAATGTAATTCAAAATCAAATGACTTGGTGTCTGCTAGCATTGCAAGCAAAATATATAAAAATAATGTGTAACATGTTTTTAGCCGAGTCAAAAATATATATAATACCAATACTAACAAGTCTAATTATTTTATACATATTCAAAATCCTGACATGCTGGTTTTCCAACTTCCCGTTTAGATACTTATAAATATAGATAATATGAAATATTATTGTTTCGTAAATGAAGATTGGTTTACCTGTAGTGAAATTCTCAAGGCCGGGATAATCCACATGCAATAACAAACGGTCTCCGGGTTGATAGCGCCGTAGCTGATGGTGCACGCTGTCAAGAGTATGAACGATTTGGTGGTTTCCAACCGGATGGAAAACGAAGTCGACTGAGAGTTTTTGGCACACGAGCACTTATTAACCCAGGAAGACGCGCTGAATCGAGAAAATACAAGATGTGCTGACAATCGGACAACAAAACTTCGATAAACGAAGATAATAAAGTAAATAAAATAAAATTAGGCAGAAGACCGCGTACGTTCGCGTTTGCTTTTCAAGCACCACTGTGAGATCGGTCGACCGGCTGGTAACTTTATACGTAATTCTTATCAGTTGAAAACTTGTGTGTGTGTAGTTAAATATGAATATGTTATGCGATGAAGAGTGCAAGGGGGTCAAAATTTGTTGTAATTGTCCTTCGATTTGGGGCTTTCTGCCAGTGTCGGGGTCGGCATGATTTAACAAGAGGAGAAAGCGGCTCGGAATGTAGTATAGAATACTTTACAACATATTGAATCCATTATAACACGGTGAAAAAATAGCAATGTATTTTAGTTCTACAAAATTTATTATAGATACATTGCTATTTTTTCACCGTGTTATAATGGAGTTCTACCAAGTGAATGCCAATTCAATCAATATATTGAATCCACTTATAAAAGATATACTATGTAAATATAATAATATGAACAATAATTTTACACGACTCAAAACACAAAGGTTTTTTTATAAAATGCAATAATGGCTAACGTCGAAGATTTTCTACTATAATAAATATTTAAAAATAAAGTTAATATATAGATATAAATTGCAGACTATTAAATTATATCATCAGCTATTGAAATATATATTCACTAAACAAAACTTGCCATTTCTAACAAATGAAAGTTGTTTATGTATTATAGTTTCTAATGTATTTTATTTGAGATCCATTTCAGTATATTTTTTCAGAAGTGTTCAAATAACCATCATAGAAATAACTGTTTTTCATTTGAAACAATTTAATCCACGCCTCTGACAATTTATGAATTAACGACACATTCTTGTTGATTTTCACGCGCCACTAATTAGAAGCAAATACTTGGATTCTCGTTAAACTGTCATTATTGTTTGTTTGTTGTGAGAGAGAAACGGGATTTACTGATGACGTGAGTACAATTGTTTACCAGTAGTAATTGCCTGTACACCGATTTCACTAATAGTCTTGATTTCATGAAGTTCTATAGAAGGTTAGGTAATCGTGACATTTGGTGGCTTTCCTCATTGTAAGTAACAAATTTATTATGGGCTCATATATTTGTTATGATATTGATATAATAATTGTATTGACATTCAGTCTATATTTTGCAATCACATTAGTGAACGTTTGAACGACAATTCATTTACGTACATATATAAATTGATCACAATTTTCACTGACGCAAGATAAGTAGAAAATATATATCACATTATTTTGTACTATATATTTATTAGATTATTAGAATTAATTTGTTTGAGGGTTACACATATGAAATACCAATTTCAAAAATTAATTCACACTAACCATGAAAACATCAAAAATATTATTGGTAATTTAACTACATAAACTGAAGTTTTCGATTCAGTATTTGTTTTATTTAATATTTTCTAAATGTAAATATATTAATTAATTTATGATATCGACTGAGTGTGCTTCATGGAATTTTAATATCAAATTTGAATTGTTAAAACTTTTTATGATTCCACATTTTTTGTCACTAATGACCCAGGTTTCGCCTTTCGGCATCTTCGGGAAGTGTACAACACGGAGGCAACAGAACTGACAGTTCTATTGTATCCGTGTGGTACACTTCTATTTATGTTGGTTTTTCGTTATATTATGATTGCAGTTAAATATATTGGGGATTTAATTCGAGCCCCCAGTGCAAGCAATGACGTAAATCAATTTTTCAATCAATTTGTGGATTTGTCTTGAAGCATGACGGATTTCTAAATTTCCTCTACCCTTCCGATCATAGAGAAACGAGAGCCAGCGAAAGCGATAATCTAACATGTATTAAAGACTTCGTCATAATCTTTCTATCCATACTGTCTTCGAAAGTAAAGACAAAGTACTGCCAAGATAAGGTTAATTAATTTTACATGAGCTCCAGTAAAATAACCGTGACAAACCATCACGGTATCCAGTCGATTAGAAAAGAAAACAGAAAACTATTATGAGCCTCGTTGTTAGTAGACCCACAGCTTTATAGAAAAGATGTAAATTGATAATGAAAATCTACAGAACAGAATAATTAAAACGATCAATATTGACAAAATTACTAAGAAAACAGCATGTGTAAGAAAAGGTCGACGCTCTTTATTATCGCTCAACAAATAATTGCTCTTATATCAACAAGTTTTTAGTTTAATTGATTCATCATTTTAACTAAAATTTACTGCCATAATTTATAAACCGATAAGCTGTCATACAGATAGAAACGGTTCGGTATTTAAACTTTGTTACTCTACGCACTATAGATAAAACGACATATGATTGACTAGCGCATACCCGCTAACTTTGGGAGGGTAGTAATGTTGATAGTAAATGTATACCAGATTTAATATTCGCCGCAATGAGTATCGAGGCAATAATGGTAAAACCTTCATTCGTTATTTAACCCTTTTAGTCCCAGTCTACTTTGTCTGGTATGCGCGAAAAGCATTTTTTGCCAAAATAACAATAGGTCTTATTTATTATTTTATCTCAGCTATGATACTTGAAACCCATTTTTTTGTGGTGATCATTTTATGATGCGGCGAATGATAAATTATCTTCATACATCTGTTTAAACATAAATAAATATAAGAAAAAAATAGTTAAAAAGAATAAGAACCATAAATTTTGACTGAACTTTTATGAACCTAGTAATATTTTTTTTTACTAAAAAGAAGACTATCATTTCATGAGAATTTATAAAAAAAAGGTTTAAGATAAATTTTCAAAGTATTTTCATTATTAAAAAAAACTATCGTCACTTCTGCCTAAAAACTTAAATTAAAATTTTGGGGCCTAACTAGAGGGGAGTGGAACTAAGAGGGTTAAACTCGGCGACTTTTCTAATATCACTCAACGATTCCGATTAAAACTATTAATGGTGGTAATAAACCATTTTTTTAAATGCATTAAAAATACCGCAATAACTTTGAATTCGCACAAAAAGAGGCTCGAGTATACATAACTACATCAGCCAATCAATGTATATGAAGCGAGGGATTTATTTCTTTGTGCCAATTTATCCAAGATCGTAAGCATTAACAATAAATGTACTCTATATGCAGCAAAAAAAAAATAGAAATTTGATAAAATTATCCTGGTCGAGTCGGGCCCGTAGACAAATTATCATATTATACTTGCTACCCGAATCCGACGAATTATTTTTTCAGTCCGAATTTATTGAAATTACAATGAAATGTGATTATTTTCGATAAATCGTGAAAAGTAGGTTTTCGATAAAAAATATTTTTAACGAATATTTTAAATTAATTGCCGTATGGCCAGTTAGCTTATAGCCTGGAAAGAGTCCAAAATATTTTCTGAAAAGTCAATTACTTATCCGAATGTCAATTGCCATTACCCATTCGAGCCTAGGCTCTAAAAAAGTGACTAATCAATTTATAATATTGAAGCGTCCAATAAATTATTATCGATTAAAGAATGATAATTTAATAAGACTTGTACAGGTTTTTAGATTTACCATTTATCCAAATTTTGTACGTAGACAATTGCCAGGTAATTAGCTAATGATTTACATTTATTTGTTTAACACTTAACAATAGCAATTACCAAACGCTTCCGGAAATAAATTATTCTTCAGATAAGATACGGACCACTCAAGTGATTGGACAGGCAAGTTCAATAACGTCCACAAAGAAATGTCTCGAGCATCAAGGATAACTTGATTTTTTATATCATTATGCTGACCCAGTTTTGGAATATTGCGGACGTGAATAAAAATATCAGGAACCGCAGTCAACACCAGCCGGTGAATAATGAAACTGTTGGCAGCTGTTTATCCCCATTAAGAATCAGCCCGCTTAAGCAACCCTTCAAAAGAACCCACGTTTAGATAGTGCTAGGATTCAAAAATCATTTTCTAGATGCTTGCCGATATCAACCCACATAGATTGTCATTTTTAGTCGTTGTAATCGCTATACAAAAGTTATAAAATTCATACAATAAACTGTTGTGGTTTGTAATCGTAAATGAATGACAAAACTCATAACGGTCAGAAGGTCATTGTTTATAGATAATAAAGAAAGATCGTAGGTGACAGTAATGAGTTTGTCACCGACAAAATCCAGAATATTTAATCGGCACAAACGACTTTAATTACTGTCCCAGTAGTTATGGATGTTAAAGCGTCACGGCCAACTAGATAGACTATATCAGAGGATTTTTTTTATCAATCAATGCAATTACAAGGATATTATTCAAAATATTTAGCTAATCTTAGTCAAAGTTTAATCAATTCGTATGGACCAAAACCACAAAGAAAATTAGAATGTTTAGTTCTAGCAATTTAATCACATTTCACAGTTTAATTAATTAATCGCTGAAGAGGCAGTAGCTTTCATATTAATTCGGACAATCCGGGTTGAGGCGGTATTGTTCTAGATGTGCTAATTTTACACACAAGGGTAGAGAAAGTATTATTTTATTTATTCAAGTATTAAGCTGTTACACTAGTCTTTGATTGTTGATGATCAATAAATTCTGTTCCAAATTTAAAACGAAAAATTTGTTGTGGTGTAGCCAATTGCAGATACAACTTACATGTGGACCGGTATAAAATATAGTCAGATTACATATGTTCTTGTATACAAATAGAAAATTTCGATATACCGGTAACAGAAACCGGTATATAGGTACCGACTGTTGTTTAAGACGAGAAAACGATTATTTCATGATACAGAAAAAAACGTTAATATACTAGTAAGTTATGAAAGGTTTCAAAATATCGCTAAAATATGCGAAATCCACAATTCTTTAAGAGGAATCTTGAGCAATTGCGCCCACTGATAGGTTAATATTGATACAATTGAGAGAATAAACAAAATACAACTTGCTATCAAGCATAATAATAATTCTAAATATATTTGGATTTAATGAATTCCAAGATATCTCACTCACTGACAATGATCACGTGTTAGTGTGATTTGTAAACTGTTATTTTGTAACAGATCAACCGGCACATTTAATAAGCAACATACGACCAAAATAATAAATCATTTAATTGGATGCTTGTTATATTAAGACTCCCACCTTATTTACGACTAATAATTTCTTTATAAATCAGGCATGTCCAACACACGGCGCGCCCAAACCTAAAAAACATGAAGTTGAAAATATAATGTTCGCGATGAACAAAACCGGTCCTGATCATAAAATTTTGGAAATAATACTAAAAAAATGTATTATTTATTCTACAAAAAATATTATTAGTGTAAATGTAGGGGTAGTTCATGGTTCTCTACTGAAATACGCGCTTTTAGTGTACTGGTTTAGGTCCAAATCACGAGAATGATCAACAGAAGCAAAAATAACTTGTTTTACTTTTTTTTAGGAAAAAAATCTCTATTCTTTGGTGATAGAAATAAAATCATATATACTACGGAATCGTTAAGTCATTTCTTCAAATTCTGGATTCGCATCCACACGTCTTTCAAGTAGAGATATGCAGGTGGTCTCGGTAGTTCGCACACTATTACGATCGCAAAGAAATGTGCACACATTGACACTTTAAAACTTCAACAATTATTTGCGCACACTGGAAACTAAGATTAGAGGGATGGTAAGCATATAATACAGCTGTACAATGTAAGGTGTATGAGGCAGTATAAATATATATCGCATTTAAATTTCACGCCATTTTTTTATTACAACGAATAGAAACAAATAATATATCAAAACATTCGTCCTACTGATAATTAACCATTGTTTTTGTCAATTATTCTTAGTTTCGGTATACACAAAAAAAACACGGTACAAAAATAAATCAATTATATAAACACAAAAACTCCTCATTTTCTAAATCACTTAAAAATCTAATCAATATAGGCACGTCCTTAACTTTTGGAATTCCAAAACCATCACAATTCTTTCAAAAGTCTACGATAAGAACGATGAACAAAACACTCATTATTTTTGGCATGCAGTTTGGACAGCTTCCAGCAGCATCTGCATTCTGTCCCTCATGAGAGGTTGTCCGCTCCTACTTTTCTTTCCCAATTTTTTGAATTTGTCCGCCTTTTTCCGCTTGTAAGCGGTAAGAGCTTCTTCCCGCTGTTTCGCCGCCTCTTCCTTCTCTGCAATTTTCTCTTCTTTGAGTCTTTTCATCGTAATCTCGGCCATTTTATAAGGCCTAATTGTCTCCTTGGCCATCAGATCTGGGTGCATCACGTAATTTTTCTTACGGTGTTTCATATCTTTTTTAGAAATCAGCTCACCTTTTCCGCCTTCCTTTTCTTCTCGCTCAGGAACAGCTGAATCGAAATCGAAAGGTTTATACTTCCCTGCCGTTTCATCCTTCCTTATGCTCTGGTAGTATTCCTTCAGTACTGTCTTGCGCCTATTTTGCTCCCATTTGTCCAATTTATATTTGTCGCTGTACTTTTTTAATCGATAAGTTTTCTTGTCGAACGGTTTACGAATTCTTCCCTCGGCCACACCTTCCGAGTCTCCGTTTTTCTGACGTCTGTCCATTTTCTGGTAAGCAATTCCTTCACTGGATTCAAGCGGACACCTAAAACAAAAATTGCATTCGATACTGCGAAGAAACTCCTCCATATTCGTTAAAATTTAAGCGGTCGGCGACTTGGATCCAGCTTGCCTTTAACTAAGATTTCAGTAGCACTATTTTTATTTATATTTATATCACCAAAAACATCTTCAAAGACATATATGTTATAATTCCACAATCTATCAACTCCATTTCACGTTCAGCCTCTAAGTATTGTATATCATAAGATGCAATAATAGAAGAAAACAATAAACAACAAATTAAACAAATGGAAATTTTTGATTGACAGGCGATTACAAAATGGGTCATTTCCATCTACGATATAATTATAGCTAGTTGGTTTACCCTATTTAATAATTAATTTAAATCAAACAAAAGATTTCCGATAAATCTAGTAGTTTGATGACTGATTTATTTATAACAGTGGGGCATTCGATTTTCAATATTGCTTATGAAATATACAGTGTTTTGATGTGTCAGAAAAAAATCAATAGCGTGACAAGAAACCAAATCTATAATGTCATAATTCATCGGAATAGGTGCGAAGTTCAATTTTCGAGACCACAAAACAAAAAGTGAGTGTTTACATTTGTCTTAGAGATGACATCGTCGCTTATTGTGCTATCAACTGTTTATAAACAAAATAATATAATCATCGCTCGTATTGATATTGCAATCGTTTTTGCTCCATTTAATCGATTTCTATTGGCTTCTTTTTAACCTCGACCGCAAAATCTGGCGGGGCAGGATCGTCAAACAAATGAAGACATAACAAGATTACAAATTGAGTTTCACGTAAACAGTCTCTAATAATGCATTAGGGTGGAGGCACGAAAGTGCTATTGATATGGTTATTCGATCGAAAATGTATTTTTTCTAGATAAAGTTTCCTTACTATATTAAGAAAATACTAAAGGTGAAAGAAATTAGGTCACGAAGAGGATTGACAATTTTTCTTAATACAAAATTTTCGAAATGGAAAGTAAAATTCGATTCAATACATATTCCTAGAAAAAGTGAGCATTTTTTATGTATATAGACTACCCTGACAGAAAGTAGTGGCAGTTGGGAATAAATGACTGATGAAAAATGTATCCCTCTCTTGACGCAAATTTAATTTTGCGTTTACTTTTTATCGTCTCTTTATTCTCAAGACAGTCTTCTATTCTAGTCTGGGATTGGTTGATTGTATTTAATATTTTTTCAGTAGTTCGGTTAATTGTTCTGCGTAAATTATCCAACCTAATTTACAATCGTTCTTAACCTAATGTTGGCTTCAAAGATTTCGAAAAGCATTCACTAGAACTACGCGAAACAGGTTGAGTACTAAATATTAACATTTTGAAATATAGTTTATAATGATTTTTTCCACCCAGCGCAAACATAAATTTGTCTCCCATATAATTTTATTGAGGGCTTACATTTTCTAGCATATAGCGGGGCCCACTTGCCATTGGCAAACATGTCGCGTAATGCCTTCCGCCACTGACCTGCAGTACGTTATACGAGACTCAAGTTTTGAAACAAACATAGTTTTTGGGTAAATAGGCGACATTTCGCAAGCATAAAAATTATTACAGTACAAATAGTACAGCAATATTTATTCCTTTAATTGTTTTGTCAATTAACAATATCTTTGCCGACACCGTTTGACAGACAACGGAACGGCACAATATGTGGGTAGATGGTAATAAGCGAGGTTTTCATAAAATATACATGTCCATGCACAAGGTTAACTTGGATATCCTTGAGATAACTGATTGGAAACCGTATTTTTCGGATTTTCTCGTTTTATGCCTTAATTACTAGATCGTACAATGGTTCGAATCAGGAGGTAGTGGTAGTGACAGCGATACGCATTCGCTGAAATTTACACCATTTTAAATATCAAAGGTTACCCCGTCGGCTTACAGTCACTTCCAAAAACAGAAATGTATATAGCCGAACTAGTAGATCTGTGTATTTTGAACGATCGCATCATTTTAATTTTAAATGAATCGAAACGTGTCTGTTTTATTCCGTTTCTTATCATTAGTCATACACATACCTACACGATGTCACGTTACCGAGTAATTCGTCAAAGCTGCCTCTTATCAAATATAAGAAACTCGATATGCTTGGTTCAAGGTAAGATTTCATTCCCAGCCAAAGCCGGGAGACGGGACACACTCGATAACATTTGAGGCAATATATGACACAGCCATTTAAAGTAGTCCGATCGATTTCAGTGACATATTTTTACAATAACATAAACATTGTTGCAATTTCGGGCGAAAGCCTCGCATCGCAAGGCAGAATAAGTATTGTGCAATATTTGTGCTTACCTGTGAAAGCCACCCACTGGGTTGGCTTCGGTTTTTCGGCGGAATCTTGAATGTTTAGATACACTTGTAACGAAAAAACGTTATCACAGCGATTAGAAGCTAACGGGCGAGATGGGCGACGCGAGAACGCGCTGCGATCGTGCCCAAGGTTCAAGATGTCGTCGTAGAGAGACAGAGAGACAGAGAGAGGTATAGCGGGCGGGGGGTAGGGTTCTTTAATGATGTTGCCAGACCCACCAAAATTCATTTTATATTATAATATTTAGCCGCTAATGGAAAGTTGTCGGCTCAACAAAGAACATGAAAACTTTTACCGGGACATAATTAGTACTGAGATATTGAGTAGAAAAATACAAAAAAAAATGTAGTACAAAGTAAGTACACAAAAAAGTAAATTAGTAAGCTTAGATCGACAGACCGGTCAGGCTTAGCATCTCATCATATTAAATAAATTATGTCGGCTATATGAATTATATCCGTTATGTTTTTTTATATCAATTAAATAAAGATTATTTTAGTGAAGTATGTATAATGTATATAACCAAATACATTATTCAAGGAGGACAAGGCTTGTTAACTTGTTAGTTTTCTTTTTCATATATATGTGGATTAAGTATCTGCGAGACCTTAGTCATAATAATCTTCCTGTAAAAAGCACTAAGCTTCCCAAAATGGTCGGGATGTAAATATTACATGTAAAGATAAGTCATTTTAATTTTTAACAGTTATAGATAGAGTATCAAATATAAAAATAATTATTGATAAAAAATATTTTTTCCAAACACAGATTTAAAATTTAAAAAAAAAGCAATGTATGATTCTCGTTCAGTATTCGTTCCTGAAAACCTATTTATACTTTGGAATGGTTATATTTTATTTAATCAACCCTCATATAGTCTGTTATTCTCCATACCACAAAGCTTTCTGGTGAACAAAATTCGATATTAATGTACAATGCTTAAGTATGAAGTAGGCTTGAGAGTGGACCTACTGTTTGGGCCCCAAGAAATTTGAAATATAAAAATTCTGCTATCCCTAATAGTATCACAATGTATGTACCAGATATTTTTTTGATAGGTTGTCGACACGAATTATTTGTTCTTCTAAAGTTAAGAACCAGTTTACAACGAGGATATCAATTGTAAGAGTATCAAAAATGTTTAATGAGAGTGAGTTCACACAAATACTATTTTTTATATGTATTTAGCTTGCTTGTTATACTATTTTATGTATTGTTGAGCTTGGTTGTTATTTTTCCTTTTTATTTCCAATGTTACCCTTTAAAAACTTTGTAAAACAAAGACTTAGTAAGACTTGTAAGATATTGTAATAGAAATATACTTTAATTTAAAAATTTCATAACGTATTTATACCAAATAAATAAATAAATATCTATTGCCAAGATAACGGCGGTGCTATAGAAACCCATCCTATATATTGGAAAATGTGTTCTCAGTAAAATTATATGGGGGACCAATCTATTTTTATGCTTGTTGCGAGGATTCCCATTTTCTCTTGGCAATGAATATCTTCAGACCCATTCTGCCACTGACTCTATTGAAGACTAGGCACCCATAAATATTTGGTGCAAAGATTTTAAAATGCAGTATTTGAATTGCAGGAAATCAATATAATTATGGAAAGTATTGGGAGTGTTTTTTTATGGTAATTCGCTATTCACAGAAGAACACTCAAAGCAAAGAAAAATAGCTACTTACAGTTAACATTCTTTCAATAAATATTTAGTAAACTATAATGTAGCAACAAAATATATAATTTGACTTTGAAACTATTAATTTTTCTAAAAATGGGGCTGTACTAGGGACTGCCGCATTCACTATAAAAACTGAGGAGCGCTATAGAAGGAATGGAATAAAATTTCCTTTTTTATAAATTAGTATACACTATTTTAAAATGAGAAGCGTTTTCTGATATTGTATGTAAATGTTAACTACACAGAGAAAACAATTCTTGGTGGAGAGATTTGAAGAATTGGATTTGAAATTGAGTTTATCATTATCATTTTATAGTTATTTATTATTATCTCAGATAAATTATTGCTATTCTACCTCTACGTTCTTCATAATAGGAATTAGAATTTCCTGTGATAATAAAAGAATTTATCAATAACATCTAAAAAATCAAACAAAATTTTGATAAATACTGAGAAATAATTGAGGTTACTTGTGAATCAGTGAAATAAAATGTAAGTATTGTAATTATTCTTTTTTGTCAATATTCATTCCTTAGGTGGAGCATATGGCCACCATGATTTTTTTTTGCTTTCTACCACATGCAAGAAACCATCAGTCGACTATATTCTGTGAATAGTACCCAATCTTAAATTTCCAATGGTCAGAAGAGGCAGGCAGGGCTTAGGTTCTCTAAGAGATCAGTTCTCACGTGCAGCCACAACGTTTCATTATAAATATTGATACTTAGAAAAATATATTTTTCCCAATAAGTAAAATTTTTAATATAATCAAATCTATTGAATATGTATCGGACTTGTAAATCCATTTTTTTAGTGAACGGAATTGCTATTTTTATCACATCATAAAACAAAAATTTGATGCGGTCATGAGATGTTTCTATAGGACCACTGATGTTTATAATGCAGCTACAGCAAGATTTTATGCAAGAAGCGCTGCTCTAGAGACATCTGTAGAGTGTGACCTAGACAGTTCTAATGTCTCTCCATATATATAGAGCAACAAGGCATAAATGTGTTTCTTCAAATTCAGAGCAGTATTATATTAATCCAACATGGTAACACCATAAGAAAATATGAAGTTATTTTTGATTTTTGTACAAAAGTTTTATTATATTTAACATGTTACGCAGCTTAAATGACAATGGTTAAAATGAATTATTAATAACACCAATTTTAAACAATAACTTAAAAAAAAATTGTTTTTTTTATTCATTTACAACGTTTCGCACTCTCATTTTTTTTTTTTTTTTTGATAATTCACATCAGTTAATAGGTAAATCTGTTATACACATAACTTACAATTGATACACTAATTCACCAGATTAAATAATGAAACAAAACATAATCATATTTTAGTAACAGAATAGTCATATTCATATGGTTATCATTATTAAAAGTTAATTACAGAAAAAAAAATATTGAATTGACTGATACGGGAATGTTAAAATGAATGAATGAAAAAAAATTGAGTTTGAAATGTTTCATAGCCAGTTTCACTTTTAACATGTGGATCTGTTGTGCAAAGATATGTTATGATCATAGAATGGGAAGTAGGTCCATTACTTCTTCATATCTTTACAAAACAAATTTAAAAGAAGTAATTAAAAAATAGTTGTTAGTATTACATTTTTTACATGTGCAAAAGTGTAACAATCAATTTTAATAATCAATATATTTGTTTGGTCAGTTATTTCAAAACTATTTAAATGTAATATACTATCGACTGAGTTGTGTTATAATCAGACTCAAATGTGTAAATTTTCAGCAAATAAATACCTTTAGAATGAAGCTATCATAAGTATGTTAATTTGTAGATACATTTATCGGTATCAGTTGGGGGACATATCTTCATTCAAGATGAACATAAATCCAGGATTTATAAGACTCCTGATAAATACCTTTCCAAACACTTTAAAGAGGTCAGATCAATACAAAAAATATGAAATGAGTATTATTGTCTTTTATTTTCACATTTAGCCAAGTTGCAAAACTAGATACAATTTCATTCCAAACAATCTATTGCTGGATACAACAATAGATGGGCATATTATTCTTTTCTTGATACACTACATAACAATTACTTTAGCGACACATTATGAGTCATTCTGTGGCAATAGGCATGCTGCATACCGAGAGCTATCACTTTTATAAAAGACACTTGAATACATGGAATGGCAAATTACCATTGTTCAATTATTTCTCAATGTTTTTTTTCAGCACAATACACTATACGATGCGCATTTGATATCTTTGTTGATATGTTTCTAGCATAGCTTTGTGGTCACCAGGCAGAAGAGATAATAGTTGGGAAAGTTGAGCAGGTGATGCGCGGCCTAAGTTCGCCATACTTTCAACCAAGTATTGACGGGTTTCGCCAATTTCTGAAACAAAAACAATTCAGAATTTGGTTATCACAAAATAAGTCTTGTGTGCCTTCTTGCAAATTTTTGATAACACAGCATTGCTAATAATTAAAGTGTGTTCTATCTATTATTTTTGCTTTTTTAAATTCCTAATTAAAGGGATATCATTTTTAATTCTGTCCCAAGTTTAATGAAGATAGATAATTTAATACATTATTTAAAGGATGCAAAAATTCGTGCGTTTCATTTACAAGCGTTATGTAATACTATAATGAAGTGTATTTTACTGTATTATACTATATAATTTGTGAACTTTAATTTGGTTTTGAGACATTAGACATTTTTAAACTGTATTTGTGAAATATTATGATGTGTATTTGATTCTATTTCCTATTTAGATTTTTGTAAGCCCCTCGGCAAGTCGTAATTTTTTAAAATTGTTTTGAATGTTTTTATCGTTTCGAAATGTTTCCAAAAATATAATACCAAGAAAGATTATTGAAAATTTAAATTTGATTCGTTGAAAAACAAAAAATATTACAATGTGTAAGTTCAATCAGTGATATAACAAAAAAAAAAAAGTGAATTTCATCGATTTATCGAGTGTGTATCTTTATTGGGAACATGTGAATATGAATCTACTTTTTTTTAATCCATTATTTATAATTGTTTTTGAGTACCTCCAATGTGAATATTTTATAAAATTATGAATAGCATGCAAAATGTAGTAAGAGGCTGCTATTGTTCATATGGTTCTACCAATCACTTCAATTTATTACACTAAGTCTGTTCATCACAAAGTCTAAGATGTTTATACTAAAAAGTTTTACTGTATATTATGACAACAGTTAAGTCACACCATTTAAATGTATATTTTTTTCAGTATATATTATTATGTTTATTTAAACAAATTTCATTTTATTGATACGCACCCCAGAGTTTAAATTTGACTGACGTAATTTAGGTCAACCGATTAGTGTGGAGCTCTTCTTTTGTCTCGATTATTTATTCCCGCAGCAAGTCAGATTTTTCTTTTTAATATAGCCGTAAATAATGATATGCAGAAAATTGAAAACATAATTACTTGGAAGAGGATCTGCAACACTTTGTTTTGCAGATGAGAGTTGACAATACGCAGCTTGGTATTCCAATGGTTCTTCAACATCCACCCAATGGTCTTCAGGTAAATTGGTTACATCAGTGGGTAGTTCAAGGAAAGAAATTAGAGCCTGAAAAAAATAGAAATAAAATATTCCTTAAATTTGTTATATAAAGAATTATGTAACAAATGTTCCCAAATGTAACCAGATTATGTATATTCACGAGGAAATAAAAAATATGGTAATAACACGGTGAAAAAAATAGCAATTTATTTTAGTTCTACAAAATTATTTTTTAAAAAATAGTTGATAGTTATTTCGGCTAATGCCATCGTCAGAACTATGCTTAAACTAACAATTTGCTTATCTATATATAGCTGTGTAGAAAATGTACACAATACATCTTCTCTCCTGTTTTAACGGCCTAGCTTGTTGCTTTCTCGCAATACAACAAAATTTTTCAAAAATTATAAATGAAACTAAAAGGCGGCTATGACAATAAGTTTACATGTGGCACGGAAGTGGTCTATTACGGAAGCAAATCAGACCAACCCCGGGGAGAGATTGAACTAATGGTGAAGACAATATATTTGTTTGTCCTTTAAGAATCCTTTGTGATAGTTGATGTCTATTGATTGATTTGTTTTAAAAAATAACTTTTTAGAACTTAATTACATTGCTATTTTTTTCACCGAGTTATAATGGAGTTCTACCAAGTGAATGCCAATTCAATCAATAAATATGGTAATATGCCATTTTAATTGAGGGATTTTTAGCAACCGATTTATATATATAGCAAGAAGAGGTATAAAATGGATCAAAACAATGAGACCTTAAAAATGGGAATCCAAAGTGGTGTGTACTTCTGTTCTGGCTGGTAAAGTAATGGCGTTTCGCAGAGTAACCTTGTATAGCCCACCGCTGATATTTTTTTGCTTACAGGCCCGGTCACTTTTTGCAACTCTGTTATCAGTACACGCTCAACATAAAGTCCAAATAATCTGTAATAAATTGAGAATTATATAATCTTATTTCGTAAAGGATATATTTCAAACATTAAAATTTTCAATATTTGTTAAAGTTTTAAAGAATATTATTTACCCCGGTTGAACAGATTCAAGTGTGTTGACAAGCTCATCGGGGCCATATTGAATTGCGTAGAATGCTAAGAATGGAATGAGCCCGCGGATGAACTTGGTCGTTTTGGAAGATGTTAACCTTTGAAACACTAGTGAAACAATCTGTTTTAAGAATGGCTGCATTGCTTCTCTGTAAAAATAAGAAGAGTGATGATATGAATGTATTAGGAAGTTTGAAAAGATAATATTATGAACAATCATTGACGAAATATAAGTTAAAAGTTAATTTACCTCGGGAAGTGTTGCAGCATGCATTGGATAAGGACAAATCCTTCTTGATCATTGGCTTTTGAAGATATCAGTTTTTGAAATACTCCCAACATGCCATTCTGCAATAGGACACAAGAAAATAATGAAGAGATGAATATATTTTTGTTTTTTGTGGTAATGAATATTTAGACACTGAAATCATTTCCAAGTGTGAAAATTGAATACACATGGGCCTGGTATAACATGGTTATATGGTTCTACAAAAACCTCGTGTAATACAAATCCGTGTTATATAATACAAGGTTTGAAGTTCATACAAGATTTAGTTTAGTTTTCCAAAAAAAAAGAAAAAATCGAAGATAGTTCATATAAAGATGTACTTTATTTTTTTAAATATATATTTACATATTTATTGAAAGAAATATTTATAACATAATATACCATTCATTTAATATCGCTTTCACTTAGAATTCTATATTTTTTACTTTTTTCCATGATCGGTTGTGAGTTTTTATCATTGGAGGCCTTTTTCAGAGGTAAATTTGTTAATAAGCTATTGTCTGTTTTTAGCGTATAATCTTTACGCATTTCCTTAAGAGGTCCCAAAACATTTTGTAATTCTCTCTTGAATTTTGACCTCCTTTCCTTTATTGGATCATTATCAATAAACAAAAAAATAATTAGCCAATTCCATGCTGTCATTTATTATTTTTAATATGAAACATGTATCTACTTCGCTGCAACTGCTTTCCGAGTCATTAATTGAGGTGAATTCATTAAATTCATTTCATTTTAATTATTTTTCCCTTAAACCGTGTTATATAAAGCGTGCTGCATAAAAATAAGTCACAATTTATACACCCGTGTTATGTAAAACCGTGCTATACGACGCCTAGGTGTATTACACAAAATAAATCATCATTCAAGACTGTGATTTCAACAAGACCTATTGACATTTTGTTTTTACTGTCATCATAAATATGATGAATATATTGTCACTATGCAGGCAGAAAGTAATACAAAATAAATTCATGGTCCTGATTGTTTTCTGACAGTTGGATAGTAAAAGTGCGTTGGATGGCTTCAGCTCAGCTATGTCAGTCAAAAAAAGGAATTGGACAGTTTATGATTCAGACACTTGATAATTAAATTATGATACAAAAATCTAGTGACAAATTAACATGTTGAAAAACAAATGTTGGCAAAAAGTTGAATATTCAACTTACTAAGCGGTTATCTTTCAGCAGACTGGCATGCGAGGAAGTAGTAAGGCCACAGAGCAGCCGCACGAGTGGTCTTACGTTAGCTGTCCGTTCCCACAGTGGCGGTGCTAGGAGGCAGCCCACCAATGTTACATATGGTCCACCAACGTCACCTGTATTGTTACCAGTCGCTATACGCTGCTCCACCAGCAGTGATAGCATTTGAAAAACGTATGGCATAAATTCTGCAATGAAAATAATGAAAAAACATAAGTTACAAAACAGTTAAACATCTATCATTGAATCGGAGAATTCTAATCAAATCCACAATGCTCACCTACTACTTCTTGCTGAAGGATTTCTTGGAATATTGGGAATAGAGCATCTTCAAAGGAGTCAACTGCGCTTGGATTGGTTTTGCACACGATTCTGAAAAAGTTTATAGATAAAATTATTTAAGATTATCACTAAAGTAATGGTAGTTATATATTAATTTTTTCAAAAAATATATTCAAAACAATGTGGTGAATGATGAAAAAATATAACTTGCAATTTTTTAAAGCGACTTTGTCAAAGTACTCTATGTTAATGTTGAAGAGAAAATCTTTCAAATCCTGGACAGTATGTTCAGGTAATGGTTTGATATTTATGTGGTCATTAATCTGTTTGCAGTATAAAAATGCTTTTAAAATTAATAATTTGGCTTCTAGGATTCTTGACTTTAGATGCACAAACAGTTGAATTGTATAAGTAATATAAAAGGGTTAATAGGAATGGTTTGTATACTTGATGCAAAGTGAGAGGGACTCAAAGAGGTAATGGTTGAAGTGCGGTCTAGAAGGATTCTTTGTGACTGCAGCGAGAGTTTGCGCCAAATGGGGTAATACTTCTCCTAAAGCTTCCACACAGCTGTCTTGAAGTACTGCAAGGGTGCGCATCACGGCTGTAATAAATAACAGCGACATTAGATAAACTGTAGTAACCACATTAAGTAATACAATGCACTGTACTTTTCAGTATCGGCTTCAAATCATGCATACCTTTCATTGCATAGTCATTTTCGAGATGTTCTGGCCGCTGCATCAAGGTCTTGAGACCCCTTAGTACAGCTGGTGCCGATTGAGAGAGTTGTGGATCATTCCCAATTACCATTACTAAACGCTCAATACATGAGGCGGCATAAGAAGCTACCACTGCACTTTCCGCGTTTAATAATTGAACCTATATCACAAATTGAATTAATTTAATTTTATTAATAAACACGGTGAAAAATAGCTATGTATTTTAGTTCTACAAAATTATTTTTAACAAATATAGTTGATAGCTATTTCGGCTCCATTTGTTTTATAAGAATATTCTACATAATATGATTATTGTTACTCATATATTATAATTGGTGAATATGAACATGACACACACAAGACAGTAAAACCTGGATATAACATAAAATAATCCAGTTGAATGCGTTAAATAAGGATTTTTATAAAACAGACTTTTGACCTTGGCGAACACTCCCTTATCCGAATTAAGTCTATTAGAGTAAGATTTTACTGGACTGTCATTAGACTAATGGAACTTACCAAGCATGGTATGGCAGAAAGAATTTGGTTTTTAGGCAGGAGTGACCGAAAGGTCATTATGTATTTTATGGCATCTGCTTTCAAAACCGGAGTAGCATTTACTAAAAAAAAAAAAAAATTATTAAGCAATGCAATTTCCAACAATTGATTTTTGAAATAAGCGATTTCTTTTGGCACAATAAGACTACTAACTGGGTGATTTACTGACTACATTACTGCCAGACTAACGAACAAAAAAAAATGTAGATGTAACCCACAGTGCATGTTGTAATGCACTCATATTGAAAGTCTAACAACCTATATTATAATTCAGGTGGGACAGTAATTTCATTTTTAATTTACCTTATTAATTGTTTGTGTTAATTTAATTAAAATTATATGTTCGAAAACTCATGTTAGGATTCATGCATTAAGCCTTGGAGGAAAATAATGGACAAATTGATGTATTTAAATAATGTTTTACAGTTGGAAGTTACCATTGGCTGCAGCTAAATCAGGCATGACATTTTCTAAGCAGAATTGAGGAAGGTTAACAAGAGTAGAAGCACTGGTGACACCAGCCCTTTGTGTGCGACCCCGTTCTGAGAGAGATGTGACTAGAAAGAGTGCAGCATCTTTGGAACGCCACTGACTGCCATCAGGAGACGCCGCATGGCGAGCCAACATGACCTAGAAGCCAAATTATTAATTTGAAAAACATTTTTATACTGCAAACAGATCAATGACCACATAAATATCAAACCATTACCTGAACGTACTGTCCAAAAATTTGAAAAATTTTCTCTTCAAAGTTAACAGAGAGCACTTTGACAAGGTCGCAAGCAGCTCTTCGTCGAGTCTCCACATCAGAGCCCTCTAAGTCTCTTCGCATGTATTCTTCTGGATTGTCTTCAAAAAGTTCTTGGTCAGACTCTGAAAGATAATATTATTTTTACAATTATGCCCATTTCTAATGTATATGGACTCCATATTTTTTTTACACAAGAATTGGTTGTTATGGTTACTTGCTTTTATTTACTGCAGATGTTAAAATTTTTTATTAATGGAAAGCATTGAAGGATATTTACCTCTGAATTCCATGTTTGGAATAACGACCTTCTCACAGATGCTACTGAGAGTGGCAGGGTCTTCGAATAGGCTCCGGTAGTGATTCTTTTCCGCTACATTGGCTAAAAAGCACAGAGCACCGGATACCAGCTAAAAGTATCATTTAAGTTAGGTTGCATTTGAATACATATTATTTAGGTTACAGCTTTTCTATAGGTTAATAATTCATATTTTTTGTGAGATTAAACTAACTTGATCGTATTTGGGCTGTGGTCCAGCATCAACGAGTGTTCCCCATGCGGCTGTGACAAAGGAGGGAGCGTGAGGGGCAAACTCCTCACCGTATTTGAGAGCATACAATGCTGCACATTCTACTGCCTCTGCTCGGACTCTCTCTACTACTCCAGCTTCACTGGGATCCTGTATGATATTAAATAAAATAAAATTACAATTTAATTAATAGGACTGTGTGCATTCTTTTAAAAATCTACTGACTGAAATTGCCCGCTATTCATTTTAATATTAAATTTTATATGAAAATTCTACACTTGTAAAATTATGAAGGTGGAAATAATTCATAAATAGTTGGCAATAATGTAACACAAAATGTACGGGTGTTATACAAAATTCAAGGGCCAGCCATACAATATAATAACATTTTTTTGATAACTTATCATTAATGGAGCCTATGCAAAATTTGAGCAAGATTTTATGTATCTGCCATATCATTGGAAATGTTTACAATGTAACCGAGTTTTCAACATTTTAGGGTTTATTAACTCTTTCTTTCTATCTCTCCAAAAAGGAGGTGGAGCAATCGAGTAAAAAGTAATTCTTGTGAGACAATCTCCATTGGTACTCCATATTGGGAGAGTATATAGTTAGAAAAAAAAGAAAATTAAAGCAATGCTTACAGTTGTTTCGAGACATGGTACTTTTGCTTGCAAGAGATTGAGCAAATTGGGCATCCAGATAGACATATTGTCCTCGAAAAATTCAGGTAAGTCCTGGTAATTGAGAGAGTGGAACACTTTGCAGATCAGCAATAGCGATGAATAAATCACTTGTAAAGCAGCTGCATTCCCATCGTGAGCTTTACTCAACTCCAGCGTAGCCTAGTACAAACAAAATATTGGTTAAAAAGCAATTGAAATGGTTTTTTTCTTCGGTTGTGGAGTCAGAGTCGTGAAGTCGCAGTGTTATGACTGGAGTTGGAGTGTTAAAAAATAGGCAACTCCAACTACTTTTTTTATAAGATTTTGAAAAATATCCCAATGAAAAATTATCCAGATTGGCTGGTTGATCTTTAATTTAACGCACATAAATAGGAAAGGTAGTAAAAAAGCCTGACAAAATTAAACTTTTTTTTAGTCATTCGGGTTATTGGTTTTTTCGACACGGTCTGTAATTACTTGCTGAATTGCTGCGAGGTCTACATTGCAAAATATTAATTACCAGAAATAGATCAGTCAGGGGTTTGGCGAATCTCTCCAGGACAAATTTAATTTCTTGCCACAGTTTTTCTGATTTAAATTCGAATCGGTACCGTTTAAAAAGAGAATGGGCCGTCTGAAGAACTCCATTGATCAAATGAAAATCTCCTGAAATAAACAATATTAAAATATGGCATTGTTATCTTAGCATTTGAATTGAATTACTTATTGTATACTGTAATCAATATATGTGTAGGTTACCAAGTGATTTTTGAAAAATATATTCATTGCCTCAGACACGATTTCTCAATTTATTTTACCTGTAGAAAATTTGTCTACCATCTCTGGGATAAGATTGGGCCATTTATCTGGAAAATCATGCTTTCCTATAGCCGAAACTGCATCGCTGAGTTGTTTCTGAACATTAATAGGTGACCTTAACATGACTCCCACAATTGCATTTCTGACGCCTTCACGGTCTGCAGGGTGAATGCGATCAGGACCATCCTCTTCCTATAAATCAAATATTTCGCATATAAATATATAGTTTTTTATATTGTAACTAAACATTTTCAGTACTAATTCCACGATATATTTGATGATCAGGACCGATTTCGCTCAGCCTGAGCATTAAGGACTGATTATTACAAACAAGCCTATTTTTATAAATTTTTTAGTTAGTAATAAACAAGTATTCAAAAACAAAGGTTCAAGAACTAGGAAAACAGGCAATCGTACAATATACATCTGAATGAAATATTATTACACGGTGAAAAATAGCAATGTACTTTAGTTCTACAAATTTTTTTATATAGTCGATAGCTATTTTGGTTCGCGCCATCGTCAGAGCTAATAGGTCAGAAGAATAGTTCTAACGATGGCGTGAGCCAAAATAGCTATCAACTATATAAATATTAGTAAATTAATAATATTTCTTGATTGAATTGGCATTTACTTGGTAGAACTCCATTATAACACGATGAAAAATAGTGTATTTTTGTTCTACAAATATTTTTTTTATAATATTAAACATTTCTTCTATTTTTCATCGTGTTATAATGGAGTTCTACCAAGTAAATGCCAATTCAATCAATGAATCAAGAAATATTAATAATTAACTAATAAAATGTTAATGACCTCTTAGTAATGCCGATCCACCAAGAACTAACAGTTAATTTAAAAGTGGCGATTGCATGGGTTATGTGATATTTCAATTTAAGTGTACACACTTCCAATTTTAAAAAGGTTTATATTCTAAAAATTAAGTTGATAACATATAAACTGGGAGAAGACATCATTAAAAATATATTGATTTATAAGATTCAATAATTCAATTCAACATCATACAAATCAATAAGGACTGTGTAGTCTTGATGTCAACTTTAAATTTTTGTTGTGATATTTTTATATTTTTAAAAATTGCACAACATTTAATAAATCGTATTTTTATATTTACCAAAGGCCAGTTTCGGCGAACATAGTTTTTGAATGTGATCGAGCCAGCGACTCGAATCATTACATCGCAATCCGTTTTATCTACCAGCTGCAGCAAAATTAAGGGGTAGTTCTGGTTGCATTCAATTTTCTCTAGTATCTGTTCAGCTGAGAAAAAAATATCATTAATCCATTATATTTGTATTTATTGCAAGGCATAAGTACAAATAAAACATGCAATAAGACATAAGTATCAGTAGTCTCTATTTAAGCTCAGTTGTTTATGATTATTACATTATTGCATGTTGTTCTAGCCTAAAATGAAAAATGTGTAGAAATATAACGAACATTCAATGAATATTCTAGAATAACATACAAGAATTTGGTAAAAAAGTGAAATTAAAAATTAAATCTAGGTAATTTTATACATTTCTAAACTTGTTGACATTGCAGAGATTCAATGCAATTCGTGAAAACATAACTGCACAGATTATGAATTTATGGCTCATTTGGACAATTTAAAAAGTGCACGGGTCTGAACGAGAATTATTTGGCAAACCTGGTCGTCGAATGGCAGGATCAGGGCTGAGCGTTTGTTGTAAGAAGCCTGCTAATGCAGTTACATTTCCCTCGTTCGATTCCATGGCTAACTGAGAGTTTAAAGTGATTATTTGCAAAAATAAATTATGTATCACGCTTCTAGCGCCGGATGCCGGTTGACCGTAGACAAACTGTCAAATAAAATAATAAGACTTGGACAGGTTGCCAGTACTAGAAAAATAGTTACTAGTGAGGGGGCATCCTAATACTCGCTACTTTTTATTAAATGTTAAATGATTTAAATGGTGAGTAGAATTTAGATGTTATAAGTAAAATGTATGATAACTTTGTAGATACACCGAAATCGACAAGCACGCTATTTTTGATCGTAGTGTAGAAGAATATGTTCATCAATTTAATCACTAAATCGATCGAATATTGAGGAATGACCGCGTTTGCAGTCGAGAAGAGCTTCAAAAACTATTTAGAAGATGCGAGACCAATGTTCAAAGAAAAGAACAAAAAATAACATTATTATTGCTGTAACTACAGGTGCCTACCGGTGTGTCGTTAGCGTGTGTGGTTAGTATGGGTTACTATGAGTTAGTCTGGTCAACACATTTCCGATACATTAGTGGATCGTTAGCTTCAAACAGATTAAAAGTTTAAAATTCAAAATACCGTGAAATTTTTTCGAAACAATATAATTTAAAATTTTCGTCTTTATTCTATAAACCGATTTACTTTATAACAAACACTAAATGACACTGTTATTATTATTATTCAGAATTTATTAGCTTCATTTCATGCATAATAGATGGCGTTGTATTAAATTTTAATGAACGCATGTCCGATGAAATCGAAAATTTTTAATAACTCCCCACTACCCGTTATTTATTCACGTTCTGTCGTATTCTCTAATCGATCCTCAACTTAGTGACACATTCTACTTTCTTAATAGTGCCGATACGACTCGAAACTTTACCCAGTGTTGTGATTTTACGAGCAATACAATACAATATTTACTGTGTATATTTAAAATTTTGTTTGAATTTGTAACTGTGTTAACGTGTGCCCGAATTCCCGCTGAAGCTGTCGCAGATAAACTTTTCAGGTTCTAAGTATTATCATTTAATCAGATGTATAATATATTTTTACATTAAACATCTGATGAAGTTTTCAGGAGGATTTTTCAGGTTGAAAAATTGCATTAGCTAATATTAATTATCATCATTAGCATCATATTATATTAATAATTCAAACCAAATCAACATATTCTTGTAAGCAAACATTTTGTCAATTGAAATGTATTCAGAAGTTGATAAATTCAAAATTCCAAAAAATCTTGATACCTGTTTGATTTTAGTCACCTATATATTAAAAATGGAAGCCATTAATCAAAATATATCCTATGTATATTTAAATTTTTTTATTTGCGCAATACATATGTATTAAATTATCATTTTCAAATGTTATTCTTATCAAATTAATACTTATTCAAGTTATTTCATGTATATATTTTGATCTGCAGCATTCCTGTAAAATTCTTCTTGTATATAACTGATGGTAACTATTTGTCAGTCAGTTCTAGTATATCCGTGTGATAGAATGCCTGATGGTACAGAAAGGCGAAACCCGGGCCATGAGCGACAAAACATGATGAATTGTATAAAGTATCAACACTCCAAATTTGATATTGAAATTCCACAAAACACCCTGTTAATATAGTAAATAGTAAAGCAGTTTTCCCATTTAGTGATGGAGCTGATCAGCCATACAAGACTAAAAGAGTTATACCAGAAAAGATTAAATCAATACTGAGAATTGGGCAAGCTATTGGATTTGCATGTCAATTATAATGTATTGATGACTCCACAAAAGATGAGGGACACTCATATACACATGGCTATACTTCATGCATGCATCTGTATGTGGGATATAATGATATTTCCATATGATGTCATTCATCAGTGATGAAGCAAAGTGTGAATTATTTCTCTCCATATGAGGATTATCCATTGCATCTAGGCTTTTTTCACTAAGGACTGCTCTGATCATAAGCATCTAATTGATTGTGATAAGGTTATTTTTGTCGTAGCATGTTGCTCTCTACATAAGGGTTGTCCATTGACAATTCAGTTTTCATTCACTCACTGTCAGTGATTGTGCATTGTATCCATTGTGAGCTTTGGTTACAGCTGGTTATTCGCTGATAGTTCTACTACAAACAGTTATGAATTCCACTACATGATTTTCATGTTTAACTATGTTTATCTTGTTTTGATAAATTCCACGATGAGTGTGTGAAAATCAAATTACTACAATAAACTACTAAATGTGTGAAATTTTTTCATTGAGTTTGTAGTTATTTTTATTTATTACATATACTTTTTGTTTTACCATACTATCAAATTGTTTATCAAGTTATGCGGTAAATAACAGAAAAGAATATAATTAAAAATATTTATTGTTTGAGAAAAATCACAATGTTTACAAATACAAAACTCATATACATTTGAAGTTATTGAGATTCTTGATGTTGATAATGTAGAAATGACCAGTTGTCATTTATAATTCATGGTTTGGACTATGTAATTTGAGTTGCAGTTAAAACAAAATCTTCATATATTTCCTATATATAATTTAACACCTGATAATGTTTTTATAATACTTAAAATTAAAAAAAAGTTATATATTTTTAGAAAAGGGAGATTTTTTTAAAACTTTGATTTGACTGCACACTGAGTATTATCATCGAGTTTTTGGATAAACCATAAATGAATTTGAAATATTTGGTTTACTTGAAGCATCAAGTGATTTATCACCGTAATTTATTCTCCAAAAAGCGTTTTGTGCAAATATCTAATTACTTGTAGTGTAAAATAACAATATGGATTTGTAGCACATCAGAAATATACTCATGAAGATGAGCTAAATAAACATGAGTCATATTCAATATAAAAAAAAACATTAATTCTATCAATTAAAATTTTTGAAAAAGATGAATCTACATTGAATCTTATTGAAGGATTTGGAGTTGATAATCAAACTACCATTTAAAATGGAATAAAAAAACTTTTTGGAGTTTTTATAAGATATTGTTATAATATGGAATTCTTTCTAAGGTGATGCAAGGAGAACGTCTCAGTGAATGAGTGGATGTGTTGATAATTTCCAATAGGAAAAAAAATAAAAATATTTTTAATGAATAATAAAGGGCCTGCTTTAGAAATGCATATTAAAAAGTCATTGGATTTCAAAATTTACTAAAAAAAAATTTCATGGATGTATATCATCAAATTAGTAAATTATTAAATAATTGAAGAAATCATCCTGCACATTATTGAAAATAACCATATTAAATCTAACGTTCTATAAATATAAATTGTTGTGTAAAAAGCATACTGTAAGAGAAAATTACAACAGATATATATATGGTTGAAAGTAAATAAAAAACGCTTTCCTTTCGATGTCAGAATACCAACGTATCGACCACCAATACTGTGCCTGGTTATGAAACTTTATAGAATAGATTTATCTCCACATATTTATACCACAACATTTCACATGAAAAAAAAAGGATAATTTTCATTGAATTGTAACTTGTAGCTATGCATATAACATACTATTATATTATAAAAGTTTGAGCTGATGTTGGTTAGTATAGTTTCAGCATGTCAATAGGTTGTTGCTCTGGGACATAATCATCTAATCTGAACTGGGTTGCCAGTGATAAGAACTATATTGGAACTGAGTAAATATCTATTTAGGTCTTCCTCGACCTCGCCCTCCTCCACCAGTCTTTCCTCTCTTTGGTGTTGCTCCCTTTTTAGTTTCTTCTGCTTTCCTTTTTGGTGTACCTGTAGATGGTAGTACCTGTTGGGAAAATAATTTTACATAATTATTCCAAGAAACAGAAAAAGATAATCAATAGTAGGACTGGCTGAGATCGAGTTATTTGTTAGGGTGATTGTGAAAACATAGGACATTTCTTTGTGTTTTTTTAATGTTGTGAAACATTCCTTATGCATCTAGCTTCCATAAAAGCCAACCTAATTATTATTTATTGCTGTATTTATAGCTCTAAGTGAAAAGAGAACATTTTGAAAAATAGCAACGCAGACAGATTTAGTTTCTATGAAAAACTGTCGCATTGATCGGGTTAAATATTGAGTTGATAATATTTCACAATTTGTCATGTCTAAGTATTCAAATATTTCTAAAAGATGTCACTGTGCAGATAAAATATTATATGATTTTTTAAGTCTCTATGGTCAGCCTTGTGAGCACATCATTATGGAACACAGTTAATGCAGTCATCTGGTTAAAATTTGAATACATGAAATTTTGTGCTGAGAAAGTTTTAATTTTTATAAACAATAACAATTTACTGTAAAAATGAATTAACATAAGAACTTTGCGCAGCTGACTCTTTAAATTGAGATAGTTCGATTGTGTAAGAAGGCGATCATATAAATTAGATTACCGTAAAGAAAGAATCCAGTCTTCCTTGAGTGGTTCCAGAGCGAGTCTTCATAATTTTTTTGGCACCATTTCTCACTCTCTCTTCATTAAATTGTTTGTCACCACATAAATATTTCACTAACCCTTCTTCATCAGGCTCCCTCCATTTTAATTCAACCTGATAGAGACCAAAATTAGCACATTATTATCTAAATTAATAGACTAGAATTATGAATAAAATAATATTGCAGTGTATACATTAATTCTAAAAAAAGGGAACTTACATCAACATCTGAGGTGTTAATAATTTCTGGATTCAAAAACAGTTCTCGAGCTTGTTCAAAATTCCATTCTTTGGGAGGCGGGTATTTTTCTTGATCTATATTGTTCAGAATTTTTTCAATAGAACGGAACTGGTTAATGAGGTCCATGGCACGCTTTGGCCCAATTCCTTTGATTGTTGGGCAGTAGTCACAGCCGAGGAGGATACATAAATCTATAAACTGAGAATATAAATATTTACAGTATTATTATTTGCATATCGACGTGACATTTTTTTTTTTTTTACTATTCATTGACATTAAATAGATACATTTCTATGTTTCAGTTCAATCCTACCTTACCAAAATATTAATGAAAATCTAGGAGAATTGATAAACAAGATGAGATGAGAATTGTTGAACAAAAGTTTGGCAAAATATTTTAAAATTTTATTATTTAAATGATACATTAAACATTTGTGACACCAACTCGAGAGAAAATAAAACATATGTTGAATTAAACGTGTGTATTTGAACACCACAGGTGTTTAGGTGCAAAAAGCTTACCAGTGTGGAGTCCACAAGGAATTAGTTGATGTATTAATAAGATTACTATCAAACGATTAGAATATATTCATTTAGATATATTTTCAATAACATCCCACAATTAAATGGGTTTCTCATCTTCATGTTCCCGAAATGTGATACGCAAACCAAACCAAATTACAAACAAAACAATTTATTAACAGGTTAGAAGAATTATTTAAAATATAAACTATTGAAACTGTAAAAATACGCTCAGTGCAACACATTCATATGAGTAGCATATAGAAAATATAGCACGTAGCAAACGATTGGTAATATTTAATACCATACAAGCTCATAGTGACTCTTGGCATGCCAAGGCACAGCAATCTATTATTTAAATGGGATAATGGCCAGGAGCACGATCGGTGTATCTCAAATACAGGTGTATATACACTAGGTGCGTATTCCGCAGGCAACGTGTTAACAAATATTTTTCTGAAAAATTAATTTCAATTGTGCTTACCTACTCAAACCAAAAGACATGTGCAGAACTCTAATACATAGGTTACTAAACAAATTTGAGTGAGGCAATTAATAAGAAAATAATATTATATAGCTTGAGGTATGTATGTTAAATGATTACCTCATTTCTGGACAGTGCCATTCCTTCCAGCACCTTATCAAAGTGAAATTCTTGGACAGGCATTTTTCGAGCTTCGCTGAATGTCATATGACGTACCAAAATATTCGAACCAAAAGTCAAAGCATCCATATCTTCAGTTGCAGTTGCATAAACTTTACCGGAGCGGACCTGGCAAAATTGAGAAAAAGCACTATTACATTGTACAGTGCTTTGTCAAGGCCCTTAAGAAATTCAAATATATTTTTATGACAGAGAAAGTTTAGAACATTAAGAGAATTCTCTACTTAAGCTTGTATGGATAATACCAATTGCTTTATCCAATTGACTTTCTCTTAGGCTTGCTCACTTGAAATAGTTTTAAAGCTCAGACAGAAATGTAACTGGCCATATATTTCTTTAAACTTGTGAAAAATGAGAATTCTGCCAATCTTGATGACAAATTTTATTTTCCTGATAATTTTTTTGAGAAGTCATGATCATGTATTGTTTGTTATTCTAAAGTAAAGAACCAACTCGTCAATACAGATGCCATTGGTAAGATATTAATAATTTTCAACACTATTGTTTTGCATGTCAACTTATTCCACCACGTATGGGTAAATTCAGACTAATACTATTTTAGCCTAGCTCATTCATGCCGAGTCACATGAAAGATATTCAATCACCGAATATTTGAAACATTAACTCAATAGTACTGGTGTTGTGGAACTTAAAATTTTCAGGAAAAATTGAGTTGTTTTAATATAAAAATTGTCTTTTAAATTGTAGTTTCCACCCTATTAGCAGTGTAAAAATTATGGATATCAAATAACAACACACTGTAACCTCCAGTTTCAACAGTTAAGAGATCAGCAATCAATGGGCTAAATAATATTTTAATTAGATTTTGAGCTTGCTTAGTTGAGTTCCTGGCTAATTTTCAATGTTCAACCATATACTGATTGTTTTACGTTACAAATTAGAAATGGATTTATTTACTAAATTAATATACCCAGATGTGACAGGTTTGATATATTCATTCAAGCACAACTTCATAATTTACTGTGAAAGCATATACTTTAGCAATGTGCAAGGCTCGTATGCGAGCGCCCCAGAAGTTGTGATGCGAACATTCAAACGTCAGTAACGCAGGCAATCTTTTGTTTATAGGACTGAATTTGGTTTTAAAATATTGCCCGATTCGTCCTGATACTACCACCTCCATAAACTTGTCGAAAGTATTAGGTTTAAATGTTTGAAAGATCGATTTTTTGAACCATTTAAATTTATGCCGAATCCCACCAAAGTAACAAATCAGTTTGAAACTGCGCGCTAAACTCATGCCTAACTTTGCACTGAACATGATACGTGACAGTAATGGCTCTTGTTCATTTGAGTTTGATTGGTGGCTTCGTTATGTCACAGTAATGGTGATTTACGAGTGAGTTTTTTTTAAGCATGATTGTGACAACATAGGATATTTCTTTGTGTTTCTTAATGTTGTGAAACATTCCTAATGTATCTAGCTTCCATAAAAGCTAACCCAATTATTTTTTATTGCTGTATATATAGCTCTATGTTGAAAGAGAACATTCTGAAAAATAGCAACGCGGACAGATTAAGTTCGTATGAAAAACTGTCGCATTGATCGGGTTAATAAGAGAATCTATAGTAAATAGAAGTGACTTAAATAATTACCAGGGCGGCACATTGAGCTTCAGCTTCACAGGGTGCATCTACGTAAGGAACACCCATCAATGTCAGCAATTGCTTTGCTTCTTCAGCATGCTGTTTGGTAACTTTCACAAGACGTCTATTATATTTTTCAACCATGGCTGCGTCACCTATAAAAACAATCAAGTGGGTTCATTAAGCAACGTGAAACAGTGATGCATAAGTCATTCAAGAGTACAATCAATATTGATATATTTTCTATTTAATCATGGGCTGCAGAAGATAAATATTAAGAAGAGAAATATGAGTATAGAAGCATATTGAATTTCGTTTAAAGGTATTTCAACATAATCGTTGGATCGTTACTTACCAGACTGAAATAAGTAAGTATCTTTATATAAAAGAAACTCATTTATATTTTAATGTTAGTTGAAAAATATTTGTTGTAAAACCCTTTCAAGAATGACTCATTAATAAGATGGTTAATGAAAATCAACACAGGCGATTGTATACAATATTGTTAAATTTGTTTTAGCTGCAATTTACTGCTTGCTTTGGGGTAAGTGTTTTCCTGTAATTAATAAATCATATATGATCTCACGCATTATGCTGGAAGTAAAAGGGGATGAACACCATAACAAATGTTATGACTTGTGGTGAGTATGCATAAAGCATGAGTCTTTTCCTGAGCGTGTTCAAAAATGAATTTGTTGTTCTATAGAAGTGTTTGTGTCTGGAGATCTAGCTAGGTTTATTTATTATTATTCAAAATAACAACTTTTCCTAGACTTGTTAAACTCGTCTTAAATTGTCCATTCATGATTTCACAGAGAAATTTTTGAAAGGCTATTTGTGAGAAAAATATATCTTTAATTCATTAAAAAAATATACGCCAATAAACCTGTTAGATTAAGACATATCAATTAATATAAAACTGTGAGTTAGTTAGAACATTCATTCTCAAAGTCAAACATGTTTCAATATTTTTTCTCTTACCAGCTTCGGTAGCTTTGTCCAATTCTTTTTGGGCATCTTCTCTCCTCTCAGCTCGCTTTATAAGCTCTTTGGACTTGAGTTCTGGTGGTTTCCCATCAAAAACATACACGGGTTTGATTCCATTCTCTAAAAGACGAATTGTTCGGTAAAATGTTCCCATCAAATGGGAAGTAGTCTCGCCATCTACAGATGTCAGTTGTGCACCTGAAATATATTCCAGTTATGTGATGACATATATATATAATATAAAATGAGAAACACAGATGACATGAAAGAAAAGGATGTAAGATTCAAATTTTCTTCTAGAGAAGACATAATGAATCAATAGATAATTAAAATGATAGATCAATATTTTCAATGGACCCGCATCAATTTTGACTAGTAATTCATAGCGAATCAGTGAAATAACGAAGTAACAAATATGTTGTTAAAATATAAAAATCGAAAGTAAACATTCTTTCCGTTCACACGTTCCAGTTAATATATAACTGAGAAAGCTTAAGTCAAAGTATATTCGGTTAGAAATGCATGTGATTTTTAACATGATATGCTTACCTTCACTTCGTACAGCTATCAGGAATTGGTATAAACACATAGAGGCATCTATAGCAATTTTTCGACCTGAAAAATAATATTTTTATATTGTTGGTAAATTTCAATAGTTGAGTGACATACTGACAATTTGTGAATATTTGAGTTACCGAAATAGTGTTTCATTTCACTTTCCTTGATAGCTTGCGGTGCTATATCGGATATAATTTTTGCTAAGCCGAGAATTCCCATGATGGAAGATGAGTGAAATATTTGGAATATTAGAAGCTGGTCGTATCAATCAAACACCTACTACCGCAATATAAACGGCGCGAAACTTTGACGCACGGACAGTTTTCGTCGTTAGTGATGTGCCTACCATAGAAAATATATGTATATTTGTTTATGGTGTATACTAAAGTATAACATTTAATCTTTTATAATAAATACTTTTATTCCTACATCATGCTGAAATTTTCTAGATTATAATTAAAATGCTTTTTGTATAGAAGAAAAAAACAAAAGGTCTCTAATGAATTTACTACGTTTTTAGAGAAAAATATTTCAAATTTGAGTTATTTATTTTTATAAATTAAACGGATTTCAATTTGATCGTAATTTTATGCATATGGCAAATCTAATGCGTTGTGTCATGATTCTTGAAAGTAAAAAATAAAAGTATACATATATAGTCAGCTGTCAAATTACTTTCTGCAAAGTTTTTAGTCATCATTAAAAGAATACTGTAAAATCCAAACGATCATGGTTATCAATTAATCGAAGTAAACAATATTATTAATGCCATTAATTTATGGCGAAGGCAGATATTTGTTTCATGCAGCTGCCTTTGAATTTAGAAAAATTTGCGATACATTATATTATATCTTATGATGTTTCACAAATTGAATCAATAAGTATCGCATACACATGATGTATTAGCGGCCTTGTTAATACAATTTTACAAACATTTTCAAGACTCAACACAATGAAGAAACTCACAGGCTCTTTTCGCTATACTCAGTGGGATCCCATGCTTTTAGTATCACAGATAGTGGCAATGCAATGCGTGTTGTATGTTTCATTGGGATTAATTATTGCGTTAATGCAAGATATATCCAGTTCTACTAGAACTTTGGATCACATTTTTCAATATCATGTAAGTTTTTGTTATTTTCCAATGTCATGTAATACTACATTCGTATTTTACGTAAAAACTGACTTCCCAGTCCGGCAGTTTCGAATATCCCTGTTCACGATTAAATGCTCCACATGTCTGCATTGCTATAAGAGGCATTTAGTTAATTTAATGGAGAAAAACAAGAGCATTTTGTAAAGCGTGTTTATGAGGTTATTTCTACTTTTTGAATATTTATGAAGTTGAAGACATTTGTATGGATTTGCCTCATACAATACAGAAATATTTTTGTTACAGGAAATACATGTGCGGGATTTAGAAGGTCAAGCAATTATAATTGGGTTTGTTTTGAATGCATTAGTCGGAGGTTGTGCCTTATGGATAATTGTGCAGCGAACAAAATTGTGCTTGGATTTCAGGTAAAAATAAAGATGATTGGTTTATAGTTCTCGATAATGTATTTTTAATTTATAGTCTTTGCTGGCCAAATTATTTTGCCATTTCCATTTAGTGCATATATCTGAGAGAATTAATAAAATTGATAGTTCAGGTCATCAGCATTTATCGACTACAGTGGAACCCCGATCAAACGTAATACGTTTTCCCGTATGGTTCGTTCATTTTGACAGTCCCTTCAAACACCCATAAGAACAATGTTAAATAATCCCGCATTAACCGTTCTCAATCTATCGATTTCCTCGATCTATCGTCTAACCATAATGATCCCATCTCAAATATTATTCCGATTGATTGGTTTTGGTAGATAAATCTTTCTTTTCAATACAATTTGTGTGTTTGAGCATATTAAATCTTATATATTAACCAAAGAAATTAATGTTCGCCCAAATGTCTTGAGATTTTCTCTAATAAAGAATTTCACAAGAAGAAGTTCAAAACACTATTCGATTATTTCAATAAATAAGATTTAATTAATATAACTTTTACAAAACCCTCTCATATTAACCAATTTTTGTATAACCCATGATTGAAAATTAAAGGAGAGCGGGACATTTTTAAAATTTTACTTTTTTAAATAAATATTTTATAATAAATTTTATATAAATATTTAATATCTTTCCCGCATTCCTCGTTTTCTGCATTTTTTGTTTATTTTTTAGGGTCTTATGAAAAATGTAGAATAGAGGTTTCACTGTATTACTGAACATCCTCCCTGCCATATTCCCAGATAACTACGAATGTAGTGCATTTCTTCACAATGTGTGATGACACTTCAATAGTCAAGTATACGCCAATGATTGGGGTTCATAGCTTTTAATTTGGCCAGGTCTGGAGTAATCTAGTTAAAATCATATCAAAAATTGTTTTCTATATAATTCTATTCTGTTTGGGACTATTAGAATTGTTGTAGATTAATTTCTTTTAAAGATGTAATTCTAAATGTTGTACAATATTGATTCTCTTTATTTTAATATTATCAATCAGAATTTATTGTAAATTAGTTGCACACTTATATCTCATAAACGGTAAGCATTTAAAGATGAGACTTTCAAAATCAAGAATACATTTGCTGTTGAATTTTAAATACACATATGTATGTTAAACCGAATCTGTGAAATTGCTTATCACATGCAATCTGCTAAAAAAATATGAAAAGTGCAAGCCTTTACTTTGTTCGTTTGTGAATTCGGAAAAACAATTTTTGCTTATTTTATTTATTGAGTATAGGAACAAAGAGCGCTGTGGTGGGGTTTTTTGTAACTTAAGCAACTGTTATTTGAGAAATTTCATATAAATAAATTAATCATTGATGTGATAAGCAATTTGACCAATTCGACGTAACATGTATAAGTATACCATAGAAAATCAAAATACAAGTCATGTGAATGTGGGATTAAAATTCTGGGCCACTCGGAAATCGATTTAAAGATATTATTCAATAGCAATTAGACTTCGTCAACAGTCATCCTTAATAAATTGACAGTGCTCATTGATTCTTAATGAAGTGACATTACAAGATCTAAAGAAAGTAAAGATATAAGTCAAATATAATACACATTTTATGTTAAATTAAAGTAAAATAATTGTAAACATAATCTGAAATGATTAATTGCTTTCTGTTTTTCAGTTGCACATATCACCTAATTCATTTAGGTTGTTGCTGGTATTATAATGGACTCTTCCCATCCACATATTCCTGGTGGTTATTAAATATAGTGTGTGCTTCCATCACTTGTGTCTCGGGAGAATTCATGTGCTTAAGGACAGAATTGAAAGCGATACCTCTGGGCATAAATTCAAAAGTAGACTTATAAAATTGTGAAATAAGAAAATTCAAATTTTATTTATATATTATTTAGATAAGTATTTTATAAGATATCTTATTTGTATTGAAAAATTATTACTGTAAATCAAAATTTTAACGTTATTTATTTATTGTATGTTATCTATTTTACTCATCTGAAATTAATGAAGTAAAGATTTTATGTCATTATTTAACCCATTTCTTGCTGAGCCACATTAAGGATATTCTATAACTGATTCATACTTCAAAAATTTATTTAATTGTGTTGGAATAAACCAAAGTTATAGAGATTTTCAGTACAAATCAAGCTGTTTCAATGAAAAAATTAGCTGTAACATGAAAGTTTAGGCATTATTAATTCTCTTATATATGCGTCAACTAACAACACACTTCAATCAGCCATTTCAACAGTTGACTTTCACAATCAGAGAGTAAATTAGAAAGCCTTCTAAAAGGTTCTGTGTACAACTTGATTATGATCTGTGTAAAATAGTTTGTTGTGAAAGGTGATAAAAATGTTATGAATTGTTAATTTTCAATATTTTTGGTTTCCAGTATATATTCATTGCATACCAAACAACACACATTTTATTATGCAGCTTCCAACCCTTACATGAGTTTACCTAACCCTTCCTGACGAAATATATCAACATTTGGACTATTATATTATCATCAAATATTGTGAATAAAGATATTTTAGATTTTTCTAACCTCATCTAACATTAGTGTTGACACTGTTGACTGACCTTTGCTGAGGCACACTACAACAATTATTATTTCTTCAATATGGCTTTCATATGCATAATACAATCATCAGTTTTTGAATTGGAATGGTTAGTGCAGTTTGACAAAATATTACCCGCTATTTACATATTGAGGGTTGAAAAATGTCACTTATAAAGTGACAAAATAATAACTACAGGAAAGGGAAAAGGCTTGCCTTTTAAGTCAAATATTTTGTCACATTGCCACCCATAAGGATTGATGTTTCTCAACTCCTTGACACTTACAAAGTGTCATTTTTTAACCCTAAATATGTTATCTGACTTCAAGTTGGATTATTTGTTTAATAGAAAATGGCAATGTTACACTATAAATGAGTTTGTAATGTCAATACAATTGCCGAGGTGTTTCGATAATAATTTTGCTTGGTGGGTGTGACAGCAAATTCTCACTGTACTCGCACTAGATGTATGCGAATGCTGTTGAGACTGAATCTGAGAAATAGTAGCACAAGAAGGATAGATTATAATAACTTGATATATTCAATAGGTGCTATTGTATTTCTATGCAGAAGATTTATCTAGCTATATTTGCTACTGGTGAGGTCCCTTTTAATTTTATTATTGATTTCAAATATTCATATTATATGAATAGCAACTATATTGAATCTGATGATATCCACATTATTTCAAGAAAAACTTTTCTCACGTATATTATGCAGTAAGTTGTAAAAACAATAAATATGTATATTTAAATCGTGCCATCATCTACTCAATCTTAACCCTTTGAGGAGTGAGGCTGCATAGGTGTATGTCAAAGTGTTCTGTTGTCTATTTTCATTTGCCATTCTGATATTATTAATATTATTTCTCATCAGTGATTTTTACAGTCTTATATATTTATTGCAGAACGCAATAAAGTTTTACACCCGAATCGGAAGTAATGGTTTCTAGAATATTATTTAAAAATAATAGTAATATTCTTCCCAGATTGAACCATAACAAAAAAAAAGAATGTTTCGATATTCATGTTTTGACGAAAATTTATATAAGTCTAATTTAGTAAAAAATAACTCACTTCTCAAAGAATTAACAAAATCCGCCTGTTCAAAATGTTCATGTTCTTATCCAAAGAAATACATATTCTCGTTTTCATATATACATCTAATAAAGAATTGTTTTATTTCGTTTGTTTTTCTCTGCCTGTCTCAATTAATCCGTGACCCAATTCAATTTAATAATCTGTATTTTGGATACAAGATCCATTTTAAATTTGACCTTTACAACTTATTTAAGTGCAGGCGTTGGCAACTTCTTTTGACTCCGAGCCAAAATGTGACTTAAGAAAATGCTTCAGGTCAATGAATATTTTGTGTTTTCTTCCATATTAATGGCTCCCCCGATACTTAATTGGTGACGTATTATTGTAGTATTAATTTAATATAAAGTGTCCATAATCGAGAAATATGAGAGAAACTTTGTTTCTTTATCACTTCTTTCCATTCCAATACTTATCCATTTGTGAAACGAAATCTGTTGAGACATCTCAAAATTTAGGAAAGAAAAAGTCATTTAAATTGATTACCATTTATTCAGATATATATTTATTTGCAAACGAATAAAAACAACAGCATTAATAAATTATTAATAATACTTATGAGCATATTTAAACATCATTCAAATCAATAAATAAAAAACTGATATAATATCCCTTAATCTTGCCACCTACTTGGGGTATTTGAATACATTCAAAATGTAGATTGAAATCATTCTCATTTTGTAAATCAACAATTGATACCACATTAGAGAGTCCATAACACAGAAAGTGTTTGGAACATAAAGTTCAAGTATATTGACATTAAATGCAAACATGATGTTTTGACTTTGAAGTATGTCAGAAAGAGAATTTTACAAATCTTTGAATATATTACTCGGCTGAAAAAAATTTACCACTAAATTATATCATTTTATTCAGAATGGTGGTTTTATTATAACAGTGGTTGATAAATGAATCAAGATGACCTTCAAATATGAGTCAAAAACTTTGCAAGTTTTAATACTATCGACACTGCTGACACAATGTAACTAAGGATTTTCTTTGTTTATTTTTCAATAATTAAGATGTTATTCAACACAACTTTTAATGATAAAAAACGGTACTAGTAAACGAAAAACTATAAGCAAGATTAAAATATATTTGTTTTATTAACAAGTCTGAAACAAACAAATGGGATCACACAAAATATGAGTTTGGTTGAATAAAATATCTTAGATTTTTTTATATGTTAATATTTGATCAATAGGATAAATGAAGCAGAATAACTTTTAACAAAATATTTAACAAATGTGTTTATTGAAATGTATTATAATAACAATATTTTCTCAATGTTGCTCAATGTTAAAAATTCACAGTCTACAATTTTACAAAAATGATGCTATTTTTGCTTTTAAAACCATGCATATAAATATTCAGTTGAAATTGAACATTTTAAGTCACTATACACAATTTTTACAATGGAACAAACACTATTCTCCCACTTTGAAAAATAATTGACATGGGATTTTTTTGTTTAAACACTGAGATTTAAGAGACAACATCTATATTCAAATCCGAGTAAAGTATTTGTCTTAAAATATAATTCTCACAGGCAAAAAAGCGCACTCCCTTTAAGATATCACTACTGCTAAAATAACAAATTTTCCTGGGGTTTGTTTTATTACACCATTCAGTGCTATTCATTCTCAAATAATGGAATGATTAATATTTTTCAAATCGTTACATTTCTGTTGAAAATATTGTTAGAAATCGTTGCCAATAAATATTCTCAACAGTAAAATTATTGCTAAAATAGATAAAAATATTTTTCGAATCTCTTCAAATATACTTATAGTTTTATTATATATGTGAATTTATTGGTGTGTAAGGACTTTGCCAATTTAAGTGCACATTCAAATTTTACATCTTATTAGATAAAGGCTAACTACACTTGGTGCCATTTTCTTTCTAACTTTAAATTGTGTCATATCTTGCATGAGAAAAATAATATATGGTTATACAATACGACACCTCAGGATAGAAGGTAGTAATCTCAAAAGTTTTCGAATAACTTTCAATGGTTGTTTGAAATTCTGCCATTTATATATTTGGGTAAGTAAAATATATTTTTTCAAAACAGGCAACTGAGTGGTCAAATTTTCTTTTGGATGTTTGATAAGGGCACACATAGTATTATTGAATAAACTAATTGGTGAATAAGCTGAAAATATTTTTTTATTTTGAGTAATAAGCTACTTTATATAAATACTTGTGTAATTTTGTATTTGATGTTCTCAAGCATTTTCAACCTAGAAAACCATAAAGTAGATGGAAGTCATAATCATCAATTCAAGAGGAGAGATTTTAAATGCAATTGCTTTGTTTTGAGATTCAGTCCCTTTTGATACCGTATTAAATGTAATATAATCATTAAAGATCTGAAAATTCATGTTATGTATTTTCATAGGAAATATTTAGAAAGTTTAGTCCGTCCTGCATATTGTGAAAAAGTACTATTTAAAAAAATTGAGAAATGTGGCAATACTATGTTGAAACTTCTTGTAGTGATATTGCTAATAAAAAAATAATGCTGCCTTGAAATCCAAAAGAAAATTTCGAACTACACAAACAACAAATATTTTTAGATACTATGAAATAAATATGAATATTGAGTACAGACATTTTTGAGCAAAATAGAAGCAGATCACAGCGCATATATTTGTCGATTATTATAAAATACACTAACTCCATCAAGTAAGTTAAAATTTGTATCTTTTATTTTGTCAACACAATTATGTATTGAAGTATATTGAAGATTACGTATGAAAGATAAGAAAATATAAATCAAAGGAAGAAAGGAAAAGTCCATCACTATTTAAATTTAATGTATGGCAGTTCTTTGCTGAACTCAAATGAACTATTAAATATTTATTGAAATGGTAAAGATCACATCACATTTTACAACCTGATTAAATTAAAAACATAACAATGTATAAAATATATATATAATAATGCTAATCAATTAGAAGTATGATTGACAGGCTTATAATAGTTTCATTTGTTCAATATATTTTATATAAATTATATTTGATAAATAAAATGGTCACTGTTCAATGGACAGTTGTAAGATTTTTTTGCCATTATCGTAAAACCAAAATATTGAATAATTCCATTTCAAATTAATCAGGTTCTTCTATACTAGATTTATTATAATTAAATTACTAAATAATCAACTGAATTGTTTTATTTAATACTGCATCGACTTAAATGGTCTCAAAATGATATGAGAAAATGAGGTATTATAGTATGTATGGACATCAATGCTATTTGACTTAGTTGGTGTTTTTAGATATATCCGATCTTATCATTTTTTTAAAACTAAAAATGGTATGAAAGGCTTGGTTACACATGTAATTAATAAGCGACTTTTCAAGTTATTGAAAGGTAAGCCACTTTATAACATGTCATTAGCACAATAATATATAAATTTACATAAAAAGCTATAATCATACAATCGGAAATCAATAAAATATTTGATGCTACCAAAGACTATTTTTCATTAATACAGATCAACAGATCCAACAAGAACAGGTACTTATAATATAATTATGGAGTATCTCGATCAATTAAGCTGTTCATATCTCTACAATATATGTTTTTTACCTATGATAAGCAGCAAGACTTCTAAGGCTGCAAGAAGATAATTATAACATCCAAATAATACTTATTTAAGTTTTCCACCAAAAGTATGCCAAACAAATAATAATTCTCATTAGTAAAAGGATTTAAAGATTGAAATAAAATTTTAGTTAAGAGTAAATATTAAATCATTCATATTACATCTGCTGCGAAACGATAAGGGTGTTTTAATATGTGTATAAATATGCCTTAATTATTACAGTGATAAGGAGAAAATTTACCAGTTAAATTTGTGTTCTAACTGGGTGAGCCTTGTTTAAACTTTTAAGAACTGATTCAAGACTGAAAGTTCTTTCTCCCTTACAAACCGATATAATCTGTAGCTATAAGTACAAGATAAAAAAAATAAATAATATTATTTATAGGCACAAAACACGAAAAATATGGAATGTTCTCATATTTACAATAGCAGATGTAAGGCATCCGATGGAGGCCTCTGATTCTTAGAAGCATACAAATGACTTGTGACATTACCAACAGAGAATTTTTTATCTCAACATTAGGTGAAAAGGTATTTTGCTATCCGAAAAAGACGGCCGGCAAATTATATTGTGCCTGCGGTCTCCCAAGTAGTTGATTCATCATTGCGCATGTCTAAACAATTACAAAAAAAAAATGCAGCAACTCAAACTTATCAATGCTGATTTTTCAGAGACCGCTTTCTCTCTACAAGTAGAAATAATATTTTCAATTAAGATATTGAGCATATATGTGTACGGGCGTACACACATGTGCAGTTTGATGTATGTTACTTTGTGAAGAAAAGATGTACTTTCCCGTGGATGTTATGTTTTGTCTTTGCAGAAAGATAGTCCTGGTGTTATGATATCCGATAATATTAAGAATTTCTTTCTAAAGGAACTGCTGGTTACTTTTTTGCCTAATCTCTTTTTTCACAAAGAGTACAGGGACAAATAGAGAGGAAAGGATAGAACTAGTGGTTAGTTAACTGTTTTCACACCTAAAATTTGAATAAAGTGCAGCTACTAGTTAAATTGCGATCGAGATTTAAAGTTGAGCGTAAAAAATATGTCTTATACATAAATCCCTTCAGCCTCCTGAGTGTTAAAGACGCAAACATAATAATATATAGTAATCTAATTAAGATTGACATACTGCCAACTCTTACTTAATAAATATGTACATATAAAATAGAATATATTCAATTATTGTAACTGTGAGAGCTGTTTTATGATAACCTATGCAATTCAACCTGTAGTTTTTTTTTGAGACTCAACAATTTATATTTTATGTGTGTACATGATTGGATTCACAATAGCTATTTATCTTTACTGATTACATGTATTTATAAATATCATTTAACTTATCCAATTCGAATGCAAAAATATCTAAAATACATAGTCACATTAAATCGTTTCAAACAATTGTTTTTATCACGTTTAAGGTGTTAATTGTCACTTCTTAGTTGAAAGGCATTATATTTAAACAGAAAGCCACAAATTTAATCACCTTTCCACATTTTTATATCAACCAGTTTCTTTCGGATATCTAAATAACTTAAACTGGACTTAACAATAATAAATAACTTGTGGAAATAGTACTAAAGATTGTGTATTATTATTTAGAAATTAAAAAAAATATATATATCAATTAATATGTTAGACAGGATACCTGTAATTAAGTTTCAAATGAAAATATTTATATGTAAACAAAAATAATGTGCTGTAAAAAAATTTTCTCAGTTGCCATCAATGATCTGTTTAGATTTTGATTGTTCTAAGAGAATCTCACATATTTACATAAACATTAGACGTTCAGAATAAGGCAGCAAAACATGATGTAAATTTAAATATTAATATTAACGATAAAAAAACTTAAATAAACATACAGACCAATAAATTATTTATCACACTATGTCGTTATAAATGTCATAGATTTATTTTGTACGACGACGGACACATTTAGAAGCGTTGAAAAATATAATTACGATACACACAAGAATACTTCCATAGCTCTATTCAATACTTCCAAATTGATCTAAAGTATAAAACAATGAAAGGCTGACATATTTATTTATAAAAGTATGCATGCATTGTGTGTGATGATTAGAAAATTTATATATATGTTTAATTGATGAACATTTCATCCCCTTATTTGAATATTGTAATTGTCTCAAAGTAATGAAATAGCTTTATCAGGCAAAAGGATGCATGCGCACAAAAAGTAAAAAAAAAATAACAGTTAATAACAAAGTAGTTAAAATTGTATTGATTGAATTGGCATTCACTTGGTAGAACTCCATTATAACACGGTGAAAAAATAGCAATGTATTTTAGTTCTACAAAATTATTTTTACAAATATAGTTGATAGCTATTTCGGCTCACGCCATCGTCAGAACTGGATGAACAGAATGATGGCGTGAGCCGAAATAGCTATCAACTATATTTGTAAAAATAATTTTGTAGAACTAAAATACATTGCTATTTTTTCACTGTGTTAGTTAAAATTGTTTTAATCTTTTGAAAAATACGGGACGGCATATAAAATACCAGCCTTTCATTGTCGAGTTGGTTAAAACTCATTTTACAAAATGAAAAAGACTAGATATAATATAAAAAACTGTCATCTTATATTTAAGAAAAATACAATATGACATCAAACATCTAAAATCATAGCACTTTTCAGATTGCGGCGATATATTGCTTTCTTAATACTTCAACCACATCAATAACATTATACATACGAAACTGTAAACTGGATATTAACACTAATGCAAAAGATATTATAAAAATATTTTTTACAATGAAAACATAGATAATTCCATATTAGGTACTATAGAAACTGTGCAGACAATTTCAAATATCATATCCAAATATTTTGATCTTAATCAAGGCTCGCAGTATAAAGCTAAACCTTACCCAAAAAAGCTACACCATAGAACAGTATTTAGACAGCTTATAAGTTTAATAACAAGGAAGCTACGAAAAATACATCAATAAAATTTCATAAATATGTGTATTCAATACAGAGTACTTGACCATACTTGAGTACACAGTAAATTTATATCTCAGTAAAACATATTTAAGTGAATTTTGTGAAAACTCATACATGTCGTGATTAGTTATCTGGTCAAAGATTTTAAATGGTACAAAAACGTTAATTGTCTCAAAAGAATTTCAATTTTATGTCATAATCTGTCTTCTAAGAACCAACAATACACATAGAATAAGCACTTTTATAATCGATTCAAAGCAAGTAAAATTGTGGTTTATAACTTCTTTATAATTAATGAAACACATTGCGATAGAGTAGCTAATTTTAACTGGGTTATTATTAAGAATGTCGGAAGTATATTTGGAAGGTTTCTATTACATTTCGATTCAATTGATCATATTTGTATATTCTTTGGTGGTTTTATGCAATAGGTAATAATGTTACATCAATGAACTAAACAACGTAAGTCTGAAAATGGTGACAGTGATAACTAGTAGACATAATATGTGCAGTGCAATGTGGTGCAAATGAAGCCAGCTTCAGAAAACTACTTTATTAACTATGATTCTACTTTTGTTAAGCATGTAAATACACACTCGGTCGCGGTAGATACTTGTATAACAAATGGAGCTAAAGCTCTCTTACACCACTCACCACCACCATATTCAGAAAAACGAAGCTAGAAACAATGTAAACCGCAATATCGCAATACTTTTTTCTTTTGCCAAAGTTAGCAGATTTATGATCATAATTTTTATTTTGAGGTGTTGAAGATATATTAAAAAAATACTAGGATTAAGACTTATCACATATAGAGACATTTTATGTAGAGTGATTGTTAACGGAAATGTGTCTATATTAAATAAAATAAATAAAACTTTTTCAGTACGGTTGATCGTAGATATTCACTAAGGTGACGTTTCATCGTCCACTTCTTTGATGATGGAGTCCGCTTCCCAGCGAGTTCTCTGGAGCAAAAGCTCAGCCAATTTCTGCAATGTAAAAAATAGTTACTCATATACAGAAAAAATGAATACAAAATGTGTCTAGGCGTTTAAGAATAATTTAAAACACACAATAAACAAGTTTGCTGCTACTCCATACCTGAGGGGAATTGATAAGAACAATTCTCTGTTCCAGTTTCGGAGTCAACTGACAGGATTGCTGTTCAAGATCATCTAGAGATGCACGGCGGGTTAATCTGGAATTACACATATTATATTTTAAATAAAAATAAAACAATTAACATTGGCATATTATTAACTTTCATGTTTTGTGAATGGATCTAATGAAGGTAAGTCCAATTTTTTGATGGAGTTCACAATCAAAATTCGAAGTAGCCGAGCCTTTAAGCAAAAAAGTTAAAAAACACAAATTGGTTTGAATAAATAATTTCAACATAAAAACTGATTATTCTTTTATAACAAATTATCTGTGACCACACTAGAATAAAGCCTGATATTAAATAAATAATATAAAGGAATTCACCTGTGATGTGCCGTATTAGTAGGAGGAGCATGCGGTGAAAGAGGAGTCGGTACTTCGATAGAGGAAGCTCGTCTCATGGGCGGTGGTCCATCCAGTTCACTCCCATCCAGCATTTTTACGAGGCTATGCCTAAAATCATATACAATGGTGATGAATGACATTGTCAATTTTGCGAGAGTTTTATCAAACAGATAACTTTAAGTTTATTGTGTAATGCTTGATTATTTTGTAAAATTAATTAATTATTTGAAGTTTTTATTTGTTCAATTCAATTTCATACATTTATTCAGAAATTTTTCATGTTTAAGATTGACAAAATATCTGGTATTTGACAAAGTGGTCAAAATTGTTGAATTCTTTTATAAATCCTAGAGGTTTGGATCCCAGTACAGGACAGGTTTTTCAATCAATTTCTGTTTAAGGGGCACGGATACTCATGATACTGAAAAATCCTTTCTGCCCATAGTTTTTTCCTACCTCTCCTATTTATGTGCATTAAATTAAAGGTCAACTGACCAATACAGCAAATTGTTCTTTGAGATATTTTTCAAAATCATCTCATTGAATAAGTAATCAGAGTCATTCATTTTTCATAACTTTGACATTGACCAAAACACTGTGATTGCAGAACTCCCGACTCTATGGCCCTGCTTCCTAGTCTTATTCCAACTCTCTTATAAAATGAAAGGTTGAGCAACTGAGTAATAAGCAGTTCTTGTAGAAAAAAGCCAAATTAAAATATCTTCATTAGGGAGTCATATTAAGTTTCACATTGGGAGTGGGAATAGTAAAAAAAAGTCAGTATATAAATACCTTCGACTGAGTGTGATTAGCGATTGTCGATGTTTGGAATGTTTCGCTCTGCCGGTTCGCATGTTGATTGCATTGAAGTGGTTGTGTACAGCCATCCCGATTTCTGGACACATGTCATCATCAATCTATAATTTAAATGTAATAAGATTGATATAAAACATTCAGTTTTTCTGACAAACAATACAAAAATTTTATCTATGGCCATTGCCTGTTGTCTATGTCTCATTTCTTTCAAAAGAATTCTTGAAGTTCTTGTGACAATAAAACTGTGTGAATATTTTTAAAAATCTAAAAAAGACAAAAAATCTGTGAATATTTTTATACCAAGGCCAAAGAATTCAAGCCAAAAAGTCTCTCATTGTGATATTTACACTTGGATTTGTAACATTATTGATTTGGAAAAAATCAAATGATGGAAAATTTCAATAAGAATTCAATTGTGTTAATTTCACTACCATTGAGAGAGCACGATTGATGGTTTGTATAACCTTTTTTGTATGTATTAAAATATCTAGTAAATAATATGCTTTACTGCTTTAGTTTCATTCTATAAGAAAGCTAACTGCAGAATGGAAATTGGTAAAAAATCAAACATTGCAGTAAAAGAAACCAATTCATTTATGTGAAAAAAAAAGCCAAGGAAAATTAAAATGTAAGATTTTTTGCTAATATTCAAATTGGAATGTTTTCTAGAGAATTGCATTTTTAGCAGCATTAAGTAAATTATCAAGAAGAAAAATCGTAGCATGTTGAAATGCATATTTACGAAATATTGAACCTGTCAATATTGGCAGCGTTACTTGAGTCAGTGATCCAATATAATATTTTCAACACAATTAGTCATACTGAAGAATAGGGAGCATGATTTGTGATTACAATATGAACTGTCGCAGAAAACTAGCACATAATGTTAATAAATCTTTTGTAGAAAACGTTAGGAAATAAGCCTACAAAGTTTTTTTTTCGTAAGGAAACTCTGTGAACAGGAAGACCAAGTAATCATACGTAAGAATCGATTTATACCGTAAAAAATAAAATGCATCTTGACTGGAGTATTATATTTTACTGTCTATGATGCAAAAAAATAATATTGTTAGATATGATGTCATTGTTGAATTCATTTCAGAAGAAGTGGGTACTGATTTAAATTATCCTCGAATTGTCATTCAAAACAGAATTTATTTGGTTTATTTATTCAAGTCACTTAAGTGACCATTGTGACAGTTATGTTTTTTAATTTATTAAGCATTCTTATTAAGGTGGTGCTGAAATGTTTTGTGTGTTACGTAAACTTTCAGTTAATTTATATATACTTCCCATTCATAAACAAGTTTGGAAGCCTTGGGAAGGTTTATGCATTTGACATAAAAATGTTTAAATTATATTGGCAGCTTGATTTTGAATTCTTTTTATATTTATTTTAAAATAAATAATCTGAATACAAACAACAATTAGACTTACCAGAATGGGGCACCCTTGAAACATGTTGTATCCATCGCATCCTTGGTATATATATTTCTTAATGGCAGTTCTGTAAAGTTGTTCTAGTTGCAGGTACTCATCTCCAATTCTGACAGTTTGTCTCTCCACTCGGCTGCCTTCTGGCTTTGATGGGTCGAATCCAAACGATATTCCAGCTACCTGAGAAAAAATGAAACAGCTACAATTTGAAAGACAAAATATTCAACATTCTTTGCTTGCAATGTGACAAAGAAAACAAGAAAAATATTGACAGTAAATATCAACGAATAATCTATGAGAGTAATGAAATAATTCAGGAATATATAGATTATTGTTCCAAAAATACCTGCGGAAATCTTCCTTCCAGCTTTGGATACTTGCAAACTCCATTTTCGAGAGCTTTAAGAATTATTTCTCCTGTGCACGAGAGAAGAATCAGAGGATCACGCATCGGGATTATATTTGAGAGATCCCGAACTGTAAATTCACCGGCAGGGTGAACCTATAGGACAGAATACAAAGATAAATAAAAATCCTAATGAGCATATAATTTTATATGGGGTATCAGCATGCATCTCACTTGGTCGCTCCGAAAGGTCCCCGAATTGATGATGGCAAGATCGGCGCCAGTAGCAGCTAGTACCACATCGCAGATCCAATTTCCCAAGTTCGATTCGCTGGTTCTGATCGACTGGAATCTACCTTCCAATGGCACAGTGAAGGATCCAAGAATCTCACTCATCTTCCCTTCCACCATAGCTATAATTTGTTAGAAAAATATGATAGCATTTTACCGGGTCTGACTTACATTATTTTGTGAAGTGAAAATTGTTCTTCAATTCTCATGAAAAAGCTTACAACAAAATAAATGAAACCTACATGAATACTGTTCCAGTTTTTCTTTCAATATTTTATCCTCTGCGTATGCAGATGTGACGCGAATTTCTTCAATTGAAACATTTACTCCGGCACCTTTGTCAAAGTCCAAAGTAATCTTCGAAAAGTTTCTGAAGTCCACACCACTCTTTATCACATATTTATCGTTGACCTAAAAGTACAAAAATATGAATAAAACATTTAATTGATTACACAAACGATTAATAAATGGATGTATGTTATTTATGTCAAATGTGCCCTCAGTTTCATTGAATAATATGATTTTTTCAAATTATTACAGGAATTACATAATGAGGAAATGTAATTGCTCCTTTTAAGAAATAACATTAATTCATGATTTTTTTAAAATTTATAATCAAATTAAAGAAATATATGGATTACAATACTTACACATTAAGTGTCATAAATAAATATTTAATCAATATTATTTGCAGCGAAACTTTTTACAATATACAAAAATATCGAAATATTGCAAGCATTAAATGATATATATTTTCATTAATTAATATATATTTTGTTAATTAATTTAAAAGAAGTCTTACCAACAAAGTTTCATAAACGTGATCATGACCTCCTAGAATGAGATCGATTTCATTACAATTCTCAGCGAGTTTTATATCATTTGGCGTTCTCATATGTGTTAACGCTATCACATAATCACAGCCCTAGAAAAATACAAAATAATAGCTGTGAAAACATTACAGCGAGATGGAGAAAATAGTTGACAAAACACATGGTGCCTATTCTGACGAATGAAAATCTCTCAAAACAACCATTTTAATATAATCATGCATAACAAACTATTTATTGCATGGCTTTGCATGTGTCTGCCAGGTCAGTACATGCTAAAATGTACATTTTTGATCAGACAGGTTGTCCTAAATTTTCGATGCTTACCTCTTGCTTTAGTTGTGCTCCGAGCTTTGTCCCAGCTTGGACAAAATCCAGGAATGTCACTTCTTCTGGATTGATTGTAGCCAATGTATCCAACCATTCCTACAACCAATCAAGATACAGAAAAATAATCATTTTGTAAGTATTGTTTAATATTTTTAATTATAGTTATCATGTTGTATACATCTTGATATTATTAACAGTTCATTGTTTGATAATGCAATTTGGAAAACTTTTAAGGCCGGAGATTTAAATAACATCTAGAATTAATGATTGGCCAACCTGTTCAACAAGTCCGACGAGTCCAATTCTCCTGCCTCCCCAATCAACGACGTGCGTAATCTTTCCATCACCGAGCGGTCTACCGGTCTCATTGTTAATCACATTAGACATGAGCCATGGAAAATTACACATTGAAACCCATTTTGATAAAATCTCAAGACCATGATCTGGAAATAAAATCACTATTTAGAACAATATAATATTATAGCCAAAAGCATACCAAAATAGACATAGTTTCTCATTGAAACACTGCTTAGTCAATTATAGACAGGGTGAGGAACAAATGAATCGATGCAGAAAATCTAAGTGTTCTTTTAATTTCGGTTTCTGCTATAATAAAAAGAAATCAAATATTTTTATATTGACAATATTTTCTGTACTTTATTATGTTAAGTACTTACCAAAATCATGGTTTCCAAATACTGCGCAATGCGTGCCGATTTCATTTAATACTGGAACCATTTGTTCACCTTTTGTATACGTACTCACTGAAAAAAAGATGATATAGAATTTAGATAATTAATTTATATTATGGAGATACAAAACTATACATTATTGAAAGTATTAAAGAAAACTTACACATGCTCGGCGAGAAGATATCTCCGCTGAAGAGCACAAGAGGGTTGAGATGCGAAAAGCTTTTGATGGCAGTTGAAAACCGAGTGGCACTGCCAACGGGTTCAGTTTCTAAAAAAAACACGGAGAAGAACGTTTTATTTGAAACTAAAACAATGCGACACTGTTTTTCTTATGTTTAATAATGAGCCCATATATGCATGAAACTTGAGTGCGGTAACAGAAAGGCTTTTTTTTAAATGGTAGCATGATCTGATTTTTCGATTCTGTTGAAAAATATACTTTCTGAGTTCAACACGAATGGCACTATGATATGGCATACTACCCTCTTTTTCCATAGTAAAATTTGATTCATATTGATTTTGCGTATTATATGTCTATGAGAAAATAAATATATATTTACGTGTAGCTTGTTCGATATTGTAAACATCATTGAAATGTAAAATGATGACTGATTCCTTAGCCATTGTGCTACCGCCTAGAGATGAAACAGCGCGTCGTCCAGCCTGGCGAACTTCCAAGGAAGCCTGAGGAAAATAGAGATCAATAAATGATGTTTTTTTATATAAATATTGTTAGCCGCATTCTGTCAAAACAAAAAGGAATTCAGGTCTGACTTAAGAAAGCATAAATTTTGGTACAATGTCAATCAACTACTTTAACAATATGTAATTTATTATCGTAATCACACATCAGCGAGTGAATAATGAAAATTCACAAATATGGAAAAAAAAAATATCAGATATATGAATGAAATGTGAAGGGTTTTTTGATTGATAAAAATTATTATATTATTTACAGCTTGGTCCCTTTCTTCGGTATGGTGAAGATATGTTTAATAATGTAGGATTATTAATTCAATTAAAACACCGAGATGTTATGGACTTTCTATTTCAATAGAGCAAATTTATGCCTGCAGTGAACTTCTATCAGAAAGTGTGAAATTAAATTCAAAAGTACATTTAAAGCAGGAAGCTTTTGCATTTTTATTTCTAGCAATTCACATTTGACGTGTTCAAAAATCAACAAAATCCATCATCGAATAGTATTGATACAGTACAATACTAGTACAAATCATACTTTTTGAATCATTTAAAATATCGAAAGAGTTTATATGAGGTGCCCAAAAAAAAGGAGTAAGCAATTTTTCAAAATTTTAATTTATAAATGTAATTGATCTAGTTTTATATTAATTAAATTTACAATTTTTGTTGTATGATGATACATGATGAATGTAAAATTTAAACAAGATACAAAATTTGAATTGTTGAAACTTTGCACGATTCCACATATTTTGTCACTTACGACCCGGGATTCGCATTTCTATCACACGGATGCAACAGAACTGACTCATTTCTGTTGCATTCATGTGATAGAATAACTGCTAATTTGATATTGAAATTTCATCAAGTACCTCAGTCGATATCATAAATTAAGCAGGATATGTTATATTTATCTATTATTGGTTAGGTAGGACTGCAAATAATCAAACTTTAGGATGTGCTAAGTTTTTCTTACAATAATTTTAAAGGTGATTCATATAACATGTATGAAATACAGGTTTAAAATATAAATATGTTGCTAATACAAAATAATAATACAACATACAAAAGAAAATATTTCAGGCAGAAATGATAAAGCATACATTAAATATAACTGACAACATTGAAAGCATTGTTTCAATACATTTTTATAACATTTAGTGCAATAATTTAAGCATATATAACTGTACAGACTCAACAATGTCTTCAAAAAATATAAATCTCATTTTGCTGGGTTCAAATACTAAAATAATGTATGTCCAAATGTGACAACTTGTTCAAACAATCTACAATAGAAATAAAATTTACTAACCGTCAATTTGAGTGCATAACACGTCTGAATTTAAAAGACGATAACTAGATTATAAGCGACAAAACATCTGCAAATCTATAATATTTTAATGATTCAAAATTCATATTGAAATTCTATCAAACACCCAAAGTAGGTAACTTACTAAACTGAAAAAATGTGCAAGATTTTGGATAAATTCTCACTTTCTACCTTGTCCGCTAATGGATACAAAAAATCCGCACATAATGTGATGACACAAAAAAATGTATTACCTCACCAAATCACAATGGCCCATTTGGATGTATGCAAAAAATATTTTTTGTTTGAATACTTGGCTGACAGCCTTGAGGATTAATGATTAGCTTCCTGTTTTAATATATTATGTAAGTGAGTTTATGTAATCCAATCATTAAGCCCAATATAATATAATATTCAGGTGTGTTAGTTTAGTCATCATAGACAGCAGATATCTGTAAAATATGCATAGAAATTCTTAAGAATTTATGGAAATTTAAATGTGTGGTCGTTAAAAGATCACCCGAGGCTGGACAAGTTGAACAGTCTTAAATATGTTTGAAAAGTAGTTTGTTCTCAATTCAAAAAAATTTAGATTACTTTCAAATGCTTTAATCAACAATCAACACCTACGCACATTTATAAGAAAGTATGTAAGACTTAACCCTTTGATTGGTGCGGCCTTAGATAGTGTACCAAGTTAATGAAAAATTTAAAGCATATATATAATTATATATATATATATATGATTATATATTTATATTCTATGTGTAATATACCTATCTCCTCTTTAAGAAGCATCTTCAGACCTACTGTTTCAAAGTTTTACAATGCATTACCCAATGAATGAAAATTCTGTAATTTTCAAATTAATAAAAATGATAAAATAACTTTAATTCACTGACTAAAGGATTAATACATAAGGCTCACGAGGTCAAATAATAAATAGCCAATAAACAATGACTGTAATCCTAAATTTTGTTCAGATCGCTTGATAATATTTTGGTATCACATTTAATTGATAATTGTACTATTCCGCTGCGTGTGACATGTGTTTTTCCAGTGGAAAAATAGTTTTATTATTTATTATGGAAAAATACTATTTTGTTTTCTTAAAGCCAACTTTGAATAATTTTTCTGAATTTAATGTCCAGTCTCAAATTTTACAAAAAAACTAAGACCATTTATATTAGGTATTTTAAAGTAACAATTTGAATGACATTGTTATGGAAATAATCACAGTTTTCAATAAATATTATATTCCGTATATATTGATAATTTAAGAATGATATGAATGAAAAGTATACAGCTTTAGGTTTCCAAATATAATCTGGCAAAGTTGTAGACTCTACTGAGGAATTAAAATAAACCTTAAGGTTTCTTTATTGTATTGTTTATTATGCTCAAAGTGAAAATATGCTGTACGAACAGCAAAATATATACACATATATCACAGTTCAAACAGTACGTCAATATTGGTTTATTTTGTGATTTGGGTGGACATGGACAATAATTTGGTTATTTTTACTATAAACGTTTGCTCTGAGAACTTTTCTTGACAATATCAACAAAAAGAGATATTTTTTGATTTTTGCGGTTGATTAAGTGTCTTGTAAATAGCAGGTTTACTTTCTAATTTATAAAAGTTAGATATGTCACAAAACCACTATTATGAATGATGAAATTTTTTTGGAAAAAAGAAAACAGCATATGGTTGTCACAGTGATTTTATATATAAAACACCATTCATAAGTATTACATTGTCAATATAAAAATAACAATCAAAGAACCCATACTCAATGGATGTTTTGCAATTGTAATTCAATTTATCAGTATCTATTATAAGTATCATTCTAATCTCGGTTCGAACTTGAAAACAAAAAGAGAAAACGTTTTCCCGGGCCAAGTCGAGAAATGAGGGCGCCCCACTTTGACTGACATTGACACTCGGTATAGAGCACTTCACCTACTTTTTTGATATGTGACATCTCAATTGAAGTGACACTACAGGAGTTATCACTTCTCATATATTTTCCTACGAGATGCTTCCAAGGTAATTTGGTTATGAAGCTGTTTCAGATAGATATAGCAAACCTTGAAAAAAGTGCACTGTTTTGAAGAGTTCCTTTATTTATTTAAGACCTGTAGCTTGGCAGAAAATAAAAAAAACTTCCTATAGAGTTCACATTATAAATTAAATTATTTTTAAATAAAAATCAACAGTCTATCATTCATTGCAGCAATAAAAAATAACGATACGTGACATAATGTAGAACACAAATAAAAGTACACAAGAATTTTTCATTAGGTCACTTTGCATATTAAATTTGAAGATATTACACTAACTATTTAACAAAATGGTAGTTGGAAAGATCTTAATAAACATATATACATTAAATATGTGGATATTTGTAGTATGTAGGTAGTGACTTTTTGACTAAGAAAACAGTTTTTTTTTAATTATTTATACAAAATGAATAGTTGAATAATTGAATCAGATCAGATTGTGGTAAAAGAAAAATTTTGCTTTTGACTTTGACAGTTCCAGTGTTTACTAAAATTAATTTTCATTAGTTTCATGATAAATAATTATGCTAACAATATGATTGAGAGAAAGTTTGGAATATATCGACTCGACACTTATAACTGTGGGTATTTATGTCATTGATATTATTTTCACAATCAATTATCAACGGCAATTATTATGTCCATATTGAATTGTTCAAAACTATTCCATGAAAAAAAATCAACTCACAAATGGTTACTTATCAATGTAGTAAAGAGTTGTCAATGGAGCACTTAATTTTTCACATACAACGTGTTAAGTGTTATGACATTAATGCCGGACTATGTCACATGTTCTCGCAGTAAAGCAATATGTATGCTAATTTTTATTGAAAAGATTTTGGTTTTATGTAGTCCAACCTGGGCACTTATAAATTGAAATGATTTCAGTAAATGCAGATGCACACAAAGAGAGGAATCACTGAAGATGTTTTTGAACAAAGTAACAATATGGCTCAATTTGAGCAGGTTGATATCGAGGGTGAGACATTTTACAAATGAATACTTTTATTGGTTGCAATTTTACTTAACACCTAGGATGTGTTTTTGCAACACTCATAAAGTAGAAAAGAGAGAGGAAGCTTTTTTTTTCTAAAACGTCTGTTCTTAAAGAACTGCTTACTCTTCAGACTTGGAACCTGTCTTTCTTCGGATAGAGTTAATATATAAAGATTGGTTTGGAAACATAAATATGATTATCAAACTTTCTATAGCTTGTTTTAAGGATCGAATGGGCGTAAATATACAATTACAGACATTTATGTTTTTGAATGGCAATCAATGAATCAAGTAATGAGGTTGACCATACAGAGATTATAAACCCTGGATGCCACAACAGAATGATGACGTAGACGGCTTGAGTACAAGTCTGGGGAGAATACCATTTCTTTCAAAAATAAATACAAGGGGAAAATGTTACTGATATTACTATCACCAAAATGTTTGAACACAATTTCATATTTCCAAATAAATATGTAAACATATGTAGAAAGTATATCAATTTATATTACCCAAATGGAATATTAACTGTATTAAATATTTATAGGAGAATGAGATAAACAAATCTGATCCCTTGACGGGTATAATATAAATGAAGAAGGGCAGGGATTATGAAGACCAATTTTGGCAGTTGACCCATTTTCATAATGAAACAGAAAAACATAAAATGAAGCTACATATAATAAATAGAGGATGAAAGGATAATCTTGATAGATGCTTGCTAAGTATCGCCAAAATTCGGGAAGAATGTATCGAGAATAATTGAGGATAATTTGAAATGTACTTTGAAATTGCAAATAATTTTTAATTAATTTAAATTGCAAAGGTAATCCACGGTTGTGAGTGTCAAAGTGTATATAGTTTAAATCATTCAAATTTAAGATTAAATTGTTAAAATGTTCTATACTTCCATAAGATTTGTCACTGATGGTACAAGCTTCGCCTTTCGGCATCATATGGATGGAATTGTCAATATAATAAATTAAATAAAACAATATATTTTCGAGATAACGAATGAATGCTTTTAGGAAAGGTATTGTAAATGAACATCTACAATTGTATTCTTATAGTATATGATAAATTCTTTTAGGTTCTTTATTGTGTTGGTAAGTTTGATGCATTAATTTATAACAGATGGTAAAACCACTTTCCAATGGATAAAAATATGATCATCAATTAATAAACCAGTGGACATCAAAAGATTGTAATAATCATATAATGGGATAGAAGCTCTATATAATATCAATAAAAATGAGAAAACAAAAGAAATTCAAACACCATAAAAGACTAGACAACTCAAATGAGAAAACTATAGTGCTGCTTCAGTATGTTGAATGAATTAAATTTGTTTTGTAGAATAATAATAAAATATGAAAGGAAGAAAGAAAATATTGTCAAACATTTTAGTAAAATAAATGCGCCAAATAAAAATGAAAACTTTGTCTGCAAATTACTTTTATTCCTTACAACTTTATATATTCTATCAATATTCTTATAGACTTTTGAGCATATAAAACTAGTTGCACAAGTTAAGGCCTGTTTCAACTTGCACCATATTGTCAACATACAACGGATAGCATTTAAAAAAAGTTTTTCCTCCAATTTGCATGATTGTTGAATAATATATAATATATAAAATGTGTAGAATAATATTCAAAAATATTTACATTAGAAATAGTGCTCACGTACATTTGACCCTGTGAGCGTTACTCTTGCTTTCAATGGAAGGGGTGAAGACACTCGTCAATTATTGATAGATTATCTCAAGATATTTTCTTGAACGTTTTTTTAATCCTACATATGTTATTACATATTTTAATCGGCTAAAGGAGTCTACCCTGGATTCCAATACTCTATGACATTCTAAAAGAAATCTAGAAGATTGACATATTTGAACAATGCTTTGCACTACTTCAATTGATATATGTACTTGCTTCGGCAGTACATATACTAAAATTGGAATGATACTTCAATTGATATAATTGTTCAAAGCCTTTTTTGAAGAATACTGAAGAACTATTTCAATGGATTTGAAAAGGATGCGACTTCTAATTGAATTCTATGGAAAAAATATTATTGTTGCTAAAAACTAGCAATACTCCTTTGTGCACCAAATGACTATCAAAGTGCTTTAAAAATTCGTCTATGTGGCTAGTCTCTACTGAACATAAAACATCTATGCACATAATATACACATATTGAGGAAGGTATGTAGCAAAACCAAGCTAATTACGGTGTGACCAGGAAATTGTCCAACTCAAGTGCCTAATATACAAATTAAGGTAACAGATAAAATCACTAAGACCAATGGATAAAGTAATAGTTGTATCCAACAAATTATTATTAGAAATGCAAGTGACTCATGGTCTACAAAAATAAATCATTTATAAATAATATGACACCGAGAAGAAAAAAGTATTATTTCTATAATAATTAAATGTGATTGATTTTATTGATTGGGTACATTTGTATATTTTCAATGTTACAAAATTACTAATTAAGGATGATTCTGTTCGATGAAGTATTCGCAAGCAAGTATGGTCAGACGACACACATTTGTAATAGTAAGCCAATTGAGTGTGACAATTTCTAAAGCAATCCAAAATCTGCCAGGTGCAAAAAAACCGTCTAGCGTTACGACACAAAAGACTATGATATTTTTGTTGGCATGCCTGCTTTAGCCATCCGACCACGGATCTGACCCCCTCGGTGACTTCCCCCGGTACATCGATGCTCGAAGACTCAATCAGATCTGTCCACTTTGATCTGATTGCTGCCTGTGCAGCGAACCCTGCCATTTTTTCTCACACTGGCAATATTATCACAGATTTCAATAATAGAGAAATATATTTATAACGTGACTCGATACTGTCCAAAAATATGGGGTAATCGCTATTGGGTCTTAGTAAACTAGATTTCAATAAAATGGATTTTTGGTAAAATTTTAGTTTAATATAACTAATAATAAAACTCTAATATACTTTCAAATGGAAGAGAAGTATTTTAACAGAGGTTCTAATCAAAATCAGTTTTGTGAATATAAAACGAAATATAATTATATTAGGAATGGTTAATTAGCTTACACATACAGTTACTGAAATAAAAGATTGTCAAATTGATAACTATAAAACCTTAATACAAATGCTTTATAATGTTAACGAATATATAACTGTTTAGTTTATTATTTGATGTGGTTAGATTTTTAATGTAAATTTAAGCTGGGTGAATGCCAACAGAACAAGTGACATTATATTATCAGACTTAACACATAAATTATTGCTTTCCACAGAATGGGCATCAGGCCAATGCATATCAGCAGCTGAACATGAAAATATTTTTAGGCTCAATTATACTTTTGTGAACACTTTTAGTTTTAAAAATGTTATGCATTGGTAGAAGTATAAACTAGATGTCTGTGTAATCATATTACTGTCAGTATATATATTATGCATAAAGATTTTATAATTATTGTAGTTCATACACTCCAGGAAAATATTGGAACAACAGTTTATATATAGAGGCATTATTTTATTTCTCATGACAAATGAAATCAAGTTTCCAATCATAGAGAATTTTATTATAATTAAATCTGTAAATCAAATCTATGTCATCAAAAAAAAAATCACTGTTTTCAATTCACTAGGTGCTGAAAACACGCCTTGAGCATAGATACTGATTCCGCCAAGTGTTTTTCTTAGTTTGTATTGTGCTGAATATGGTCAAGTGTTGATACAAGTCATCTTGTATACATACATGTTATGATATGTTACACAGACATATACATACATATATGCTTTAAATGTGTTTAAGTGCTAGGCGCATCTTCATCACTCAACATGTGAGGTGTAAAAATGTTATAATAGGTAAACTGAAAAGAAATAATGTTGTTTTTATACTTTTACATAGGTTGTATAAAAAAAAATACATAAAGATAAAAAAAAAGTTGAATTGAATAAAGAAAATTATATTTTGAAATAAAAAAGAAATACTACACATAAAATACTAGGCTTTTATTAAAAAAAAAATTGTTTCTTTTCAATCGAATAGAATTCATAGTGTCTTGAGAAGGAAAACTCTTTGCTGTCACATTAAATAATAATTGATCGATTTGAGGTAAAAGAACAATTGAGATTTCTACTTGGGTACAATTTATATCTATTAAAATATACTGTCAGATTTTCACGATATATAAAGTATTTATGTAGTAAATTGCACGGAAAGATTCCAATCACTCACACATTCACGACACCATTTATGTATCCACATAAATAAATATTCTATATTGGTCAATCATCTAGAAAAATGATGATGATTGTCAGAAAATTACTTACGTACTAATGCTGTTCCTTTAAATACTAATCACATAATTGTGAATTTTTTTATGAAAACGTCCTAAATGTATATTTTAATCATTATCCCAAAATATATATGTTAGGTAAAGATGATAGAAAAAAAATGCAAAACCATATTGTTATTGGTATTCTAAATAAATAAAAACTTTGATAGAAACAAAAAGCATTTATTCACCTATAAGAGTTAAGAGATTTAATTATTACTAGTTAAAATTTTCACAGAAAATATTCTCAATCAAAATATTTTCACTCACACTAAACTAATTGCTAATTCCAAGCAGTTGTTTAGGAATTTTCAATGATTATAAATATTATTAATAAAAAATTGTGAGCAGTTTTCTATTTTCTAGAAATTTTAGGCTTCCAGTGTTTCATAATGAAACTATTTCAACATATCTAGTTAAAACAGGGTGCCTTTAAATATTTTATAGTTTTTCATTTTCTAGTTTCCATAATAACCATCAAGTTTACAAGTTTTACAGTGTGTGTGGTATACACATATCAGAAACTATCAAAGACTTTCTACATCTGTAAAAAAATAATTGATAGAATATTTTGAGATATTTTCATCTATTTATTGACAGAATATTAATATTACTTTTGATCAAATAACTGCTAGGTGATTAAATTAAAAGTGGTTCAATTTTAATTGATTTCGTAAGTATTATATTTATAAAAATTAAAACTCAATTTGTTTGAGTGACACCAGTATTGATCATTATAACATAAATCGTGAATGTTGTATTTGACAAATAGTTTTTTTTTATTATTATTTATATATAATGTCACTCCATCAATAAGTGTCAGATAATATCAGAGATCGTAAGCATGGTGTATTCAAAAATAAAAATTTAGTAGCAGCAGAAATATATAAATTACATTCTATTTAAAAAAATGTTTGTTAAATGATACAAGTTACAGAAAAAAAAATATTGTGGAAAACGGTAAAAACCCTCTACTTATAAATGATAAGACAACATTTGATGGTAGAGAAAAAAATTGTGAAAATTGAGGTTATTACTAGTGTTGTGAAATGCTAGCCAACTAATAATTTAATAATACTTACAAAAATGAATTGAAACTTTATTAAAGATTTTATAATATAATCTAGAATTAAGAAATTACTAGATCATAAATGATTTAATTGTATTTTTGTTTTACACCAATTCACTTTACTTAAATTATCACAACCGTAACTGTCACACATATGTTTCAGAATGAAAATCGGTAAAATATTTATAACAGTTATTGCAAGCTATTTTGCGAAAACAACCAAATTATGGAGGGGTTAATAAATGTAGATTTTTTTGTCTAGGCCATTTAAAGCATTTACATTGTATTTTCAATTTTATAGAAGCTAAAAATGAAATTTTCTCAAGTACTGCGTATATATGATTAGATCAGCAAAAAGGAAAGCGTAATCACCAAGTGAATTTTAATTTAGCAGCTGAACTAGAAATCAAAACACATTATTTATGTAAATTGGTAACATAAAACACATTAAAAAATGTTCATGAAAACACAAAAAATGGTTCAATATAAAGGCGATACGCTGGGTTTAAAAAAATAAGACTGGAGAAAAGTGGATAGTTGCAAATTAGTAATAATTAACTATTATTAAATCACAATTATATCGATCTCACAAGGAACACGAAAACTAACCGAGATTACAAGATACAATTTATCAATGAAAACTCTTAGCATTCTTGTGTAAATCTAAATCGACAGCTTCATTTAGTCCATCGATTCAACTATTATTATGCACCTATGTACGATTTATTCAAAGGTGCAGTGAATTCAGGAAGGATAATCCTTAACCTTCATAATTAAATCGGGAACAAGGACACGGATTTTTATGTAATAAATCATTTATTTGTTGCACTTTCAAAATATAAGACACATTTTTTTGTTACCTTAAGGTTTTAATTTCACACGGCGCGCGTTAATTTAAATCATGAACAATTCACAGAGAAAAAAAACCCGCCGTATTTCAATTTCGCCAACAAAAAACTTGAACACTTCCAATACGACAGATAATCGTTGCCCGCTGTCATTCAAAAACTGAGTTGCCATATGAAACTATATCATCGATTATAAATAGAATACAAAAATGTAGATTGATAAATAGCTAATGCATAAAATAATATATGATACTTAAGTGTGAATAAAAACGCACTCCATCATTCAACTAGAAACAATATCGGATTCGATTTATTTCACATATTTCAAAAAAATTGCTTAGAAAATTCTAGCGCTCACAAGGTTTGAGGGAAATTTTTAGATTCTGCCTACAAGCCCAGATTGGTAGATATTAAAATTATTGTTAGTACTGTTAAAAACTGTGTATTGAAATTAGATGTTTTCAAAAAAATGTCTCAACAAACGATATACTTTATGAATATCTATTAGACAATGTTATAAAGACTGCTTTTACAATTGCTTGGTGACTAGATATGTCGTGTTTGTTTTTTTCGAATAGAATATTCTGATTTTAATATAAGTTTACTTTGACTATGTTTATGTATCCTACGAATAATTATTTTGAACTGTAAGTGCAATGACAAAGTCTAGTTTACCAATTTATTACAAAATTCATAACCAATGTGTCGTATCTATTTAGATACGACATGTAATTTAACAGCATTAGAAAGTTGATTGAAAATATTTTATGATTCATACAATGTAGATAAATGAATATATCAAAGATTATTCTTTGGTATCACAAAGCTTTGTGTTGTGGCATAGTAAAAATTCATTCACCTACTGCTGAAGGAATTTGGATTGAAAATAATTTATTTTCATCTAATTTTAGTAGTCAGCATTTCATATATATATATTTTTTTTTATATTCATTTAAAAAGTTTGATAGCCCAAAAATACTAAACATCATATAAGGTATACAAATTATCACTTTGTATTTATTAATATATCAATTGAAGATGTTGGTGGAACTCAATCTATGGTATTAACAATAGAAGTATCTAATTATATTAAAAATCTGCATGTCTGTAGCTTAGGTCCCGAGTTTCTTCAGCCATTTTAGACTATGGATGCATTTGAACTAACATTTTTGACATCCTTCTACTCGGAATACCTGTAGATCCCAAAAAGAGGAAACCCAGACACAAATGTGGAAATTTACAAAAATTGAATGATTAAAAATTCAATAATTTGTACGTACAAACAAATTGTGCAGCAAGGCAAATGTCAGATATATTGCTGTCTCAGACTGAATTATATTTATCCACATATGTGATAAAACATACAAGAACTATTTGATATATCCAAGCCATAACCAGTTGATATAGATGATTGTCTGCTGTGAATTTTCACAATGCTGACATTGTTTGGTATTAGCCTAAGAAGACTTATGAAGGTCTGTGGTGAAATATAATATTTTTGGTGATACAGTAATGCAGAAACTTAACTCTTTTTTTTTTCAACTTCTTTTTCTGAAAACCAATGCGACTGATTATGTAAACTCTTTTAACCCAATGACTGTTAACATCTGAACTGTTGATATGATGGATCGCAGTGTTTGATAGCTGATACTAGCTTTTACATGACAGTTTTTAAATTTTGTATCAAGATACATCCTAGTTTTTCCATATAATATCCATTTTTTTGGTTAACCCCAATACTGTGTGAATTTTAGAAATTTTGATATTGAAATATCTTTCATGCACCTTAGCATGGAGTGGGTCAATATTTATACCATCATCCACCAAAAATTCATACTCGGTGATGGACTTCCATCTTATATCTTCCAATACTTATTTGAAAATGTGTACAGTACTGGTATCAATGTAAACAAAAATTCTACTAATTTAGGTAACCAAACTTCACAAAGGAAAAATATATTTTCAATGATAGACAGTAGTGAAAATGCATTCTCAATCAAACATTTCTTTATTTTCATGTATAAACTAATTTGTTATTTCAATATCAAATACGTAATGAAAACAAACTGGGAATTTTGTTACTGACTATTAGAACCGTGATTTATTTATCCATCTAAGGACCCTATTAACTTACATACAAATTAAATTAACATATTATAATAATGTTTATTTTTGTACAACAGTTGTAATATGTCTCAAGTATGATGATTCTATGTATAATGTGGGATTTCTAGTTAACTTAATTAATGATCAACTCAGATTAACAAAATGCTGTGTAATTATAATGTCACTTCATGGCCCATGTTTAACAAAAATAACACAAGGAAGAGCATTATACTAATTGCAGTCTCGAATGAAAAGATTTTTAAACAAAAGCAATTGTTAAGTAAGTTTGGAAGATGTGAGATTGTTAGAACATATTTTATATTGAAATTAATCGAAACTTATTATGAACAAAATGCAAATTCTTTTAGCAATGAAATAAAAAATGTGATATAAAGGAAGAATACAATTTTTTAATAAAATTGAATACATCACTCAAGTTATTATTAATATAAAATAGAATAGATAATTTCTATTAAATATTGATTTCATTATGAGTGGTGATAATATTTTATCTCCATATGTGAACAATGCAGTTGATGACATATTAATTTACAAAACAATAATAAAATAAAAAAAAAATTAAATGCATGGTTTCATTGTTTTGCAGCTGATATTTGTTTACCCATGTTAAAAAATTTCCATATAAATATGAATAAATTTTTATCAAGAGACAAATCTACAACAATCTAACCAAATTGTGATGGTGTGAAGTATTTAAAAAATAAACAGAATAAAATTATTGCTGTATCATTACAAAAAATCTCATTTGGAAATACATACGATGCAAAAATAAAAATAAAAGCAAAAGTATATTTAGCAGCAATTATTATGAATAAGAAAATAAAGGTTATGATTCTTGTTAATTTAGTCTTAAGCATACAAAAGAAATTCCAAGTCTTTGTATGTTATTTTCTCCATCAAATGGAAAATTATATACCAAGCGAATATAGATATTTGAAGGCAATAATTTTTACAGTTTGTGAGATATGGTATGTGGCAATATTTATTTTTATTGATCGACTTGGCATTTATTTGGAAGAACTCCATTTTGAAAGACAGTCTTAAGTTTCACAAAAAATACATATACATGTTGGACTGTGGAAAAAACACTAAGCCCAATACATATAAAATATAACATGTAGCAAACGCTCCGATTGATCACTGACTTACCCGACCATAGCAATCTCTATTATTATAGGGGGTTGTGGCCAGGTGCATGATCAGTGTCATTTAAATATAGGTGTTTATGCGCTAGGTGTGTATTCTGCAGCCAACATGTTAAAAGCAGGAGGAGTTAAAATTTCTGCATAGGAAATGTGTACAGACGATCTACTGATCACTTTTAAGGTGTCAACTGTTACTTCTCGATGAAAAGGCATGATGTTTTAGATAATAAAAACACATTTTTTCACAAAATATTTTATGCTCAGGACCGAATTTGCTCATCACGAGCATTATCAACTGATGTTGGATGGATTGGAGGATCAGTTGATAATCATCGCGATGAGTGAAACCGGTCCATTACTATTGAGTTCAACAATAAGGACAACTTTTTTCGATATAATATATTGAAGTGTTGTTATTATGAAGAGTTAACAATCAACTTTGTATGTATAAAAAAATTAAATTAACAAAAATATGAAGCCATTTTACTTATAACAATGATTAGTTAAGGTGGTATCTTTATTTTGTAATATCATGTATATATAAAATTTATAACGAAAAATTAAATCAAAGTTAAAAAAACATAAGTAAATTTGATCGCAGATATTCAAACTTGTGAGACAAGACATAGTATGAAGATGATATCAATATACGACACACCAACTGTAATTCCATTGTTATTTTGATGAAATACATTAAAAAATCGGTGATGACAGATTGAGTTGATAATGCATTTGAATAATTAATTCAATGGATTGTCTAGTAATATTTATACACAATACTAATTAGTTGCCTGATTAGGGTGATTAATATTTTATAGTAAGATTTTTCAATAACGCTGCACACAAACGATAACGTATATTTGAAGAAGACCTATGTTTGAAGCATTATGCTTCTGTAGGGTAGTCAAAAAGAAATTTAAAGCTACAAAAACTTATCAAATTTATCATATTTTTGAATAAGAGTTACGTTCTTTTTTTTGATAAGAATGAGACAAGAGATAAGTTAACTAATTTTACAGAAATATATGTGACATTTGTTTTATTAAATAAGTGCTGATTACACACACAAATATGTATAGTTCCATTTGATTATTATGCCTGATATGTTATAAATGAAGATATCATAAAATAATATGAAGAAAATGATAGTTATTAATATAGAAATCATATACTGATGTAATAGAGGATTTTTCATATCCATTTTAAGAGGTACAATCAAGATTCAAATAGTATTTACACCCAGTGGATTTGTTATTTTATGTTTAATAGCAAAAGTTCGCTTAGTAGAGAGCTGTTTGACAGTTAATATAAAAGTGGATTGTACACTAAAAAATCCTTGATGCAAAAAAAAAAAACAGGAACAAATGGCATAATAAATTTAAACCAATGTTTATTCTGTATATAATCTGTAATAAGAAACATATTGTAATACATCACATCAGATAACCAAGAAATGATGGATATTGAAATTTTTACTGTAATATTATTAAGCACTTATTGATTGAATCAGCATTTCTTTGACACGATTATAATAACCCAGAAATATTATATATAGTTTTAAGAGAATCACATTTGAAATTTTTACGTTCACATCAAACAACATCAGAACAAAATAGTCACTATGACAATATCATGATGTCGAGAATAGTTATCAATTAGGTTTAATAATTTTTGTAAAACTAAATACTTTATTATATCATTCAAGAATAGTTCACAACTAAGAATTTTTAAATCGTGGCACAAACTATTTCCAACAAGCCATATTTCTTATTTATAAACCATAAAGAAATGACAACACAACATACCGCAAAAATGATTATTGCCTAAAAGTAATTAAATTTCTAATACCAATGAATATGTCAATTATTGCCACATAGCGAAAAAATTATACATGAATATTTTATTATACATTTATTAAAATTTTAAAATGATTTACTTTTGTATATAGGTGATCAATCAGATAGCTATTAGGAAAATCTCTATATTATGGTTGGATTTTTCCTGAAATAGTTATCAGCATGACAATATATATTAAAGTGTCTGATTTTCGGAAACACGAGCATGTATCTCACAAATATAAATATGGAATTTTAGTTACAAAAAAGTAGGATAAGGTAATCAAAAAAAATCTTTAATATATCTGGAATATTTTTATTCCATAGTGGACATGTACCTTGAAGTTTTAAACGGAAAATAAAGATTTTATAAACAAAATGGATTGAAAACATCACTCAGAGACATATTAAAAATGGAAGCAAAAACGTCTGACTTTTAATTAAAAAAGAATATTAAGACAATTGATACAAATTTAATTTAAAATCAAATACATTACACAAATTTACAACAGTGGTTATTTCTAAAGAATGATATTTTGAGAGATATAATAGCGTATAAGTAGCACTATCTATTGATTGTTAAGATATATGATTTCATTATAGTCTTATTAGGCAAACAAATTGATACTTGAAAGCGTTTACTAATGATATGAAATTACAATAAATTGACCAAAAAAATCATACAATATTGCCATTGGGGACATACTTTCAATTGAATGTTTTGTTTTCTACTCAACCGTCAAAAAATTACCAGCCGATATGTTTAAATAATATTTTTCACAACATTTTATGTTTATTGAATGAAATATGACATGAATATTTGAATATGTATTTGTTTTATTTTTATACTTACAGAATGTACACATTATATAAAAGAAGCTAAATACATTTGCCTTATTGTAAATTAATAACTATATTTACACAAATCATGTGTTCCGGATTCATTTAAAAATTATTTATGAAATGAAACAGTATTAAAATATGTTTAGCCATCAAAAATTAATGATTGTCAAATTAGTTTTCGATTTGCCAAAAAGTTTAATTAGGTTACAGCAGAATGCGTAAATACAGTCCCAGGCTAATTTAACATATAATGAAAAATGAATGTTTTACTAAAATATTTTTATTTGTTGTATTCACACTAAAAAAATGTTTTATAGAAAACAATAGCTGGTAATAATTTAAAAAAATGATTAGCGAGTTTAATAAAAATAGTCAGGGACTGTAGTCTACTGAATTCCACTATCGCAATCATATATGGGTATACATAATTTGTACGTATGAATGAATATGATTTTGTAAATTCATGGCAACAATTAAAAGGGTTACATATCCACACGTCTTATGTAAAGTATGCCATTTGGAAATTGGTTCTAATTATTTGGCATTGACGATGATTCAAATTATGGTTGCATCATTGTTCAGTCTTTTTCAATTGAAATGTGATTATTTATTTTATCCACTCTCTTCATTAGCCGAGCAACTCTAAGGTTCCATATGGAGTTAATTACCAAACATAGGTGTGTCGATATAGAAACGAAATATGTACAGTAAAATAAAGATCTATTATTCGTTGACAAACCATCAAACATAATTTTATTTTTAGTAGATTTTTAACTAAGTAAAACATTAATAAAATTGAAAACATGAAAACTTAGTGAATGCATATTACAAAAATTTCAATTTATTATTGTGGAATTGTCCAATTTTCCAGTCCTCATCTCCCAAATAATGATAAAGGAATAAGAGCAAAAACGGCTATTAGTAGGAAGCATATTTTCTATACTATTGGCCAAAGTAGACACAAAAATTTTGTGAAACAAATATTGCTGAGGTTGAAATACCAGATAAATAATTACATCACTCAGAATATATTGAAGGCTATATTTACCTTTAGCATGGTAGAATTTGTATCCAACTTGCAATATTCCTCAAAGTATTCTAGCTTATTGAGCTATGTTTAAAAAAATATGTGTTTTTTTGGATGTCATTTTTTTAATAAGACTGAATTAATTAAAATTTTAAATTTCTTCATATCATACAAAAAACAATAGATCAATATGTAACTGCATCAACAAAGGTATAATTAATTTTTCATATTGTAATATATTGACAAAATTCGACGAAAATTCATCTTTTATATATTATAATGTACAACCCTCGTCAGGATTGCATTGATGACCATCCCTAACGAAAAAAAAAAACACTTTCCTGCTGCTGTATTGAATAAAATGTCATAATAATATACACATAAATTAAATCATTGGAATAACAAGAATAGTGTAAGTGATGAAACTCAGTTATTTATTGAAATATTTTTCCATTTATGTAACAGAAAAAAATTCAACAAAATTAAATACACAAGTTCCGACATAAATAAATTGATAAAAATGCAACAATATCCTTAAATAATGATTGTTCGGCGGACAATAACAGGAAAGTCACTAATTAATAAGGGACTAAACATCTAATGACAATTAGTTTATGTAAAAAAAAATATATATTGTTTTCAATAAGTCCGTTGACACTCCATTATGTGTAAAGTAAAAATACAGATATAATAGACCCATCATAATGATAGTTTCTTTCACAAAATAAATTTTAGGTCATGGCCAAAAATTAAAAAAAAAATGTGGCCAGTAAAGTAATTTCAAGAAATTCTCACGTCGAATTGTTAGTAAAAATTTTGCAATGTTTGTTTAAGATTAATGATATAAAATTGAAAGAACAAAAGTCCATCAACATCATTTTATATGACAGGGTCTACTATTGTATCTGGCTACCAAGTCCTACGATTCAGCTGCCGGATAAAAAATAATATTGTACTGTTCTAAAAAAAATAACTTCTCATAAATTATACCAGTCATGGAACTTGCACTTGTGGATATCGAATAATAATAACAAAGATTAATAACAAACGTAAGAACTAAATTAAGTTCTTTGTCACATCTTTTGAGAATACTTTTTAGTAATAATGTCTTAATATAATCATAATATATCATCTTCATATATCTCAAAAACACTATGTTTAACTTCCGTTTGCATCGAGTTCAAGGCATTTTTTAAAAAAATAAACTCTTGTAAATAATATCTAATAAAGATTAAACACATCATTCAGAAAAATAAACCATTCTTTTCCATCTATGATGACCATCGAAATGAGTCGATAAATCAGATTATATTTACTTCACTTCTTTCTACAATTGGTGTTGAATATATGAATATATATTCACATCAATTATACACATTGGCTTTAGGAAAAGGCACATTCACAACTGTCATAATATGCTACATGAATCAATTCAAATAGCACCTGGCTGACTCTTTCACTTTTCACCACAAAAGCCGATGAATCACAACAGAAATTTTGAGTCCCACACGATCTGCGTGTTCATGGAGCGATATATAGATATAATGAAACACAAGATTGTACATCATACACACACTTCAGTGTCTGAGCTGAGATGCACTGCACTGTCTGCGGCTGCTAGCTTGACGAGAGTCTTCTTTATCCTGAGAATTGGTAATCTCACAGATGGGTTTTGGTGCCAACACTCTCTCATCAGTTTACCCATCCCAGACAAGGTCTTGAGAATAAACAAATATATGAATATTTTAAGCATGGGAAAACAAACATCACAGGAAATTCCAAAATAGATATAACACTTATTAATAAAATTAAATAATTCTGTTGCAGTGATTTTATAGTAATTATAAGTGAATATTGGATAATTGATATAGTTTAAGGTTACTTGCTCCAAAAAGTTGAAAGTGAAAGCGTTATTCCATTACACATTTGTAATTTAATCAAAAAAAAAATACAGCATTCAAAAGGAGCCAAAGAAACCATTTTTACAAAGTGTTGTCAATCTCAGATTGAAATTGATATTATCTCTGAAACAGTGTTCCTCAAATAAAATGTGTTTAAAAAGATATATAATTACTGCTATATATTCTTGAATAAATGAAAAAACCTTTTATTGTTGTCAAGTTGCATGAAAAATTGTTTTCAGGAATGAAATAGAAAAACTTCAAGAATGTCTTGAAATGCATGTGCCTTTTTAAATTCTATTAAAATGGAAGGGGTTTCTTTGTCAAAAATATGGAATGAAAAATATTTTTCAACGTTATTTTATTGTTATAATCAATGCAACAAAGACTCAAATTTGATATAAAGATAATACATAGCTTTCTAGCATTTTTCCCTGGGGTCTGCACAAATTTAGACCCTGGAGGTCAGCAGTGGTAATAGAAAGATTGGGAAGTACTGATCAAAAGGACTCTAACAGCTCAGATATTTGCATTACTTGTATAGCCCACACACTAAGACGATATCAGTAAAACTATAGCCTCCTCTAATTGAAATTTTGTAAAATTATGATACAGAAATAAAAAAAATGGATAATCCCATGGTCACGAATAACTTCCAAGTAATTTTAAGTGCTGAATATTTTTTTTATTTATAAAATATATTATACGATAATGGGTACTATAAAACAACATTAGTAACAATTAATTATTAAATGATTTATTAAAAAAAAGGAAAATTTAAGAGTAATTACAAATTGCTGATCTGCGTATTTAACTGTAAACCACTTAGTCTTTGTTGAAGATATATTAAATAGAAAGCATGCTATTGAATTCACTATTAAATTACGCAACTGTTGACCTCCTTGTAAGGGATTTATAAGAATAAAAATACTTGTCAGAAAATATTTGCAAACTTACAGCGTTGCTTGCCCATCTGTTTGAAAGAGACGGCCTCATGGCATCTGTGCTGACTACTTTTCGCATATCTTCAAATGACGGATCAGAAGGAACCACATCGAAGAATGGAGGCTTGTATTCTTCAGCTATGCCTATAAATAAGAATTTTAATCGAATAAATCAAACATTTTAATAATGCATGAGACTTCTTTCATAATACAATATTAGTCTATTTCATTTGAGATTATGATACAAATATGAATGGAATAATTTTTATTTTAGATGTTTGATTGCACTAAGACTTCATATAATAAAATAAGAAATATGAAAACTGGTTTCAAATAAGCTTACCATTCCACATTGTTCTTCGACAAACCTCCCACATGACGAGACCTAACGCATAAACATCACACCTTCTGAATGATTCAAAGCAGTCCATGTCTATGCTGAAATTTTAATTACAAAACTTCATTTATAAAAACATCAAAATTGGTTAATTTTGTTTGCAATTAACAAATCAGTCGAAATCAGTTTATGCTGAAAATTTCTAAAATTGAATTTGAATGTATAGATATATTTTTAAAAAAATGAGCTGTGGTTTTGATAAAAATTTTTGGATCTTTCCATGGTTATGACTGGGAATATATTGTTTTTTATGATCATAACCAATAGTTTGAAATTCACTAGGAACACAAGATGGCTGGGAACCATGGTAATAATGGTAATTCAAGCTAGTTATATAATATAAATTCGCTCATCGATTCGATGAGCGAAACCAGTCCTGATCAAAAAATATATTGTGGAAATAAGTACTAAAAAAATGTGTTTTTATTATTTAAAAGAAAATTTCTATGGTGTATATACACAAATTAAATTTAAATGCAAACCTTTCTTCCAATAATTCTGGACTCATGTATCGTTTTGTTCCCACTCTTGGATTTGGAGCTACATCTAATTTGCCAGTGGATTGAATGTGAGTAACCGCAAGTCCGAAGTCTGCTATTACGCATTCTCCGTTTACTTTTACCAAAATATTCTTAGTTTTGATGTCACGGTGAGCGATTGCTGGTTTACCCTGTTGTTGAAAAATGAAAAAATGAGGTAAGTACATAATTCTTTGTCTGAAATGACTCAGTAGTGGAAAGCAATAGGTGTTTTGTCTAAAATTGGTACTTATCAATTTAGCTGAAACAAGATTTGCATTTGTGAGAAAACAAAAAAAAACTATGGAGTTTCTCATTTAACAGTGATGATTTGAGTGGTCATTTTTCTAAGGATTTTTCTCGAAACCAAACAGCAGCATTGATTTATTTTAAGAGGACATGTATTTGTGTGAGTGCTGAAAATGGTACACTTTTGTCTCATGAGTATTTGCCAGAGAGCCGGTAAAGTGGTTAACTATCTATACATAGCAGAAGCTTTATTATAATAATTTAAATTTTCATTTGGTGTTTACTCAGGACTATCAATTTGTATCTAACTTAACCTAGTTTCTGCAGTGGAGACATATACAAACCTGAGTGCCGTGTATTTCGGTGTGCAGATGCACGAGACCTTTAGCAGTGGAAAGACAGATAGCCATCATCTCATGATGTGTCAGTGTTGTACTGTTCAAGTGATCGTAGAGGGATCCTAACGCGTGGTATTGAGTGATCAGCCAGAGCTGAAAGATAAATTCATATTTTACTTACGAGTTTGGCTGTTAATTTTTACGGAAAACCATATGAATGATACGAAAAAATTTATTTATCAAGTTATGATATAGAAACAGAAATGCATTCTTACTTGGGTGCAACTATTTCTAGAAGTCATATCGCTTCCTATGTAACCTAGGATTGCTTCATGTCTGAACAAGATTGTGCTGTAGATTTCTGTTTCTCTTCTCCAAGACGCTTCATCACGAGAAAAGAATATCTTAACAGCCACACTGTCACCGTGCCATTGTCCTCGCCATACTTCACCATACCGACCCTGAAATGAATCAATAGTATTATAATTTACAGACCTGGACTAATTTTTTTAATGTAATGTCACTTGATGTTCATTATTTAATAAATTCTTATAAAAGTCTCAAAATATCTATTGACTTATTAGGTGTCATTTTTGCATGGGTATATTATCTTAGTAAAATTAAGAACAATAATCTTTTCGGGCTGACCTTTCCAACACATTCTGATAGTGAAATATGCTTTGCTAAAGTTCTTTGAACCAAAAGTGGTAACCCACTACCGCTGCCAGAGGTGAGAGACTTTTCCAAATATCTCCTAAGAGTGTTATCCCCAGCGGCGGTAGCTTTCAAAAGCTGGTGCTGCGGTCCGGACTGACTGTCATCGCAGTTGGTGGTGCAAGATGTAGGAATGGAGCGATGCGGGGAGAGCTTATGCATAGCCGCTCTAGATAGACGAGATCTGCAATTATTTTGAAATTTTGTCAGAATATAACTAATTTTTTTAGAGGTTTTCAAAAATACAAAAAATACAATATGTTTCCAATAGGTCATTTTGATACCATTGCTTCCATTTTTAATATGGAAATGTTAATGTGTTGTAAGAGTGTACAATTTCTTGGCTTGCTGAGCTTTGTGAGCAGTCGGTGTTTGAAAATGTGGGGATTCCTGTTTTGCACAACCACAAAATCAACAATTTGCCAACAAAGGAAATTTTAATTACAATGGTTCCACATATCATTTGTTATTGAGAAATATGACATTCATTTTATTTTGGAAAAGTGTATGTAATGTACCGGTGAGATCTCCTCATGAGCAATAGAATAATGGCGCCTAGAAGGCCCAACACCACAATTGGACCCAGAACGGCAAACCACAGTTTCCAAGATTGTGCATAACCAGCCCACGGAATAGGAGACACTGACTCTGAAAATAAATTATACAAATCAATTTCTATCAAAATTACTTCCAAAAGAAGAATACTATTATGTACATCAGTTTAGTAATGATTGATTAAATTTGAGTTGGTCCCAATAAAAGTAATGTTCAATGAAAAAACATTTACAATATACTAATTATAATGAAACAGTAACATACATAATATTTGATGTGTGTTACTATGTAGATAAAGAATGTAACCTTACGTAATGTGATGATCTCACCTCTGAAAATCGCAGGCGGCAGCTCTGGGAATTCTCCATCATTGCATAAGTCCCCTGTGCAGCATGTTATGTTGAATTGGCCTGCAGTGTGACGTTTACGGTGCCCCTTGTTCGCATTCAATTTGGTTCTATTGAAGAAAAGAAATCTTTGCAAACAGTTTTCAAAAGGGAACTATTCGGTTTTTTTCAGAATCAATTAAATTGGAAGACATACCAATTCTATTTAAGTCACCTCCTCTGACAATCATTTTGTAATATTTTCTGAATGAGTAAAATAACTTAGCTAAGGACTTTTGGAGACGATGACAATATTTCAAGCCTTTAATTACTGATAAATTACTAAGTAACTGTTGTGTAAAAAAATATGTAGCCCGAAAGGAATGCTGTTTTCATTAAGTGAAATTAGATTTTCAAATATTGGCTTCTAACAAATATTAGCTATATACCTCCGTAGATAAATTTATAGTATAAGTGATTTTAAAATATAATATCTTACACATATGACCCTGGCGGATGGCAAAGCATATTAAGCTGATCAGGTTTTGTCGTACATCCACGGGAATATCTTTCTTCACCATTTGAATCACGGACATGTGATTTCCAGCACTGAAACAAGAAGATTTTCGGTTTACGATTGTGGACTATTGTATGTACATACAATAGGTATGTATAAAATCTACAAAATATGAAAAATTATAGTCACTCAAATATATTTTACCATGGTCAATGGATGAAATTGAAGAATGTATTATTGATAATTTTTTTATTTTATTAAACTAGATTCTTGCAAAAAAAATATTTTTCAATTATAACCTGTATGGCATTTCTGCAGGGTTCAGCAACGGTAATACAGTCGGGCGGTTCACAAGAGTGGCATTTATATCTGTTGAAGACAATGCAAATAATTATTTTCAAAATAATAAGAACAACTACAGCAGCTAGTAAAAGCAAATTTTTGGCCACACCAAAAATATACTCAAACCGGTGTCGTTATTTATTGCAATGCACATCGTTGCATTCACGTTACAGTAAATATACAAAAATCATGAATAATAACTAACTTTCTTTCCCTCATTATGTAACGGTGATTGATTATGCTCAACATGATACTGTACACGACAGCAGGGCAGTCAGCTACTAAATTGTATTTTGCATTCACGATTACAGCGACTCAACAAATATGATATGTAGTAGCTATATTGCAATATTTTTAAGTATAGGTGGTTTAAAATAATAGTGAGATGGGCTGTTAAACAATGATAAAATTAATATTTTTAAGTCTCACTGATGCTTCAACTGAAATAAACGATAAAAGAAAACCATCATTATATACCAAGAGAAAATCACATTCATATGAGCCAATGAGAAGTGAAATGACAGATATTTTTGAAAAAAAAGTGAGTTAGGTCCATCACAGAATTCTACATAACTAATATATCATAAAGGAAGATTACTGAATTCATAATGGAAGAGTATTTTATTACTGGAATATAAATGTGTATTGAGCTAAGAAAACATGTTAAAAGTTAATGAAACTAAAATCTTCAATAAACAAAATTCAGAACAGAAACAAAACAAGATTCAGCATTTTGTTATGTGGCTCACTTTACATCGCAAGAGTTCATATTGACTTCTAGAAAGACTTAATACTTCCTCACTTTTAATCCTTGTAAAATGGGAGTTTTTTTTTGATAAAACAATTGCCATGATTTCATTTTTAATTACATGTATGCGAAAAATACTTTTTAGTTGAAATAAAAACTTTGTAATTAAGCCTTTAAAATAGTATTACTAAAATTGCGTCCATTCATTGCTCAGCAGTTATTAATATGACATTTAAACAGTGTATTAAGACGAGTGATTATTGTTCAGAGGCATGGGTATATTTCGTGATGTCTAAGTTTACTTGCCGCCCATCTGGTTCTAAAAAGCGAACCAAGCAGAAGTGATAATCTAACAAGTCCAGGAAAATAGTTATATTATTTTATTCTTACCAATTTCACCTAAAAAAAAATTGCATTTAGTATTTCAATTTCAATTTCATTTTCTTTTTTATTTTTGACACAAATTTTTAACATTAATTTTACTCTAAACCAGTATAAAAGACTTTATCCATAGAATTATTTGTGATTGTTTCCTACAAACACTACTACAATAAATTTGAATTGTTGAAACTTTGTACGATTCTACATTTTTTGTCATTAAAGATCTGGGTTTTGCTTTTGGTTATTTTATCACATGGATGTATCAGAGCTGTCATAAACTCAGTTTTATTGCAACCGCGTGATAGAATGCCTGAAGATGCTGAAAGGTGAAACTCTTGCCATTAGTGACAAAACATGTGGAATTGTACAAAGTTTCAACAATTAAAATTCAATATTGAAGTTTCATCAAGCACCTACATGAATAATCATAAATTACTAGTATAATAAATTATCACATTTGTGACGAAATCACAAGGATGTAAATTTCCTTCTATACTATTAATTCTGCAAATTTATCTTCAGCGTATTCTTTTCAATTCAGAAAAAACTTTACAAATAAAATTTGCAAAAGGTGCTTGACAATAACTTCTTGAAACAATATTGAAGCCAATTGAACACTGAGTACAAATGATGACATTTACATTTAGATAATCTACAGATACAACAAAGGATGTGCAAATGTAAAACAATCACGGCAAGTTATGATTGAACATATTGCAAGACTACTTGTCCAATCAACATGAATTACATATAATATTAAGAGAATTGATATGGGAATAAATATTGAAATGGGAACAATTTTATTTTGATGATATATTTTTGTAATGAACAGTAATAAAAAATGCGTTTTTATTACACGGTGAAAAAATAGCACTGTATTTTAGTTCTACAAAATTATTTTTAACAAATATAGTTGATAGCTATTTCGGCTCATGCCATCGTCAGAACTATCTCTGACGATGGCATGAGCCGAAATAGCTATCAACTATATTTGTAAAAAATAATTTTGTAGAACTAAAATACATTGCTATTTTTTCACCGTGTTATAATGGAGTTCTACCAAGTGAATGCCAATTCAATCAATGCGTTTTTATTGTATAACAATGTTGAAATTTGAGAACAAGGTAAATATATCTTATAAAGGGTCCGCCATCTAAAGTTTTTTTTTTCAACTAGTGCTTATTTCGTGAATGGTAACACTTAGCTCATGTCTGATTCGACAGATAATTAGTTTTATCCTTCCGCTAAAGGAATATGGTTGTGTATACGCTTGAACAACGCTGGGAAATATTGCGACATTACTTTGAAAATGATGGTAATGTTGCAGAATGTGTGCGAAAATTGCGTACGGATTTTGGAAGAAGAGAAGCACCGTCAGCTCCGTATGTTCGTTATCTTGTGAAAAAAGTGAAAGAAACTGGCATCCTCATTGATAAACCAAAGCGTGAAAAGCCAAAAACAGTGCGTACACCCGAGAATATTGATGCTGTGGCAGAAAGTGTGCGTGAAGCGCCATCAACATCAATTCACCGTCGTTCTCAACAATTGAACATTTCGGAGACATCATTGAGACGAATTTTGCATAAAGACCTTGGTATGACGCCATACAAAGTCCAATTGGTTCAGGAGTTGAAGCCAACTGACCATCCAATGCGTTTTCGCTTCGCTGAGTGGGCCTGTGATCGACTTACAGAAGATGCCAATTTTGCCAAAAAAATCATCTTTTCGGATGAAGCTCATTTTGATCTTGGCGGGTATGTAAACAAGCAAAATTGTCGCATTTGGGGCACAGAAAACCCGCACGCATACATTGAAAAGCCGGTACACCCAAAACGAGTCACTGTTTGGTGCGGATTTTGGTCCAGAGGCATAATTGGGCCATTTTTCTTCGAAAATGAGCAAGGAGTGGCCGTTACAGTCAATGGCGATCGTTATCGGACCATGCTGAACGAATTTTTGTTCACAAAAATTGAAGAGGAGGATATTGGCAACATTTGGTTTCAACAGGACGGCGCTACGTGCCACACAGCCGAAGCTACACTCGATGTTTTGCGCCCTGTTTTTGAAGATCGCATTATCAGCCGCAGAGCTGATGTCGTTTGGCCACCTCGGAGCTGCGATTTGACACCGTTGGACTATTATTTGTGGGGTGCCCTCAAAAATAAGTGTTACGCCGACAAGCCAGAGACAATTGACGCTTTAAAGGACAATATTCGTGAAGCCATTGGTGAAATACAGCTGCACAATCGATAATGTGCTTAAAAATTGGACCGATCGTGTAGGCTACTGCATGGCCAGCCGAGGCAGCCATTTGAATGAAGTTATTTTCCATTATTAACCGGAAGGATTGTACTTTCAAATAAAAAAAGAAATTTGAGAAAATATTAGTAGTTTTTTTTTTAATAGCATTTTCAAAAAAAAAAGTTATTTGGCGGACCCTTTAGTAGGTGTTTATCATTGGTTTTACTGAATATAAAATAAAACAGTGGACCTTCAAAGATTGACGTAATGTAAAGAATGGATCGGTGATAATTATATTGATTTACTTACCGTTTTCTCATTCTCCTTCTTTCAATGTTTGCAATGGAATAGTCATAACAACTTTACATATTTTTTTAGGTTACAGAATATATCTAGAAGTACTGATATGATAATATAAAAGATAATGAATAATATTTAGAGTCTTATTACCATATTTAAAAAATAATAATAAAGTAAAATATTTTTTTTATATTGTAAATTATATTTTAGATTTTTCATTTTCTTATAACAGGTTTTATTATACATCCAAGAAATATTTGTTACTGTTTTCATCAAAAACTTATAAAAGTTCAATCTCAAAATTTATGATTTTTATGAAATTGCTTTTATTGTTTTAAGTACTTTATTTTTATGTTGTAACCAATATATGAAAATAACATATTACTCTTCACACTAGAGAGTGACCTAAATAAAATATATGATGAAAAAATATAATAATAAGAACTATTATTATGTCGGCTATAAATGCTCTGCTCTTATTGTGAGTAACAGGCAAAATAGGCTAGCACTAAGAGTTACTATGTGGTCGGACCCTCGAGCAATATACTCAAGCCTGTAGCGGGCGTTTTTTTGCGATTAGCGCAAAAAACTATTACTTTCTTAAAATCAACGCAACTTCTAAACCAAACAATAATTTTGATTGAAATTTGCAAAGAAATGATATGTGACATTTGATCTTTAAAAATAAATTATAAACACTCTAATTACATCTTAATTACATTATATTTCTAAACTGAATATAAAAACCTATTCTCAATTATGTAAATGGCACTCCACATCTCATCAATATAAAATTTTTAAAACATTCTATGTAAAAGACAATATATTTATTCTTACTATATAATTATATAATAAAAAATAATATATACTTGCAATCTCTGCAAGTTTAGAGCAACTGGAAGTTTGAAAAATGACGTAAATCGAGAAACATGCGTCCCCGAATAGGAACACTCGGGTTTATAATAACTCACGAGTTTTATTGCCACTTGTCAAAAAAAGGTCTCTGTCGTATTGCCGTGCGTTTTGTTTCACGCCGAAATACAAGCACTAGAGAAGACGGATCCTGAAAACGACCGACAGGATACAAAAACGAATTTTATCGGGTTCCGCAAACAAACGACAGTCCGCAAAAAATGAAATATTTCGTCTCCCGATCATAAAGTGTTAATAATAGATATTCTAAAAATGAATGAATTTTTTTGAGATATTTAAAATGTAATTTCCTTCTAAAAATAAATCCTTCTTCTGACAGTTTTTAAAAAATTTTGGAGGTTTTGATTCAAAATATTTTGATATCTGAAAATTTGTATCAGAATAAAAAAAACATCAGTTGGGAGGAGTAATGTCTGGAGAATAAAGTGGATGACATAATTGATCGAGAAAAGATGATTCAGTTTCAACAGTTGGAAGTTATTGACATACTCAGATACGTACTGACTTGTACCTATACACATTGTCTTCAGACTTTCCCAATCTTCATAATGTGAATAAATATAGCTAAATCAGTCCGGTTTATTTTCTTGGCCAGCTGATGAATAGTTTGAGTATGGTGTGATACAATATCTGCCACCTGGATTATTCAACTATACGGGTCTTCCAGTTATTCTGTTATTGTTACAAATGCGTTAACTATTAATGTAAAAAAAATATCCATTTGAATTTGTTTGAATACTCTTTCAGGAACGATCCTACTATATTATTGTATATGTTTACATACTATTTCTTTGAAATGTATTGAAGTTCATCATGCTCTATTGTTAAAGTGATATAATAAGATAATGGAGAAAAACTTTAACTGTTTGCTATTGAGCAATCACATTTGTGTGAATGCACATCTTAAAATAAAAAAAAAAACAATTTCATTGAATTGAATTTCCTAACAAATAAAACCGATTTGAATATGGATGGGTAAAGTTGGTTAGTCAGAAGCCTATAGAAAATACAGTTAACAGTTCATTAAAGCTTCTAACAGACAATTTTTCACATTCATATATTTTTCTAATGATCCAGATATTGGTTGCGTTATATATAAAATTGGTTACAGTTATGGTATATATTTGTTAAAGTCTTAATCATAATAAAATTTTCCAGACAGAACTATTTTTCAGCAGCTAAAATAAATATTGGTGATGAAAAATTGTTCCAAGTTTTTTTACCCATCTTAAAACATTCTACAGCAATTTTTACTTAACCATCTGAGCGCTAATGTCGCAACTGTTGAGACGGCTGATTTTACTGTGTTGATAGTTGATACCCGAAAATATATGAATTAGTAGTGGTTAAAATCTTCTTGTACTTGCTAGTTTTTGAGTTAATGCATTGCTTGATTTGAATATGTTGTACCTTTGGTGGTGGATGATGAAATTAGCTGCACTTTTTTGGGCATCCAGTAGCTGATGATCCGATATATGATTGCTGTCGATTGACGAAGGATCCGGAGGGTTATGAGACGAATCATCATCTATTCCATCGTCTTTTATGCCCCCTGCAAATTCAAGCAGAATATGTCAATTATATTTGACGTAGAGATGAATAAAAATTATTTAAAAAAGTACATGCATATTGTTGAGAGCGGGATTTTTTTTCAGGAAAATATGGCTCAGTTTAAATGTAGCAGGCTGTTATATTGATACCCTGTTTTGACTGATAAAAACATATCCAGTTGGAAATTCTCATAACAACTGTGATCTCGGACTGCCATAAGTCAACACTAGAGTAATTATAGTAGGAATTGGGAAAACACAGAAAACTGCGGAAGTTAAACAAAAGTTTAAAATGGAAATACGTTTCCAAAAGTGATAATTACGTACCGTGACACGATTTTACAATAAATAGAATTATTAAACATCGCACTGTTCTGACGGTCGCCATTGTATACCATAACAATAGACAATTGAGCAAATAGTGTATTATTGAGCTACTAAAGTCGAATAAAACTCTATTTTTGTTTAATGAAAAATCAATTTTTGTTAAAAATTATAAAGAGAAATTATTTATTTATACAAAATTTCTTATATTTACAATGCACCGGAAAAAGTATTTATAATGTAAAAATACCTCATTGCTTATAAATGCATAAATCAATATATGCTACAGATAATATGGAAAAAATAATGTCGGAAAATTTTTATTATTTTATGTAAATGTTCAAATAGTTTTTTTTTAAAATGTTATTTATTAAATATAATCATAATCATTGCTCCTTATCATAACTGTAAAAACGCTAGATATAAAAAGTTAGATACATTAAAAAGAAAATATTATGTAATGTAATCCATATCATCTGCTAAATATTTTATGTGTTATTTAAGTTCAAAGATACTTCGTGAAATCAACTGTAATATTAATAAAAGAAAAAAATATAGAAAATGGAGAACTAAGTCATCATTGACTCAATCTATTAATTTTCAATTTTTAATAATTTTTGAGACTAGTAGCACTTGGCATTACGTATGGCAATATAAATGACAGCTGTCAATTTTAGGTCATTGTGTTTGTTTTCGCGGTATTCATTATGCAAATCGATATTATGATATTTGAACTCAATCCCTATATTGTAATTGAATAAATGAACTTTAAGTCTAAAACGCATAGGCAATAACCGGTGGTAGTACGATATATTGGTAGGGGTGCTGTGACTTCCATTAACGCTTTCGTACCTCGTACTTTTACAAATAGAACTTTATAGCCAAAAATAAATTCGAAGTTCAATATTAGATTCGAAGGTTTGTCAAGAAAAATTTCGTCGAACTCACTATGAAATCATGATAAAAATATATGAGCGTTTTTTTTATTTTTTTATTATTTAACAGATGTCTAGTTATTTGAAAAAAAGCGGCTTTGTACGGTCGACGTTAATATTTTGTTGGAGGTTTTTTTACCACTTGTATGTTTATGCTATTTTTCTAGAAAAATAAGGGATTGCCACAGAAAACAGTATCGTTATTAGATAATGTTCCTTCTCATCCGAATGAAAGCAAATTGAAGACAAACGATGGACTTATGATTACAAAATGTTTGCCCCCTAATGTCACATCACTGATTCAACCCTTGGACCATGGTGTTATATCATCAATGAAACGTCTTTATCGTCAAAAACTTCTGAAAACTTTTAGTGAGGAAGATGACAATCTCATCAATCAAAAATAAAGTTAAGCCAGTAACACTCGTTCGATCATGGAGAAAGATTCTTCCTGACATAGAAACAGATTTAATGGATTCGGAAGAGAATAAAGAAAATTTTGTGTGTGCTCAATCAGGATTTAAATGATCCAGGCTTTGAACACACGGGCGATCCTGATATCGTTTCTCTTGTTACTCGAGAGGAAGAAAATGACAGTAATACTACAAGCACAACACAACAAGAAGATACAAGTGGTTACGTTATTCATGAAACGGCATTGAATTGTATTGAAACATTGCTAGATTACGCTGAATAAAGGGGAACTGAATATAATAATGTAATAGCTTTAAGAATATTTCAAAGTGAAATAAGGAATTCGTTTAAAAAATCTCGAAAATAAATGAAAATAACAGATTTTTTACTTATTTAATTGTGTTTTCATGATAAATAATGAATATATAAAAGAAATGTGTTAAAAAATTGTATTGTGTATATTATATTCGAAATTAAAATAAAATTTGATGATTCTGATTATCTGTGTTTTTCAATTATCCATGACCATCCTCTCCAGTATTAGTCCGGATAATCGAGACTGCACTGTACAAAGAAATTTACTGCAAAAGAGCGAGCATCTTTGATGTTTTGCAACTTACTTCTCTGACTTCTAACCTGTCCTATCTATAATTCATACTAACGAATTGTTAATGACCAGTTGCGATAGCGAGTGTTTTTCAAATATCTGGCTTGTATTTTTGAATTTAAAACCATTTGCAATATGTAAAGAAAATGCACTGTTATCTATTTCGGCGATCAGTGGTCACACAGGTGATGATTATCACAATCATTTGTGTAATCTTGTACACAATTGATTGTTAATATTTTGTCATTAGAAAAAAATGAATACAATTATAGCATATATTTATGGGTTGAATAAATGAGTTTGAAACGAAAGAATGTCCCAAGATGTTAAATGTAAAAATATTTTTTATCTTACCTGGATTTGAACCTAAAATATTTTGATTGGTAGCTTTACCACTTTGCTATGAGGCTTGATTTTATTTTTATTGGCAAATAAGAAGACAATTTCATTTTTGAATTGATATAGTTTATTTCAACATAGTCATAATCACTTGTTTGCTTTGATAATAATATAAATATACGCACAATAAATTCATTGTTACCTCAAAGTACAAAGTTTCAAAACTAATATGGCTGTACAACCATTTCTTTACATCTCATCATTTAGCAGTTATGATTATTTCAGATTGAAAACAGTTACAGCTGCTTGTACTTAGATACTACGTATATGTAGGTACATTGATATACATAGAGTTACGAACTGAAGAATTTATTTTAGCATACATGTTTTATTGTAATATTTAATCTAGAAGATTAATAATTAAAACACACAGTTATTATAATTTTTTTACAATAAAACTGAGGGACTTTGGTAACATAGAAGTGTTGCAATTGCAGTTATGAGGAAATTACGAAGAATATATCAGAGTGAAAGTATATGAAATTATTTTGTGTTCATTACAATGATAAAATAAAATTTCAATGATTTATGAGGTGGATACTCAAAAGAAAAAATTAACTTGTTTCACAAAGTGGTAGATATACTACTTTTGATTTAATGATTTTAATCTTTTCTGTTTTTAACCCTTTGAACTCCACCATTGTCTACTCTTATTTTTTTTTATAAAATCAACAATACATAAACGGAAAATCATTTATTACATCGATTTTATCAGTGTTCATCAGTAAGCTAAAAAAGACAACAATAACACAATCTTGTTTTTTAGGGCTACCACATAGAAAACAGACATTTTGGAATTGAAAAATTAAAATTTTTCACTAATTTTGTTTCTTTTATGAAGGGTTCATGGTGAACATTTTGGGTGTAATATATAGATTTTGAATGTAAATACTTATTATTTACTTAAATAAAAAATTGGATTTGAATATGAATAATATGAAAATGGGTAAAAATTAAAAAATTCTAAAAATCAGATAACATTCTATAGATGATACTGATTAGAATTTATTTAAAAAAACCATATACATGTTCATAAATGTTCTTGTGGTGGTGTTTGCGTGTCTGCACATGGAGTGCAGGCATCTAAGTGGTTAATAATTATATGATTTTTTTTATGCGGGTAATATTTTTCACAGACAGTATAATTTGTGTAATTTTGTACTCACTATAATTATTGATAAATTATGATAAAAACATTGTTTAGTTGTTAATTTTACATTTTTTATATACTGATATTTTCAAAATGTTTGTTTATTAAGCCATGTAGTAAAATATTGTAAACATCATAACATAATATGTATACACCACATGTATATATATATATATATATATATATATATGTAATGATACAACTGTAATTTCAATTGATTTAAAATTTGATATGATACCACATATTTCTGTTAAGTAAGAGGAACATGGATGAACTCTAAATATAGAAAGTAATTCAGCTAGGGAATAGTCTTTTAGAAACACAAATCGAGAGATCTTTTAAAGGAATATTTTAATAATACTTCTACATTTCCTGTAATCAACAGCAAAATATGGTTATACAACTCCTAATGGCACAAAATAATACTTAGCATATATGCACCTTTTCTTCACAATACAAATGGTTACACATTTCAATTGGGCTGTAATGAATAAAGCTTCTAGTAATTTTGTTTACAAGATAATGCAATTGAAAAATTCAGTGCACAACACGTAATTTAATATTTAACTCTTCTTAACATTAATTCCTTCTTAAGTTTAAGAAGTGATAAAGGTAGGTATGTAATGTTAATTTTAAATGAAAGTATTTTTTAATTATGTAGGAAAGGTATAAAAATAATTTCATTGTTCTATTAACGATGAATCGAATTGGGACTTCTAAGTAAGGATAGATAACAAGGATTTGCTATTAAAGGCTCATTACAATAATTTAAGTCTATATCTTAAGAGAGTATGGTTTTAAAGCATTTTCGTAATATTATACTTTGATAAACACTGTAATAGATTATAACTACATCTTAATTTGATACAAGAATGTTTCTATATCCTTTTGTATTATATACTAATAAAAACAACATTTTGTAATATTGTTTGAGATACAAATACTTATCATATCAATCACATCATAATATTTCATGAATAAATTAACATATGACACAGTATATACTAAAATTTGATATAGTCAACATAATTATGCAATGTCAACCATATTATTTTATATTAATTAATGTGATAGATCACTCAATCAAATTATTATAAGTATGTAAATTACATATATTAAAGTGAATAGAGCAAAAAGATATAAAAGATAGGCCAGATGGTCAATATTATGATAAAGTTTTCCTGAGTTGTTAAAATATGCTCTTAAAGATTAAAATGAATGACGATTAAAGCACTCCAATTGATAGACATTATTTATTTTAATGATTAAATAAACCAAAAGATAATTTTTATTCGCGGACTGCAAATGAAATGTCTTTAAAATAACCAGATATTAGGTAATTATTTCTTTGAAATATTTTTATTTTTTTAACTATTCATCCAAAGTTAGACTACAACAACTTGGTAGGCAATATCTAAAGATACGAGTAATTGGAATATTTGGCGTGAAAAACTTTCTGTATAAATGGCCTACCTAATTTGTCATTGAACAAATCAGTATTAAATTTGATCAGTAAGAATAAAATAAAAATTCCATACATATACGTTTTAAACTATAGGAAAGTAAGAAGAAATGTGATCGCTTTAATTTTGATACGAAAACTGTTTTTTTTTTTGAAATGTTAACTTCAATAACATTATTAAAAGTTAAATATTATTATTAATATATCAGTGAAGTTTCATAATATAAAGATTAAATGTAACCATATTTTGAGCATTTAGCATTTATATATTGACATATATGTATATAGCTGTTGTAAATTTTGTATTTTAGTAATCATTACATCTTACACAATTGATACAAATAGATAACTGCCATGTGTGAAAAAATACTGTTTATTTAATCTTTTAACATTTGGTTACTCCATAACATTTATCATAATGGAGAATGGATAAAATTTTAACACTACATGTCATTAATAGTAATAAACATCTGTGAATACTAAACATATTCTGTGATTTAAAACCATCTTTACTTGGAATTTATAGGGTAGTAGGTTTACAGCTGTTACAAGTAAAGGTAGACGAAATTGTATTATGTGAAATTATCTGAGTCACAAAATGTATACTATGATTTTAACCGACTTAGGTATTTTATAATCATAAATTTTTATTTATAACTGTGCTTTATGATGATGCCACTAAACAGTCAATCAATAAATTAGTAAAAGAACACACTACTGTCATAATCATAGTTTATGTAACATAATAAATCAGAGAGTTCAGAATAAATATTAAGCTGATTTTTTTACTACAGTGATAAATTGAATTTTTATGTTTAAGATGTCAGTAAAACTCAAAAATCAACAAAATATAATTAAAAGGTGTTAGCTGTGAAGCTTTTTCAAGTATAAGGCTTTATGACTATACTACTTGAGCAAATCAAAATATCTTTATTAACAGAAAATTTTGAGCAAACTTTGTTTTCCTCAGGGATGTAGAATTATTTGCTTTAAATCAGGCACATAAATATTGGTATATTAACTGAAAAACTGACATAGTTGTGTGTGAAAACTTCCAGATGGTCACACACAACTATGAAAAGTGATAAACCCATATATATTTTATTTGTTGAAAAGATTCTAGTTCATCAGCACAAGCAAAAGATACCAAATGATATCTATTTTGTATAACAAAAAATTGCATATAAGAATGAAAAATGGATATTTGTAAATGAAATTCGAAAATTTGAAATCAAGGGAGAGTGACATCTTCACGGAAATAAATTCCAAACTAATTGTAAAAGCTTACCATTCATAAAGAATAAAAAAGACAAATAGTCTTTATTATAGTACTTTAGATAAGTAGAATAATAAATAATTTGAAAAGTATTCATACAATGCTTCCATGACTAATCATAACTTTGATTCAAAGAATTTTTGGATGGTAAATCAAATTTTATCAGATTGGCTCATCAAAACCTGATTATATTAGAAAATATTTTGAAGACTTGAGTTATCAAATGTTAGAATAATAGTTAATCTGCAGTGATGATTTTGTAATACTATGATACTACAAGTAAATTATCAGTTTCCATTACTTAAATTCAATCAATGAAATATTTCCTTTTTTGGTAATTCTAGATAATTTTTGATATTTTCTAATGAAAAACACATCAGGCAGAGGAAAATTTCCACTTTATAAAAAACAAAAATGAATTTGGAAAACGATATGCAGAGGAGTGATATGTATTTATTTATATAGGTTTCATCATATTGTTTGACAAATAACAATACCCACAAATTTATTATGGGTAACAATACTTGTTAAGCGACATAAATATTTCATGTTTTGCGTATCAGAGATGATATTTTGAACGTATATGATTATATATATAAAAGAGAGGGGAAAAAATTTGATAAAAAAGTAAATTCATCATTATTCTGGAATTATTTATGTAGTTATAGGCTTAAAATATTAATATTTATTGAAATGTGCAGCTTATGTCATTAAATATTTTAACAATGATAATCCTTTATGTATGTAAATATAATTCCTATAGCCTTTTTCATCTAAATACAGTGTCGACTAACATTCTATGTTCTGAAAATAGTCTTCAATCTTATTGTAATACAAATATATATGATATATAAAATATTGTCCAATCACAAAATCTTTGCTTTCTCATTCTATTTCTGAATATAAAAAGTTTGAATCAAAATACAAAATGGACTCATTTTTGTACACATATTTTTAAGAAAACAGCAAGAGACAAGTGAAATTAATTGAATAAGCTGTATTCAGTTATATAAAACATTTGGTTTTAGATAATGTGAGTTTAGTCTAAAAGTGATTTAATTTCAGAATTAAAAGATAACACCTCCAATATTTTGTTTCACAATACATATTCAAAATGACATATGAAAGGTTTTATTATGATAATAAGCACAACAATTCAAAAAGTATTTGAAATAGTGATATTATAATGATAATACTAATTAAGATAAGAATGGCTCTTTCACTTAAAAAAATAATTAATATATCACTTCATTCTTTGGCATAGTTTTCTTTATACATAATTTGTAATCTTTATATATCCTATCAATATCGATAAATGCACTCGAGTGCAATAATCATACATAACTATTTAATATTTAAAATAGCTGAACATAAACTGTTTTTTCTGTTCACATACATTTTTTTTGACTGTATGTAATATTCAAACAGCCAATATTATAGATATTACACAATACATCAACTGGATAGTCAATCATCAATGACTGCCATGTGGTTAACCTTAAAAGATATTTTCCATAATAATCACGTAATAATTAAGAGTATAAATTGACCATAATGAATGATTAAATATCAAATTATTAATTTTTAGAGATCTTCGATACAAGAATGCTTGTTGCATTGTTATAAATGAAAAAATCATTTTGATTAAATATATTTATTAAAATCTAATCGTCAATTAAAATAAATAAATTCAAGTTTCTTCCAAATCTATTCCTTTAGTCTGACCCAAAATAGTTTCATTCCATTCAGTGTCGTGAAGCAGCAAGTAGATTCAACTTAACAGATACCCAAGTGTTCTGAATTATCTCTTCACCTACAATAAAAACAATTTACAAAATATCCTGTAGTATAAATTAACCAAGGAAGGATTACAAGCTTAGAAAATAGATCTTTCAAAGCGAAAATGTAAACTGTAATTATTAAACCATTGTCGACGACTACATAATTCAAGCACACTACAACACATTTTACCCTTTTTTTTTTTTAAATAATAAAGACACATTTTTTAGTACTTATTTCCACAATATATTTTTTGATCAGGACCGGTTTCGCTCATCGCGAGCATTATCAACTGATAGAATACAATTTAAAAACATTTTACCATAATTGTAATTGTAATTCTTAATAAGTGATTGTGAACATTTAATTTTTATACTAATTTACTTTATTTGTATCAATATTGTATGATTTTATGTAAATTGTTTCCTAGTTCTTGAACCCATGGTTTTGTACACCTGCTACCTTTAACTCAAATTAATTTTTTGTTTTGTATAAATAGACTTGTTTGTAAATTGTATTCTATCAGTTGATAATGCTCGCGATGAGCGAAACCGGTCCTGATCAATAAATATATTGTGGAAATAAGTACTAAAAAATGTGTTTTTATTATTTAAAATATCATGCCTTTCCATCAAGAAGTGACAGTTAACACCTTAAAAGTGACATTTTACCCTATCTATGTAATAATATTATTTTAAATATTGTTGATGGAAATTCAAAATTCTGAGCTGATTGCTCTTACAAAAAAAAAAATTGATTTATTAGATTATAGATAGATAGATAGAAAAAATATTTAAGTGTAACAAATGCGGTTTTATATGTAATATTTAATTTTTTTGGCATTGAATTGAGCTTTCAATGATTTAACTTTATTTTGAAATATTTTCAACGATCTCATCATTTAGTCTGCATCATTATCTTAGTTGTCATCGATCGATTTATTTAGCTTTTAGATTTTTGCGTCTGTGTATAAAAACTTAAAGGATTTTGTGTGTATCTTAAGTAAGTGAGCACTAGACTTAAAATCGAATGAAAGTAAACTTCTACATTACCTGCCATTGAGGCAGCTCAGACTGACTGGTTGATCAGAGTGGGTAAGAGGAAGACTTCCAGGAACACTCTCAGCCAGTGGATACCATTGAGCGACAGGCTTACGAGGATTATCCAGCATCTCTAACCAGTGGTCTCGTCCTACTCCGATGAAACTAGAACCGATTGCTGTGCAGCCCATTAGTTCATTTGAGCCGATTCTGAAAATTGTGTCGTCATACCATTATGAAAAGAAAACGTAGGAGCAACACACCAGCTTGAATATCATTAATAATGACAGTGTGTTTTTGTCTCTATCATATTGTCTTATTGAGTACATATGAGTTATAAATAAACGAAAAACACTTGTAGACTTTTTTTAATGATTACAATAGTATATTAGTTTTTCTTATATTTTAATCATATTTTTTCGAAATGAAATCTAATGTTTATTTAGTGGAAATACCCGAGTACGGGTACCACTGGCTCATTAAACACAAGAATGAATGTAGAGCTTAAGATATTCTAATGAATTTTCGTCTTTGAATTTGATTATTACTTTTTCCTAGAAACAGATGTTGCTGTCAATCTTAAGTTACCAAAAGGCTAGCTGATTACGAGTAGATAAATGGTGACGCGTTTTCACATTGCCACCGTCAAGGTGAGAAAAAGAATAAAACAATGGTAAGTGTGTAAGTTCATTCGCACCCCCTCAAAGCTCTAGCGAATGTAGATAAATTGCCCTGGTTTAAGCCGGCTTGCGGCTGGATTTGTCAGCCTTTGGTGTTTGATCCGTTAAAGGTCAAGCGGATCGTGTATGGCCAGCTTAATGTACCTTAATTATGGTCAAATAAATTCAGTCGCTAAAATATTTTAAGTTTCATTAATAGCGGTAGCTTGTAAAGTTATTCGATTGAACAAGGGCTTTGGAGTTGGAATCGCGCTCTTTTAGACGACTCCACAGGCCAGAAAGGGAAAATTAGTAATGATATTGAAAGTTTAATGATCCCTTTAATCCTTAATAAGCTAGCTAGAGGTGGTGATAGTAAAAAAATAATATAACAACATATTTTCATATAACCTTTAGGGGCACCCAAATGTATTGAAAGATATGTTTTTATGGATTTGGTGTCTCGCGGAAATTGACTTGTTTGATATTAGCAGAAGTAAAACACGAGGCAAGATAAATAAGTCACGCAGCAAATATAAAAATATTTATATTTTTTTGTATTCACATTCAGTTCTGTAACGCTAGACCAAGTTTTGGACCAAGGCAATGAATTTGATTTCATTAAATTTTACTCGTAGATTTATAATCACGGAAAAAGCCTTGGTATAGCAAAAAATATCATATTTGACGAATGACGATGGAAAGATTTAGATTATTCAGAACAAAGCAAAGATTTTTGTTAGTAATTCTATTTTATAATTAGAGAATTGATCGAAAGGATGAGCTTAATCTAATAGGAGTACAAATATTCCTCATTTATTTATCCGGAACATTCTGAATAAAAAAATGTAACGTAATACTAACGCATTGGGTGGAAAAAGTCTTGCATTTTCCACAGACGAAAGAATGCCTTGTTATTGAAATAATAGACGTATATATAGAGCCGAATGATTTCCCCAAAGCTTTAGGAAAAAGAGCGGAGAGATATTCAAGGCAACTTATTATGGCTATGAATAAGATGTTAATATAATTTGAGAAAACTGTCTGAAAGGAAAATTTTTGGCTTAATTTTCGTAAAATTATCACATATTGAGTTAAAAATAAATTTGTAATTCAATTTCAAATTAAGCGATATGTCTAAGGAAACATAAATGATATATCATGTGTTACAAAGAATAACGTAATAATCATTCAAAATATAGGAATATAGTTTCTCCAAAACGATGTAAATTTCTTTCCTATTTATTAAATAAAACAGTATACATTTTTATTGATATATAAAATAACAACTGAATTTTAAACGAGGTAATATCAATCATTTCTTAAAACGATTTGGTTTTCGCTTAAAATTTAAGGTGTGTCTTTCCACTACGATACAGTTTGAAATAAAGTACATGTGAACAGTACTTAACACTATGTAACGTTATTTGTCATATAATAATAATTATATTTATTGATTTATCGGCGTGTCCGTGCTTCTTACATGGGTCACAGGTAAAATGTTTGATATTAAGAAACAGATGTTCAACCGTAATATTTGTCGATTATTTATTAATTTTAGTATTGATGCAAAACCTACGATATTGTTTCAATGTCGTGACATTTAAAAAACATTGGTTTTTCAACCTATAAAATTTAAAGTGATAATAATAATAAAATTAGCGAAATAGTTTTATAAAACTGTTACTGAAAGAAATGGGTTGTTAAAAGAATGAGAAAATTACCTGTCGTAGTCGATAACTTTGACCAGCAAGCTGACCTCTTCAACATTGCCAGCAGGGACGTCAAATACTAGAGCTTCGTTGTACACGGGACAAAGCGTGTTTTTCTTTACAGTAGTCTTTTTCTTCTTTATTCGCTTTCCTTGGCAGATGAGATATACTTTTACGTAAGGATCTAGAAAGAAAAATAAAATAAATTAGACAAACTTGTGTACACTGTATAGCAAACAATAAAATAAGCTAAAAAATGAACTTCTTCAGTCGTATAAAATTTTTCTGTAGAATTTTTATTTGAAGAAATGGAAACGGAACGTGTTTGAAAACAAGATGTTTTATAAATTTCGGAAAATAGGAGAGAGAAAAAGCGAAAACGTAGCAAAAACAAAATTTAATGGAAGTGAAGAAAAGCTGCTATTTTTCATTATTAAATGATATCTAGCGGAAGTAGAAATTAGATTTTTTTTGTTTATTGGAAATTAGTAATCATAACACACACACCAACGTTAAATAAATGACTTTATTTGTCTGTGTAAATCTGCTTCTGTCATACTTCTAAATATTACATTTATCGAAAGAAGACCTGATTCACGAAATACACTATGTTGAAATGATCATTTTTTGTTTGTTTTGAACGCAGTAGTGATTCGCTACCGACCAGTTTACAATAAAAAAATATGTTCACTTGGTTGATTTGAAAGTGATATTTATTTTATTTGGCGCGTTACAAAAACTACAAATAACAAGCTTATTGCTTTTGTAACTTAAATATTTAATTTTGAAAATTAATGGAAAAAACAACAAGAGAAAAAAACAAAGATAGTAAAGAAGTCAACCAAGCAAGATTATTGAAAATCTGCTTACATTATAATTCGAGTAAAATAATATTCACCTGAACTCACTCTCGTTTACATGGAATATGTCGATATACGATGCAATATTGTTGAATATTGTTAACACTCTTACCATTGGAATCCCCATTGGCTACGCTTTGGAAGAACAAAACATTCATGCACACGATTTTTCAAAAAATTATCCAGATCATACATTTTGATATTATCAAGGATGGTAAAATTTTCATTTTGGCCTCGTATAGGTCGAAAGAAATATGGGGCAAGGCACATTTATCTTCGAGTTTTCAAACTATCAAAAGTGAGCATTTCATGAAAAAAATCAGTTGGATAAAGCCATGGATAGTATCCATATGCAGTCAAGTAAAGAAGTCTCAAAAGTTTCTTCTGATTCTTTTCCACCACGAGGGCATGTTTCGAGTTTCTTGGGATCCAATCAAAACCTACTCTCAAGCCTACTTCATGTTAAAGCATTGTACATTAATATGAAAGTTTTAGCACCCGAAAAGGCTGTGGTGGTAAAGAGGATAAAACCGCTTATTATCTGCATCAAATTTTCGTATCTCCGCGGCAGACAGCTGTTGTTAAAGTTGAATTTACTGAAGTTCTTGAAAATTCTTCAATATGTATGCAACGGCAGTATAACTTTATTCAAATTTCAATATTGTAGATCTTCGCATTAGAGAAAAGTTAAGGAACTTCAGGGTCAAAATACGATATTGCCTTGGGCACTTGAAAGAAAAAGCTATTATAGTTATACGAGATAGCAATACTTACATAATATAATATATACGATGTTCTTTGTTTTTTAAAAGCCTTTATCTCGTCAGTTAAAAGGTAAAATTAAAAAAATAGCATAGCCTTTTTAGTAAAATTACTACATTTTATGTAAGCCGTATGACCAATGTTTGATTGAACTTGCCAGAATTATGATTTTGCTTTAATAATATCATATTAAAAATGACAACATCAGCTACGTGCATACATACATTAATTATTATTTTTTATGTCATATTGATTCGGTGTAAATTGTATTTTTTATTAAGATAATTTTGGTAAAAGTAGTCAGCTTTTCTATTATTGAATTTGAGATTGTTTTAATGGTTTCCCATGGCATACACTTAAGCGGTAAAATCGGTTGAGTTGGACTATGCATCTGAATGGTTTATGATAAGATTGTATTCCGACGTTTAGAGTTCACGAACAAAACTTTGTGGTTTTGATATTTGAATAGATAACTACACATTATACCAAGAAGCTTTGGTTTCTGTCCCATTCAGGGGTTGTACAACCGCAACATTTTATTGAAACCGAACGAATATTATGTATAATACATCACTCAAAAGAAGTAACCGCAGAAAGAGTATATTGAGAATCCAAGTAACCAACGAAATTTTAGAATTTTACATAAAACAGAACTTACCGCTCAGGATTTTTTTACCAGGGAATACAAATTTACATCTAACAGTCGTTAGTTAAAGGATGTGTGAAATGCGGCAACAAATAAATAAAAATCCCATATCTTTCGTATCTGAAATTTTTTTCAGGTTTCAGTGTGTTAAACTCATGTGATATGTGTATTATTTATTTTAGACCCCGTTGTTTCATTGTTGGCAAAAAACATATATCGTCGAAATATTTACTGCACAATTGTCAAATGACAATATAAAATTCTATAAAGCAATCCACATCAGTGAATTTGTTCTTGATTCATGATGCGCAGAAAAATCGACTATATATAGTTTGCACATTTCCCTGGTACCAATAAAATAACACAATAATTTATACACAATACTATCATGTTTTTTTTCAATTCAGTCAACTTTATCTAAACAGAATATATTATTATGCCCTTTTGGCTACTTATTTTTTTCGATTTGTATTAAAAGTTTTACTACCCCGGTCTAATTTGGTGTAGAATCGTATATTAAGGATATCACCACCATTGGACCCACTTTATTAATTTGGCAAGTAAGGGATTGTAGCATTATAATGGCTTGACGTGGATTTTGAAATAGCCTTGGGAATCATTATTCATTAATAAGTCTCGCAATTGGTGAACATATTTTAAGCTCCGCACTTTTGTGAATAACGTTAAATAAACGAAACCTTCAATTATACAACTGGTCTATTTTCTTTTTTTTTTGATAATGATATAAACATATGTATTTATATATTATATTTAGATATGCCTACATAATATTTGACGGACAGCTTGTTTGCTTCGAAGTTGAACTCAATAAATGCGGATTGAAATTAAACAAAAAATAATGCTTAGATTAAACGTCAGAAGCATACAAAACTATGTCATTTATTTAAAACGTTAACGATCAAGCAATATTGCTTAATGTCAAGTCTAGACGATTACTCTAATCTCTAGTTGGCATTGTTGGGATTTTCCATAAATGATCCAGACTTTCAAAAAGTTGTTCCACCGGATTGAAAAGTTTCTACGAGAAAGTGCGATTTTTAAGAAATTTTCAACAAGTTTTGTCACCCACGCTCACGAGCTTATGTGAAATATGAATTAATCGGATTAAATTTCTCATTATAAATTACCTACGAAGATCGATTAGATGAATAAATGATTTCATAAAAACTTACCACTACTTAAATAAATTTAACATATAAGTATGTAAAATATTGAACTTAATATATGTTTTTATCACACAACTTTATTTATTTCTAATGAAGTATTAATATCTCAAAATTAATTCTCTTAAGTTACACAGAAAGAATACGATATAACGAGTTAATCCAAAAAGGGATATACGATCAAAACGAAATAATTTTTGTTATGCATTTTAGTATATGTCTGGTAAATCTTCTGAATAAATCTTAAGTTATTAAAAATACATGTTTGTACCAGATGAATATGGCTAAGAGAATATAAAGTCATTAGCCGACACCCGTGAACACTTTTGAAGCTGTGGTCTCGTATTTGTATCAATATGCGGAATATTGTACACAAGAAATAACTATGAGATGTCTTCATGTTTCACCAAAATAGGTGGCATTAAAATGACCACGTAATTTGTTATATTGTTGTTTAATATAACTTTTTCGAATTCATTTTGTTTATCTTCTTGCCAAATTTCTAACTGCCAATTTTTAGTTATTTGTTTTTTGGCCGTTTTCGTTATTATACATTCAAAAAAGCGATAAAGCTTTTATATTTATAAATATGTGTATGGTATGTTTAAATACAAATTACTGAATTGAATTATAAGCAACAAACCAAATTTCTTAAAAATAGGTAAATTGAAAACACTGTCATTGAAGACACATAGCCCATAATATTTTTAAAATAACTAATAATTTTTGTATTGCTTGGTTCTACACACAAGAAAAAACTTAAAGTTTTCGATTTACGTCTCAATTCAAGGTTTTATTCCCATGTGTAAAGAAAGATGGCTTCTAATATTGGCAACAATACTTTTGCGCGTCATGCGATACTTCTCGAGAGCTAAAGAAAACGCTGGAAAAATCTTTAGGCGCACTTCTTTCAAATGAAAAAGGTGGTTTCAAAAATCATAAATTCATTGAGGATTTTTTCACTGCATAATTATGTAATGATGGAAAAGAAATAATTATATTATGTTAAGGTTTCTTTATAGAACAAGTAGTAAACACTATTTTAAAGTAAATTTATATTGTAAATTATTTTTTAAAATTTTCAAATACATTTTTAGAACTGCTCCGCTACCTTTCCTCTATTTTTTGTAAGATCGTTGACTAGAACAAAAATTACTATAGACCGTTTGCAGACAGCATACTACAGAACACTGTACTTATTGCATGACTTTACGTTCTTTTCGGTATCAATTTTCTTTACTGAGAGTAATGATATTTTATTAGAATGGATAAAAGATGAAAAATATCCATTATTAATAACATAATATCTAACAAACTGTTTATTGACATTAAGATTTGAACTTTTTATTACAAAGCAACTCAAAAAATTATAGTTTCTATCGTGTTCATCTCAAAGAATGAAAAAATTGATTAGTGAATCATCGGTAGTCGCTCTTGTTTCCAAATTTAAAATTCTCTGTTTACATAGTATGCCATCAGATATCGTATGTTTTCGCCTATTATAAATTTCTCACAAACTTCGAACAAACTCTGTATTCGTAAGCTGTCAAAAATGATAGATGTTTCAATTTATTGAAGCAAAATGAACTCAAAACAATGTGGCCATTTTAGAAATGTGCTAAAGAAGAAATCATAATGTAACTAAGATTCATTATTGCTAGGTATGATTTATGAATAAGCTTTGAATGTGAAACAGAGCTGTCATAAATTGATTGCAGTAATTGATGTGTTGCAATGCAAATAAAATGACTATAAATAACTTTTGTTGCTCGGAATTTTGTGTTTGCTGGAAGTAACAGTCATTGTTAGTCATTTGGGTTATACCTAGCTGCAATTTGTCTTTTTTGCTTGTAGACACTATGATTTATAATGATGAGTATTTCGGTTCACGTTTGAAACACTTAAATATAAAAATAACGCTTATGTCTGCATTTGTTTTCCACTATTAAACTTTTAACGTAGGTTCTTTGATGAAATTTAATGATGAGGCTCTAATCATGAAAATTTGAAGAAAATTTGTACTCATTCGCTAAATAACATTAAAATTCATGTATAAGTAACAATCCTTTTCTACGATACTCAATTAAAACTAATGTGGCTATTTTCGATCACACTGTTCTATCATAATATTGTGAAACATATGAGTCTCGAATTAAGCTTGAATTACCGCTTTAAAAAGCGTCGAATAAGTGTTCTAACTTAGATACTGTTGAGATGTTTCATATAAATTAAGAATTATTAGATACGAATGCATACATAGTTATACAAATTTTTTCTCTTGTATTAAATGAAATCAATAAAGCTGGATGATAATATAATTAAATGTAAGCATCAAATGTCCCCAAATAAACAATATTCATTAAAACAACTCTTAAAGAACTAACTGTCAATTTTATTGGGTAGAAAGATGTTAATCTTATTAAAATAGAACACATATCTCGGTATATATTCCGCTGTTCAATATTTTAAAGTCTAAAAAGTAAATTAAATTCGAGCAGTTATATCTGTATAATTATTAAGAATGATCGATGATAGTAATAAAATTTATAATTCAAAGATTTTTGATATGATACGAGTACTCATCATTTGATGAATTGACTGACTTGTCTATTGCACGATAATGTTGTACAGGTCGAAATGTAAAAGTAAATCTACTGTTTTGTAATTAATATTCCACAGATTTTATTCAAGTCTCCTGGCGATCGTTCTGTAATAGAGTTTAATGAAGCGATATATTTTAGATACTGTGAATAACATATAGTCATTCTTTTAACACGGGCGGTTTGTTTTGCTGAATCAAAGTTTTTAAAGAATTAAGGTTTAGCGATTCAAAAAAAAATGTGGAGATGATAGTGATAACGGAGCATAAACTCGGTTTATCGATTTTTTATGATTCCTGAAATGCGATGTTCTTGATAACTTAAAGATTTCATTGTTACAATGCAGTAATTTCTCAAATTTCACAATTTCTTGGTCTTAAATAAATATATGCTATGTTCACTATGAATTTTAATTGATGGTGTGCAGAACTGTGCCAAAAAATGAAGATTTTTTGTTTCTTTTTTGACAAAGCAAGATCCGCGTTAATCGAGTTTCGTGTTAAACGAAGGATGGCTTTCGTATTTTTTTACGAAAAGTAAAGTCTACTACAGACTATGCGATACTAGAATAATATTATAACAAACACATTTCTTTTATATACATATAAAAAAAAAAAAACTATTTGTCCCCAGAGTAACATACTCTATCATTTACGTAAAGTTTTTTGAAACTTTCAGTCATTTGTATGTTTCTAAAAATAAAGAATGAATTTTAGTTGTCAAAGACAAAATAAATTGAAATTGGGAAATGTTACATAAATATCAAAAACTATTCCAATGCACAGTGTATGCGAATGCTGAGTTCTGGTAAAAAGTAAGATAAACTATTGCTAGTTAATTATTTAAGAGAGTTGGTTATTCATAAAACCGTATAAGCATCTTAAAGTGTAAAAATAAATAAATAAATGGAGTAAGGTGTTTGCATACAAGAGAACTATCAATATAGATTTTCGAAGTCATATGGATTTTGATTGTGAATATTCTAAATGTTATTTTATAACAAAATGTTGAAAATTAAAACTGACATATTCAAAAACGGTTACAAATCGAAAAATGTTTGTCAATTTATTAAGGAATGAATTTAAATTTCCAGATCGAAGAATATGACAAATACATTAATGCCATTGTGATAAATATTTATATTTTACTATAAATTTGATTAGTGTAATATTATATTAAAAAGAAATGTTTATTATAGAGATCAATACTTGTTGTGTGTCATATATTGTAGTACAACTTTTTGTATTCTATGTATAATTTTGTTTCATCCAATGATATCGTTAAAAATATTAAACAACTCTAATTGAACGATATTATTTGGTCAAAACATAGTACATATAGATTTTATGATACAAAAAGTCACTGTCAAACAGTTATGAGATTATATTTAAACGTCACGTCGAATGAGAAATATTAAATACAATACCAGTAAAACAAAATAATTTTAATAAGAATATGAAGTGAAAATACAAATAATATGCCAACAGTCCTCAAAAAAAGATGTAGGTTGTTTTAAATGAATTGTCATATAACAAACGAACTAACCTTATTCAAGAGATCTCAAAAAAGAGATTTGTGAAGTGAAGGATGTTTACCATTATCAATCCAGATTTCCAACAAATAGGTCGCATTTATAACTGTCAAATTTTCTCCTCACACAAAACACACCAGCGAAACCTACGCTATTTTCTCGCAACATCCCTTCGTCGACCTTTGTCAGCATTCAAGTAAATTGAACGAAAAAAAATAAAAAAAAAACTATATATATATAAATCAAACAAGTGAATAAAAGAATAAAAAAGAGCACATATATACTAAAAAATATTAACCACATCTGGAGAAGCATGGATAAGGGCATTATTGTTAGAATAACAAATAATAATTTCGGTATTCTTTTATTTAAAATTAAGATTTTAAAAAATTATTAAATAAGCAATTCAGGATAAATTATTACAAACATAAATTTTTCGACTTTGGTAGATAAAAGCCTTTTAAATTATACGAGTCACCAAAGATCAGCTAGACGAAAAAATCATCACATATCTACGTCAAAAATCTAAAAATATAATTGAAAATAAATGAATTTAGTAATAACGGAAATCGTTTAGGTAAATTCATACCACTAGACCACAAATGCTGATCAGGGCGGGGTTTCCTTACCGAGAAAATACTCTCTATAAATATTCAATGCTTTTTAATGATTACTTCAGATAGTCATTCAAAAATGTAATTTTAGCTTAATTGTAGTAAAAAAGTTGTAGGCTTGAAATAAAATAAAAATTTTCCTTAATAAATATATGAATACATATTTTAGATATGTGTTAATTATTTCTTGGTGAAAAAAAGAGACACATCTAAATCGTACGTATGTTAGTCGTCAATTTTCATTTTCAAAATTAGCTGTATTAAATGGTCCTATATGAAAAAAAGCGGAAAATGTGTTGACACATTTTTCTGTGTTTCAAATAATATTTTTTTATTAAGCTCATCGATAAAATGAGTATCAAACGATTTACAATATTTTAACGTTGTTATCGAGCAAACAACTTGAACAGCAAACTTTAGAAAGTAAATAGACGTCGCTTAAACTCCATACCGGAAATCATGAAAGCTAGGGTATAATAAAATCTTGAGGAGCTGTCAGATCGACAAAAGCATCGGTTGATTAATGACATTTACATGAGTGAGATATTAAATCTAGCAGTAGGTATGATATTTGAAGGTGTGTTTTCATATTCGGTGTTTTGACAATGGCAAGTATTGAAATTATATATTTTGTAATATTGAGATCTCGACCCAAAATAATATCAGGGTCAACGTGATAAAAAGCGAACAAATGAAAATTCACAAAAGCGAGTTTTTCTATGAGTTCATTAAATAGATTGTATCTGGCTAGACAAAACAACATTTTATTCTCAGGAGAAAATGGGGTGTATCTGTATTATAAGCATCGATATTAGAAAACATTTTCTGTGATTTTGTATAGTATTTATTTTAAAATATGTGCAAATATATACTTTTGCCACATTTATTTGATTAAAATCACACTAAAATAAATTCGTCACGATCAAAGTTGTCTCGAGGATGTTTTGTTAACGTAATTTAGTTTGAAATCAGTCGCCTTTTTTAAAATAAGGCATTATAGCGTAAAACGTTCCACAACAAAACACATCACGTGGGATTGGTAGAATATCAAATGAAAATTAGTCGTTTTCATTTTTTCATATATGCAAGTTTTATTGATGTCTGTCTGTATAATTTTCAAATACGTTACAAAATGTTATTGGGCTATGTTAGTAATAACGCTTTTAACAAGGGTAAAATATGTCTATCAAAGCAAAAGCACGTCTTATATTTTCTAGATTTAAATACGAATTAATTATGTGAAATAAAAGAAAAAAGATAAACATATATAAAGTAAAACGACACAAAAAAGAACATAAGTCTTCTTTCTAGTTTTGAAAATTATAATGAATTATAGGGAGAGCGTTTAAAATGAAAGCTGCGAGACAATACACTGCAAAATATGTGCACCCAAAATAATTCCTGAGAATTAATGGCAAAATTTACTTAAAAACTTACTTAATTTTCGTAAAAAATCTGTGTTAATAAAATGTGAAATCTGCTGTTTTAAAGAAAGTAAGATTGTTAGATATTGTAGGAAATATTTTTCTTGTATAATCATTACGTTGAAATGAGTAATATTACCATAATAAATCGAAAAAAGAGGTTTGTCAATTGATTGAATGTTGAAAGAAATCGTATTGGTAATTTTATTTTTTGATAATGGTTTTCAAATGGCATTTTTATTTTGAAAAAAAAGGTTGTAAAATTTATACTGTCACCAAAAAATAAATTATTTTTAATAATAAATCAGATAAGATTAAAATAAATGCATGTGATAAACTTATCGTTCAACTTTTGCGGTATCGTATCATACGATTTCGAATATCATATATGTATATTCGTACAAATATTCAGGTATGGAAAATATTAAAATATGCCAAGCGTGCCGTAATTTTATTCAGTGATATTTTGATATCAAAGAGTAAATTGGTTTTTTGACGTTATTACTGTTATTATTACACGACCCGAAAAAAATCCAGTTCATGACGTATTCGAGAATATGTTTAACAAAGAATGCGAGGAATACAAAGGTTCAATAGTATTTGATTATATCTATTTTATTTACACAAAAATATATATTTTTACATTGATACGTTTATATGAAACGATGAAGAAGCATATGTTATATTATTTAACTGATTGCTAACTGATATTATAAAACTAGAAACTACTACAGGTTCACTCCTAGATGGCTATCCACCGTTATGTAAATCTTTAAACCACCACTTTTCCATAAAAATTTCGATGACTTCAAATCAAGATATATGAACAGTCAGTGCCAATTACGATGGTATGTCATATGGAGAGCGAGTTTTGAAAATTTTGCAGTAGCAAATACATTTTCGTCAAGTACGCCTGAGAGATTTTTAGAAATCATTTCAAAATGTTAAGCCCAACCGTATTTTTTCAAAAAATCGCGATAATATAATATATACAAAATTCATTGTCAAACTTTAATGTCATTGCGCTGCAAGTCTCACAGTAAAACACAGCTAATAATTTAATTTGAAAACTTTATTGCCGTATAAGAATAATATGCTCACAAAGAATATATAATTGTAATTTAAGAGGTAAATCAAATTCAAATTGCTATTTTATTTGACATTCATTGCATTTTTGCAAAATAAAAAGTGTGAATAGGTCTAACTATTTTTTTTCAAATCGTTTTGATTTAAATGAACGCTTGATTAAAAAAAAGCATTTAGGAGACCTAAATATAATTATTGTTGTCAACTGAGAATTTCAATATTAAAAACTCATTGTAATGAAACATTGTTTAAATATTTTAAAAAGGGTAATTAAGTTAACGCAGCGTTTTCTAAATGGAATACTAAAGAACAGCGATGGAAAAAATAATTAAATTGAAAATATTTTTGCCGTTTTTATATAATATGCATACGTGAGTAAGAAACTATGGTTTCACCAGTCATAGTAAAAGGTTTTTTTAATGCAGAAGTTTATAAAATCATTAATAAGTATACTTAGTATGCTTTGATAAGCATATGTTGATGCGAACAGCGCTGGACGAAAAGTATATTTCAGGTACGCTGTTTTAATTTATACCAAATTTGACTGATTAATTGACCCCTGTTCTATTGAATCCGTATGATATAATGCATGAAGATGTCAAAAGGCGTGTTGTGATTCATGAGTGACAAAACATGTGTAATTTTACAAAGTTTGAAAAATTCAAATGTGATATTGGAATTCCGTGAAGCAACTTCAGTCGACATCGTAAAATGATTTATACCACATAAAAGCTGAATAAAAGAGTTTACTTAGCAACATAAAGACGAAATAAAAAAGGAACACGGAAAGTTTTAATAAATAATGATGAAAAAGATACGACGGACTTTCAAGGGTACTTAGAAAATTATTCGCGAGACTGTGTTTATTCTGTGGTACTGTGAAAGCCTATTTCATTCGATTAGATGGAATCTTAAGTGTACGGCAAATCACCAACGTGATATCTTGTTTATCTTGCTCTGATAAAAGAGATTTTCCTTAGTGAATAAAAACAAATAATAAAAAGGTTCGTCGAAATCGAAAAAATCACGGTATTTTTCAAAGTATCTTTGTGAAGTCACGGTCAAAATTTTATTCACAAAAAAAAGGAAATACGGTAGACCTAAAAATAGTGATTGAAATGTGATCTGCCGATAGCTCGAAACATATTATTTTTCATACTTCAGGGTCTTATAATAAAATTCCAATTAAATTAAATTTATTATTAAAATATTGCATACGATTAAAGTGTAAGAGAAATTAGTATTATATGTTCATTTTACATCACAACCTTTTTTCATCCTTATTGTCACCCTGATCACAAAAATTCGCCGTTATCTATTAATCTACGGCATCTAGAATTCGTTGTAGTCGATAGCGGAATGTTCAATATCATATATAGGTAATTGAACCATTCGACGAACATATATAAAGACTTCTTTTTTTCAGGTTTTTTAAGTTATCAGTTCTATTTCTTCAAAATAAAAAATACGATTATAACTGGTTTCGTTCATCATAAGAATTATCAACTAATGGAGTACAAATTATTCTTGATAATGAGTTTTTCATGGTTGTTACCGAAAGCTTAATGGATTTTTAATTTTACATCCCTTTGATTGCTAATTATTACTATGAAAATTTTTATTTTTAATTAATTTAAATTCTTTCACATATATTCTATGAGTACTTATGAATTCTTCCTCAGTTCTTAAGCTTTTTGTTTTGAAATTTTGTATAAAAAACCTTGTATGTATTTTTTTTTATCAGTTGATTATGTTTGCGATATGTGAAACCGGTAGTGATGATAAGATCCGTCGTGGAAATGGTAATAAAAATGTGTCTTTATTATTAAATATAAAACTTGCTATGCGATGAAATGCAACTACTTATTTAATAATATCAAAATTAAAGTCATTTCTAGTCAAATAGAAAGTAAAGCTGGATAATATAATACTTGACTTTTCTGTCCTGTCGGTTACTCAAAATTTTCTGTGCTTTCAAATTGAAGAAATGTAATCTTCCTTATTGCTTTTTACCCTGGCTACAATTGACAATGAAATGTCATCGAATATTCAAGGATGATTGGTTCTGTACGAGTTTCTACAGGAATCGGTTTCGGTACGTAGGTAGATATAACCTGAAGTCACTCTAAGAAATACGATTTATCAGGCTATGATTGAATAGTGGTAGTGTTTGCGTGTTTCTCACATAGCCCGAGGGTGCCTAGAATCTCAAACAGTTTGCTCGTATCAATTTAGGGCTTGAGTCACGTCAGATGTAAGCAGTGTATACAAAAATCCACCGAAAGTATAAAACGATATAAACTGCCCAGAATTTATTTTGAACTAGTAGCGTTTGAAAACACTGGTCTTATTTTGATATCCATTTTTCCCCAAATAAATCTACAATCGTACGGTTTTACGCATCCGTTTCAAGTGGATAGTAAGTATTCGTGTAGCCATACTTATAGTGTACAGATAAAAACATCAAACACGAATTCTTTAAATATTTTTTCAGATTGCTGAGTGAAGAAATCGAGGCACGAATTAAGCTGGGCAGAATTAAAAATTTACATCGGTAAAAGGATTTTCTGCTGATTGAATTAGGTTAGAGTCTATGCCGACTGACTGAAGGAGCGGATTCAATTGAATTTTAAACATTCAGTGTTTAATATAGTGCCAAAGTACGAATTGATTGGGTGTATGGGTATTCAAGATTCCAATTGATCTTGTATACGTAGCAGTTATATGACAACTATGAAGGGTGATACATTGGTATGTGTCACGGTATGAACAACCTATAATAAAACGTTATTAAAATTTTATCTATCAAAAAATTTTACTATCAATAATTCGATCGTATTTTTCATTTATGTAAATTTAGTTATTATCGTAATATTAGACATTTTTCTTGATGCCATCATTACAGCTATTCTTTTCGTAATTTTTCCCCATTTTTAATTGAATGGGCATTACGGAAATATAATAGTAATATAATATAATGGTAATAAAGAAACCGACAGCTTACAATATGTCGCAAACAACGGACATATATTAAAAAATATACAAAAATTTTCGATTGTGTCAAATGCTTTATTCGTCAAAATTAATGCTATAAATCTGGAAAAATTTTATGTATTGAAAAAAGATTTTTTTTTGAATTAAATACGATGAATCCTTTACTATTTGAAAATTTCAAAATCAGTTAAAAGGGTATGTATTGTACTTCAAAGTTTTTGAATAAGTAAATTATTTTAATTGCTAATAAGGATGAACGGCTATATGTGGAAAAGGATTGCTGTCGTAGCTTGATAATTATGGATAGGAAGGACAAAGAAATGCCACAATTATTTATCTGGGCGTGCATGTTCCTAACCGAGATTTGGAAGTTTGAAACAAACAGCATAGTTTTGCAAGAATGCTTCGAGTTATATTGAGACATGAAGTTTGCTATAATTTAGAAATCTATTTTGTGTAATATTAACCGTTCCCATTAAAGAAAACCATAAATAGCTTTTGTTAAGTTTTTATGAGTGAGACTGATTTTTAAAATCTATCTTCAATATAAATAAAAGTATCATCTTTTTTACAATATCATACTATATAAAATGGTTAAGAAAGGTATTTTAGTTCGTTATCCGAATATGTGTTCGTTGTCGGAATACAAAAATCTTTCGTGATAGTGTTCGTTGTCCGATTTGTTCGCAGTTCAAATTGTTCGTTAACTTATCACCTTTTGTATGATAAAAATTTTGATATGAAGAAATTAATTCAATTTTAAGTGTTTGAATCAAAAAATACATTTTGTACGATTTTAAAATTTAAAATTTATTTTATTAATCTTTTAAGAAAATGGTCACAAAATATCACCATACTGGCCTCTTTTTTTGTAAAAAATTAATTCTATAAATATATAAAAGACGAGATTTATAAAAAAATCATACTTCTATAATCAACTATTTTTTTTGTATGTTTATTTTTGCTTGTATTGTTATAAATTAACTTCCCAACTTCCCAAGAACGTGTATTAAAATTATTTTCTAAAGAATCGAAATTCAATTTTCAGCTTATTTCTATTCTGTTTTGTCATTTAATAACGATACATTTAGCTGCAGTCTAAAATGATTATCGAGGTATTTTAAATACCAATAAATCAGACGATCGTCTGACAAACAGAGATCAAAACCGTAAATTCTCGTTAAAACTGCAACATAATCTGTTTGAAGATACCACACCAAGATACTTTGAAAAACACGTTTTAGTATTCTTGTTTAATGTTGGAAAATCAATGTAGTGGAGTAATAGCAAATATTTATAAGAATTTTCACTTAAGATGTCACTTGTACTGCAGTTTTTAAAAATTCATATAATTCTTAATGTGAAATCAATATCTAGTAAAGAACGGTTATACTAATAAAAAATGCAAATATAAAAAGGAAAATTCTGTCACACATTTAATGTTTATCCAATACATTTTTAACATGCCTAAAAGATAAAAACGAGATATTGAGAGTATGATTGTATATCAAGTCAAATATGAACGATGTTAATTTAACTTTGCAAAAGGAACCGTAGTCTTCATCCACAATCAGACTTCATGTTAATTATTATATATGTAAAGTATTAACAAATAAATTTGTTTATGAGTACGATGATAGATTTTATTATTACATTAAAAAAACACATCCAATCGAAATTGATGACGCAACTATTCTATTAATTGTGATACTAATTATACGTTTTTCGCTCCTATGAGAAACATCTTCAAACTAGCTATGTCGTAAGGTTATTTATTTATAAGACAGGGATAGGCCTTGTGATGCAATTTTCCAAAGTATGACGAAGAAATATTAACATTTTTTGTAGATAGAATACTTCTTCATATTAAAATATTTAAATAATTTCTCCATTTTGTATAACGCAAGTTACTAGAATATATATAAGTATTTAAGTGCACAATTGAACAGCAATTTGAATGATATAGTTTATTATAATTTCAATGGAGAACAATTTTTCACAAAGTATCTATAACTATAATGACACCTTAGAGACGTTGATTTCAAATGTGATAAAGAACGCTTATTTATCACAATGTATCATCTTTTTTAAGAAAAGGTTGAGAAACTTTTATTCAAAAGAATTAATTTCTCAAAGAGCCGTTGTTTGATACGTTTTTTTGTCCAGAATGATGTAGCGGTTTTTCGATGTAAATTTTGACATATGAGAAAAATGTGAGATAAGAAAAATAAAAAAGAAATAAGTGTATACAGAAAAGATGATACGATATGTTCATTTTTTAAATATTGAATATCAAATATTTGTGTATTAAACGATAATAAATATTTTTTATTTTAATTCGAAGGGTATATTTATTTTGTTGTTTCTAATAGGGTGAAGCTCATTCCAATTAAGACAGCAAAAGAAAATATATACCGACTATAGACAATCAAAAATGAGTCAAACGATATGGTTATTACTAACAAATATAGAAATATAAATATTTATGAAATTACATTTGTTTTTGAATTAATGAAATATTTTCGTTGCTATAACAAAGTTATAGTTTAAGTTACAAAAAATAATTTGAGCTTAAATTATAATTAGCTAAAATTGAGAGAAAGATCTTATTTATCCTCAAAGGTTACCTGTTTATAAAAACGGATTCATGATATTTTCTGTTTTTTTTCTTCAATTGTATTTACTAAGAATCGTTAGCAATTGTGTTAAACACAGTGAAAAAATATCAATGTATTTTAGTTTTACAAAAATATTTTTAACAAATATAGTTGATAGCTATTTCGGCTCACGCCATCGTCAGAACTATCAGAACTAGAACGGCGTGAGCCGAAATAGCTATCAACTATATTTGTTTAAAATAATTTTGTAGAACTAAAATACATTGCTATTTTTTCACCGTGTTATAATGGAGTTCTACCAAGTGAATGCCACTTCAATCAATAAATTTTGTTAAATTTCATTATCGAGCGTGTTTGTCTATTTCTGATGAAAAAATACTTTTCATCAACTAGGGAAAAATAAATGTTAATATCGAACCAAAATAAACAGATGACAAGCTTCTAATAAATTTATACCAAATTATATTTATCATTAGACATCATGAATAACAATGCCATTGTAGTCATCATGCTACTAATAATATGTTCTAGATGACTATGTGAATTGGTTCGCGGATGTATTCGAGAATGTTTCGTGCCATTAGTTATTATATTTATATGGTCCGAATCCAGGAATCATATGTATATGCAATAGTCCGATGAAAGATATCATGATATACACCACTTGTTCCTCGTTTTTTCTCCTAATGAAAGTTCACGGTGCTAAGTCCAAGAAACTCTCGATTAATGAAAAATTAGTATTTGTTTAATACTTCTTATGCCATTGGATAAATAAACGGTTGAAGACCTAGCGTGTATGGAAAAAAAGATTGTGTTTGATTTTAAATCAATTGCTAATGAACCTACTGCTACTTATTACTTATAGTCATTGTTATTCATTAGAACTTGAAGATTGTAATGAAATTATAAGCCGCATGGTATGGTCAACATGAAGGTTGCGTTGAAGCATTTACAACGTAAAACATTAACTAATCCCTTGCGTGGGTTCGAGCAAGGTAATTTTTTAAAAATAAATCCAACCAGTCATTGGTATTGGATAAAATTTTTGTTAAGATTTTTATTTATTAATGCGATGTAATGATATTTTTGTTGTCATGATTGTATTTATTATTGATAATTTTAACATCAATGTATATGTTTAAAATGTATTTTGGGTCAAGTGCCAGTTGGGAGTATATATTACTTTGATATATTTGTGTTGGAAATATCATATTTTATTTTCACTTTAATCTATACGGAACATTATATCCAGAAATCTAGACGTCGGACAAAACCGTGTCAATATATTTATCTTGTTAAATGTCCACGTTTCAATTAGTGGGAGAATGTAAGAAAAGAAAGATTGCGTAATTAAATGCTATACAAAATTGTCCCAGATTTAGAAGAAAAAAGGTACGCAAGAGTGTCTTTACTCTTAATCACCTGACTTTTATAAGAGAAGTATTACGTTTATATTATTTCAGGATTTCATAAAAAAGAAGATTTTCGTTGCTTCGAAGGAAATTATCCTGACCATTTATTTCAATAAACAAAGATTAACTCACACAAAATAGTTTTATCAGACAAATTGAAAGAAAACTATATTAAAAGAAAGATAAAAAAATCTTTTTAGAATAAGATTTGAATAAATAAAAGTTCCATGTTAAAAACTTCATTGTTTTAATATTGTAAAGTAAGAAAACAATTTATTTTTATAGTAAGAAACAATAAATCTGTTTACTTAATAACCACTATGAAGCTTTCAATGTTTAAGCTCAGAATGGGTATTATTTATCACATTTTCTCTGAAAGATGAGTGTTTTAGATATAGTATTTCAATAGTGAATTTATCATGAAAGAAAAATATGTATAGTGGAACAAAATAGATTTTTTTCAAATAATGTCCTTTAAAAACACCTTTTAGTTAAGTGAAACTTGTTTTTTAAATATATAAAGTACGAATACTATACCGTTATTTTTAATATAAAGAATTTTTCTTCCATCAAGCTATTATCGCTTTAGATAAAGATAAAGCGTTGAAAATGTATGTTATGCCTAGAAGACATTTAATTAAGTAGAGTTATAATAAGTTTGGGTTAATGTATGGTATTGAGTAAGATATATTTTTGTACAAAGAAAGTGATTGACGTAATTTTAATATTTTATCGATTTCTACCAAGTAAGTGGAAATAAAACAAATAAAAAATAAAGTGGCTCTATTAAAAACTCTATAATAAATATGAAAGAAAGTGTGTGTTAGACTTACAATATAGAACCGTTTGGCAGCAGCATAGAAGCAGGGCTTTTTTTATTCAACTTTTGAATTTTAGAAAATAATTATACACCTTAATATATCACAAGAAGTATTTATGGGATGACACAACTGAATAATCAATTTGAGACATGTAAAAACAAATACTACAAACTATTTATTTTGCCAAAAATTTTGTACAGCAAAGATGAAAGAAAGAAAAAATTGGTAAAAAGGATAAAAAAGCTACAAAAATCCAAACTCTCCAGGAATGCAAAAAGGATGAAATAGTCGATTAAATTCATTTCAAGGACTTAAGAAACAAACACCTTTTGCGACCCAGATTGTGAGAATCACCCCCTACTATCTCTTTGCTTCGAAAGCCTTAAAGCGGGGCGGAAGTCAAACATAACCTTCCGCGAGAGGGGGTCGATAACCTTAACCCTTTCAGACAAAATTCATATTTGAATTTTAACCGAGTCGAGAAATTAAATTATAAGAATAATATTATGTTTCTAATTTCTCAGAAAGTAAGTAACACATTGAAAGTCAAAGATAAATCTTATAATATTGGTTTTATAGATTTATTTTCCATTGTATGACTAAGCGAAGTCAACTAAAAATATTATCTTGTATATTGTTTCTGAATATATAGTATTCTTGTAAAACTCAAATTTGAATAAATTTTCTGAATTGAAACTAAAAGATATTGTCAAAACTAAAACAAATATTATTGCAAATCGCGATATGAAGCAATATACTTTTTGTGTGTAAAATGTAGTTGGGGTAAACAAAAGAGGTGTCACAAGGACCCAATTCAAGCTGTTTACAATGTTGCTATTACAGCTGAAATGATTATAATTGGTTATATAATATAATTAAATCTCGTTTAAACATCAATCGCATCATTGTAAAATTTTACGTTTTAACCCTCACTCAATTTATGAGTATATTTTTCCTGGAAAAAAACTATGATCTTACAACATTATCATAAATTAATTAATAGATTTTTTAGTAGTGTTACATAAGGTACGGTCCACGGTGATATTTATTTCAAAATAAGTTTGCCCTTAAATAAAACCAACGTCTAAATTTTCGTCCCATCTAACATGGGGAAAGTATTATAGTAAATAAATGTAGTAGAATATGATATATATTATACATATATTAAAAAAATGATTCTTGAGCTTCAAAAGATTTAAATATAATATGTATGTTCAAGTAATGAAAAATGCATTAAGTCACAAATAAATTTTTGGAAATATTGTCTTCAAAAATATTTGTATAGCCAAAAACAGCGACCATTGGTGATATAATAAAAAGTAAATTTATGAGAATAATTCAATGTAAACTAAAATAAGCTACTGAACCTCATACATATTTAGAGATGGTTTTTAATTCCAAAAGTAAAATCATGGTTTACATATTTAGATGGCAAAATTTAAATAAACACAAAACTCTAGTGATATTTACATATGTGATACGAGTGGGTTGCTTCTGTAGGATAATATAAAAATCCATAAACAAAATCATTATTATTTTTCGTAAATGTAATTCTCAGTAAAACTGTTTTAATGGGTCAAAGAATCAACAAGCTGACTTTTGAAAAACAATGATACGGCCGTGCCATTAGTTGAAAGGTTGAGTAAGCATTTTCCAAATCACAAATTCAAATACAAAACGATTTATTTCGAAGAAAATAATATATGTCAAATAAATCTGTTTGATTTTGTATACTATTATAAAAGCAATCTCAGCCGTTTTGAGTATCTCTTGTAATAATAACATTATTTTCATTTGATTTTATGATGTCGTCTACATAATAGGATCGGTCACCAGCCCTTTACTAGCATTTTAATAGATTTTTAGTCGTTCAAAAAATTTACTATTCAAAAAAGTTCATGGGTAAGCGATGGTAGTGTGCTTACTTTAAAAATGGATTTTTATGTTTGCCACGATTTAATGAAATAACAAACAAAATTTAACTGATCGTGATTTGAGTATTAAGGGATAAGATTCCCCTATAAGTTTCTTTTTGGATGGTATTAATAAAGTATTCTAAGTGTTTCCCCTAACTTACATGCGTTATGGTGTATGGAATAAATATATTTATTTGTATCATTTACATATATGTAGATATTTCATGATAGGTATAAAATTTAAGCAACTGATTGTTGAGTTGTATTTAATACCAACAGAAGACAACTAAAGAAGATGCAACAATTCAAATGATTTTTTTTTGAACGACTGATCATTGAAAAAGTGTAGAACTCACTACGTGAAAAATAAATGAAAATTACAACCACGAACGAACAAGTGAGTTAGTCGATGGGTTTCACTCATATCAGAAACGTTATTTTATTGGTTTATATAATAAATATGCCATTCACGTGTGGGTTTATCCTATGTTTAAACAATGTATGATTTTGTTAATTTAAAATATAATGACCATCTATCTGTTCGGAGATGAAAACGATCATAAGTTTTATTATTCTCGTTGGGTTATTACGTTTTCACGGAAGAAAACAGTACACAATGTAGACTGTTACGAATTTAAAAAGCAGGTAAAAACACATATTCTATCGATAAATTATTAAAATTTTATATACGAAACAACTCTTTTCAATAAAAATGAATCAACTAAGCAACTGATATTAGTTTGTAGATTTCTGTAAATATCTCGATACTTAATTAAACAAATGAATCTTAGTTTTGAGCTAAAAAGATGTATCTTTAATAAGGTGAAGAAGTTATTAGCCATTTTGTATGTCATAAGAGAGTTTTGTATTTAAAATTTGTCATTTTAATATATGATTTTGACGCAATAATATTGTTCCCATTTATAATGAGTATTTTCACTGAATCAGTTGACTAATGAATTTCGTACGATTTTGAACTTAGCAATGTAATAAAAATCATTTCATGAGTAACAACTAGAAACCATACGTATAATCAGGGTATTATATGCAGAAGCTCTTTCCTATAACTCTTCCGATAATTTTAATTTATAACATAAAGAATTTGAAGATATTTTGAAAAATATTACTTTAAGCGATTCAACTGTCTAAAATTTTTGATTTCAAAACATCACTAACAACCTATTTTTATATGTATTTTAAAATCATTTTAGAACACAAATCCACATCGTAAACAAAAATAAAAACATAAACAAATTTTTATTGTTTTATTTTACGGCCAGATTCACAAAAGGTATTTCCTGAAGGCATGCAAGTAAAATATTTTTTCATCATTATGTCTACTACTAAACAAAAAATAATAACTAATAAAAAATTTATCGGGAGCTCTTACAATATTACAAAGGAACTGAAGACAGAGGCTGCTTATAAAAAAATATTTCGACAGCCTTTGAAAAAGCTACACTTAATATTATTTTTTATTTCTATTCGACCAAATGTGTTTACGCGGAAGAATATTTCAATAAACTTTATTACAAGGAAATTCTGTAAAAAAAATAGATTTATTCGATTGGAACAGAAAATATGCTCCCGACTGTGCTTTGATTTTCTTTCGTTTATTGTTTACATGTCAATTTTCACAGAGCAGTGATGCGTGCTTACGACATTTATCTCCATATATATAGTGTTTACAGTTCTTAAAACCTAAAAATTAAAAATGAGTATTTATATGATTCAAAATATGTTGTAAAAAAATATATCCGTTAGGTATATACATAAATATGTATGTAGTAAAATTTATTCACGCCGTACGTCATAATTAAATTCTGACGAAGAGAGTTAAATTTTATGATTGATGACTGAATTTTGCTCAGAACTCCGAATTTAATAAAAACTTTTATAGGAACATTGCACATAAATGATGACAAACGCATGAACATGTATTTCATGAAATAGATTTTTAAATATCAATGAATTTTTATTATTTTCGTTCTTCATATACAAAATATTGCATCTGAAAAATCTACAGAAAATCATCAGGCTTCAATGCAGAAAGAGGGAAAAACATATTGAGAATATTTACTCTTTAGAAAAAATGACTCATGGTATTGCTCTGAAACTTCGATAACTGATAATTTTGCTGAAAAATTTGCCGTCGAATATTTTAAGTGAACGTTCTGCATTTTAGTGAAATCAAAATAATGAAAAATTGATCGGAAACGATTTATAAATTATTACAATGTGGCTGCTGTATATCCAATGAAACAGAGATATGGAAGGATTGCAAAGGTAGTTGTTCTATTAACTGAAAACAAACTGAACAATGAAAAATATCTTTTCTTTATTTATTATTTCATCTAAATGTTATAAAGTAAAATCTGCAGAATATCTAATTATAATCAATTTACTTGTAATGTATTATATGTAAATGTATTTTTAGCGTTATTTTTGTTTTATAATATTATAAAACACTTTAATTTAACATGACGGATCATTGACTCATAGCATAGGTTCCCAGCCTGGGATCGCGAAAGTTTTTTTGGGGGGTCGCCAACTTATACGGTCAACTAAAAATTTTTTTTGTATGCCTTTAGATTGCATGGGTTGTCGCGGATCACATGGGTGTTATGAAAAGGGGGTCGCCATTCAAAAAAGGTTAGGAGCCTATGACTTATAGATTTAATGACATGTTTTGATTCATTATAGTTTTAAAAAATCATAGAAAATATATTCATAAAATAAACTTTATTTATAAATCGAAAAAGTAATAGATGTGTATAGATTTAATGAATCAGTTATTCAAAAAAAATTATCAATTTTTCATAAAATTCTAATTGAAAATAACACTGAAAATTGTTTTAATTTTCTTTGTGGATCATAAATTTTATACTGTATAATTTTTGACAGTTGTTATATATATGAAGTAAAAAAATAATTGAAGTATATTTTTTACAGAATCGTTTTCTAAAAAAGTTTCACTTGACATAAGTTTCTATTCCAAAGTGAAATCAGCATTATTTGAGTAAAGCTTGGAGGGTCTGCAAAGTTTTGGAATATAAAAAAATATTCTTGAGCGCTATAAGCGTACCTTTCAAGGCCAGCCCACCCTGTCTTGCGCCCACCGCTAGAGTGGAGGCAGTAAATCATGGGGTCAGTGGCATGCCACCTGTTGTCGGCGGAAGTAATGCGCCTGGGAAAGTATTTCGCGCTCGCTACCTTGTCGCATAGCAAACACTACGATCGCTAGGACGCATCTTCTGATGGGAAAGGGTAATAAACTACGCCGTAGCATACATGTATGAGAAATGGCATGTCATAAATTTCTAAGATTTATTGTTTTCTGTTGTCAATGATTTATCTATATATACGCAATTATGAATTTATAAATGCATTTTTCTATGTTAGATGCATTTTTTTATTTTATTTGATTTTGGGTAAATATATTTTGTAATTGACCTCAGCAATAAAAAAAAGAAGAAAAAATAAACTGAATCAATTAAATAAATTATCTATAATATTTAACTAAACTTTTATAAAATTTGAATTGTTACAACTTTGTACGATACCACATGTTTTGTCATTAACGATCTGAATTTCGCCTTTCGGCATCTTATCACACAGTCGTCATTATTATACAATATATCATCATCACATATCATCATTAGTGACAAAACATGTGGAATCGTACAAAGTTGTAACAATAAAAATTTGATATTGAAATTCTATCAAGCACCTTCAGTCGATATCATAAATTATATAAAATTTTATAATCTGTATATAAAGAAGTTTATAATAAATTTATATAAAAAAAAAAACAAAATAAAAATTGAATTTATTAAAATTTCATTGATTAACCTGTTAACCGGCTGGCACGTATATATACGTTCAATGTTAACAATAGTAACTACGAGTTTTTTTAAATAAATAAACTTAAAAAAATGTATGTCAGTATCTTTTAATTAATTGCAAGCATGAATTAAAATATTTCTATAGTTATAAAATAAATGTATCCGGGTCGAAGTAATAATACATCTTTATGAAAAAACGCGCGCCTGTTGCAAGTTGCGTAATTGGGGAGGGGAGCGCTCGGTTTACCGGTTAATTATTTTTTTATCATATCATGTGATAAGCTTATTTATTTGTTTTATTTAAAAAGTATATTTGTAAATGACATGTTTTCATTAATTTATTGATATTAGAAATTACTTTTCGGTTTATTGAGTAATATTCAATTAAAAAAAAGAAAATGTTATTCTGCGAAATTTTCGTTGTGGCAATATTACTGTGAAAATTGAATTAAAAATGTATTAATTTAGTAGCATTCAATAAATTGCTTTTGTATATTTAACACATTATTTGCGGGTGAGATTCGCACTACGCTGATAGGTAAGTGCGGGCATAAAATCAATGTCACGCGTAAAAAACACATTTTTACATAAAATGCCATAACTTTTAAAATATCCGACATATTTAAGAGTTTTTTCAATATGGTACTCACCAAGTATAGTACCACCAGTTTATTTATTAAAAATTCATGTTTCCGCAAAGAATACTTCTTTCAGACATAAAACATTTCAATATATATAATAAAATAATGTACCTTTACTAATCAACATTTAGGCGAGCAGTACGTCATGCATTTATTTTTGACAGTCATAAAAGTTTGTTTTATGGGCAACTTGTCACAGCAATTTGTTGAAAAAACAATTGGTAATCTCAGGGATTTGTATAGAACAGTTAAATATATGTGCGGTGCATGTGAGGCATTCAATGTCAAGCTTGTTTGCACTATTTCATAATTTATGACCTACAGATGTTCTTTTGAGTAGAAACTTTCCAAAACACAGTCCCTAGAATAATGTGTATTTTGTAATTTTAATTTAAATTATATGTTGATATTTCACGTTTAAAAAATAAAATATTTTTCATATTGTATAATCATTAAAGCTATAATTTTACATATTTACTTTAATGAAAATACTAATTTAATTAAATATACTTTTATCAAAATATAGTGTAGATGGAACACATGAAATTTAAATTTATATTCTCACTGAAAGTGGTTCACAGCATGAAGCAGAATAGACATGGAAGAGTTTTTATATCCAAAAATGAAACAAAGTTTGTGGTCACCCTGTTTCATAAATATAGTTCATTTATGTAAACCTAGGTCATATTAAACCTCCTAAGCAAGATAAACTAAAATGCTTGTGAAAAAAAACAGATATTAATACCTTTCCCGACGTTTACCACCAGACGATGTAAAACGTATTAATACGCTTCCCGCAGTTAACCGGCAGTCGGCATAACGGGTATTACTACGTTTCCCGCATTGAATGTGTTAAAAGAAATACTGATAAAATTGATATAACTATCAAGTTGTAGTTGAAACTATAATGTAAATATTTGATATAATATAAAAGAGAACCAAATAGAAAAAAATGTACACTGTAAGGATCGTTTATTTGTTACGAAAACTCTGTCTGTTTCAACAACAAAGCTTATTGGATAAATAAATGAATATACATGTTTTGTTTTGATGATATATTTTTTTGAGTTGAAAAGCACATGCTCAGAATCCAATAACTAATGATCAATAAATTCGTTGAACGTTGACCTTATCATAGATATGCGAATAGTGTTTTCCACTCCGAATAATCAAACATTCTCAAAAAGGCCTTGTATATAAATATTTTAACGTCAACATATTTAATTAAATATGCAGCATCTGTTGACTGTGTAGATGATGACACAATTAATGCAAGTACGAAAAACCCAAAGTAAATGAATTATAGCCTTTACAAATATTTTTTGAATTATTTGTAAAGGCTATAATTATTTGAATAGGAGGATTTTTTAAATAAATAAAAAATTTATGAATATTGTAGTTTTTTATACATAAACAATAATTATTCAAATTTCCATGTGCCGATTATATAATTATACAGTGAAAATATCGGTAACTATATACAATATAAGCTCGTTATGCCGCTGATATACGGGTGCCTAACGCAGCATTGATAAAAGAGAATCTTTTCTACCCTTTTTTTTGGCCCGATACAGAGTTGCATAGACCAATCATTAAACCATGCACTATTGTGCTTAAAAAAGAAATAAATAAAAAAGATAATGTGGCTTACTTAGCCTTATGTAATATTAAGAATCCTGTGTATGTGTTTACTGAAAATCCACCGTGGCGGAAGAGTTTAATCTGTTCCGTGTTGAATCTAAAGATGAAGCGAGGATATCCCGTTTCCCGTATGATCTTGCAAGTTTATCGAATGCTTCAAAGTTGGCCTTGGTTGATACTAAGTCACCGTGACCTATTGGGCACGTATGAAGACGAACCGCAGCAAACAGCTTTGCTAGTTGGGTATTCATATTGGGGCAGTTCTACAGTATGTGATTAGCGTCATGATGGTTGTGTCCTCAAGTGCAATCCGGTCTTTCAACTAAATGGCCGAGCCCGAATAGTTTATCGTTGAACTTGCCATGGCAAGTGATAAATTGTATTCTCATATCTCCCTATTGCTGAAGTAGCGCTGCATTAGTGCTAAGAGGTTTCCAGATATTTTTATCAGTCACCACGTATTATCAAACGCTCCGGCATTATAAAAAAAAAATATGCAGATGATAAGTTTCTTGCCAAAACCTACAACTGATATCATTACAAAACGTATTGCAGCCTCGGTTGACTTAACGGGCCTAAATCCAAACTGTCTATTCGAAATAGGGCTGTTTTTGTTTAGGTGCATTTCGAGTATGGTGGATATCACATTATTATCACGATATTTCTAATACTTTTCCCAGTGTGGGGTGGAGTGTAATTAGAAGATAAGCCTTTTGGTTACTTAAATGGTGATTACCAAATTTGGGAATCACCGCAAACAATCCCTTCTTCAAATAGTTATGAAATATAATACATATACTACTTGTTGTGCAGTCTCGGTAGATCGTGGTGAGTTCGTATCATGCGAGATACCTGACCCTTTGTGCCAGACTTCTATACAGTTTGGGCTCGGAGTCTTGTCCTCGGTTAGGTTGGAAATGATCAACGATAAGTACATAGAGAAAAATATTCTTACCAGACGATCCTGTAATATCCATTGCTTTGAGATTCCTTCCTTTAATAATGGTCAAGGTGAGTCGTCCAGCTGTTGGAAGATAGCAGAGAGATAGCATCAGCTCTCCAAGTTGAATTTTTTCCTGAAAAATAAAACGTTCATAATAATATTGAGCAATTTGTTACAAAATAGTACCCTATTTAACTTTATCAGTAACTTTAAGACTAAAATATACGTGTTAATATATAATAGTTTTAACATTCTATCGGTGTACAAACAGCCTTATACATCAATATTATTATAAATATAATATTATAAAAAACCTGTCGTACGAGAATTCAAACCAATATATTATACAATAACTGAAAACTTCAAAACACTTCATCACGGCTGATATGCTTTTTTTAGCAATGATCACTTTATCTCGTTTTAAATAAACGAATAAAAAAATCCAATATTTAATCATCATCTGTAATTAAATTTGGATTGTATGGAAGAGTTGATTATTTTATTATAATGCTACGCAAATTTTGATATATTTGGAGTAATAGAGGCATAAATCTAGATCTTGTACGATGAATACTATGCAAAAATAATTAATGAAGACTTGAAGAGAAAACTTTTGGTTTAGTTGTGTGGAAACAAATTACTTTTCAATCTTTTTTTCACTTTCTTTCCATTGAAAAAACAATGACAACATTATTTGTAGATACGTATAATATTAATATAATATGTAAAAGATCTGCCAAATAAATAATGAAGGTAACTTCAAAAACACTTTTACAGTAATTGCACATAGTGCCGTAATGCTTAAGTGAATTTGAAACGTATTACTTTGAGTGGTGAAGGCGATGGGAAAGAAAAGCATCACAAAAAATGTAATAACTCAAGTTTTTCTGTAGAAGCCTCGCGTGAAACAGGAATGGAAAACCAAACATGTTTTTTTTATTGAACATTTGTTGACTTGATAATTATTTCTGAATATTACATAGTTTTTATTAAAGGTTTTTGAGCGGCTCGATAGATTTTCGACAATTTAAGAGTATTTAAATATAATCATTAACTATTCTGAATATTTTCACTATAAACTTCACAACGTAAGAGTTTTAACTTTAAAATCTCTGTTCCGACGTCATCGAAGTATAATTAAATGGCTACTTTACCAAATTTAATGTTTATATTCGTGTAATAAACGGGGTCAGATCAAAAAACTTTTTCTGCCATCTTAACGGCTTAAAGTTTTTAAGTGGCCAACTTAGATTTACTTTACTGACTACTTAAGCACTCGATTCATTAGTTGCTTGCCACTGTAGAAGAGAAACATTTTGACACGTCGAATTTAAAAAAATACGAGACATGTATTTTGAAACGCTGAGTATAAAGAACCTATGAAACGCAACAAGTAAATATTTTCGTGTGTTTTCAAGGGTTTAAATACGCACGAGGGCTTTCAAGTTTACGGCAATAATATGAAAAAAAAAAACACGTAAAAATACAATTATGTCACAAAAAATTTCTTGCATACTTTTTTAAAATTCTTTTATGATAATATCTTTTTTTTGTGTAAATGATTTATATGACTATCACAATATAACTTTTTTTTATTTAAAGATATCAGTATGTCGATCATTCAACCCAAAGTAACGCTCAAAACTTAGTATCGTAATCGGTTTTGTGGTCGAATATTTGAATACCAGAAAGAACAATTTTATAAAATCAAGATTTCGATTTAAATCAAAAAAATATAATATATTTTTTCTCTATCGGTTAATAAAACAAAATGAATTGAAATTGGACGCAAAAAAAGAAAACGATCACCTATTTTTAAAAACAATTTACTATCTAAGACATTGATATCCCTATTGTTTCCTAATCCTAGTGTTATCTTATACCAAAAAACAAAGCTTTGCAAATATTATGTTGTTGAAGTCGTGGAATATCTAGAACTGGGAATTAATCCTATGAATTAACCATGTCTAACGTTTCATCAAGAATAAATTAATTTTCGGGATTCTCAAAGAGGCGAAATACGAGTGATTATTCAAATATGTATAAACGTTTATTGTGGTCTGCATATTTTATTCGACAAATAAAATCTTAGCAACGAAACATGATTAAATGAATTTGATAATAAGACAAGCAGACAAAATAGTTAAGTAAGATCAAAATTATTTAATAATTGAATAATTTGTTAGCACATTTATATCTATCGTCATTAATAAAATTGAGCAGTGCAATGTGAAGATGGCAACGGTCGATCGAGAATCTTTTATTTTAACGTGTATAAACTACGCTAATTTTGGATTCAATTTTAATTTTGAATATATTAATCAGCAACAAAAATGATATATTTAAATTAAAAATGTAGTAAAATTGTAAAGATAATAGTAGAATGTCGTAAAACTTCAAAAATATCCAACTTGAGTGCAAGCCCTGTGACAGATAATTTTAAACGATTTTTTAATTACCAATTAAATTTAATAAATTTTTATTTCTGACCTACCAATCATATACAACATTCCCGCATGAAAACGGGGTGTAAATTGAATAGTTAATTTATATCCCAAGTAATAATTATGACCTAACAATGTAATTTTTTATAAATTATAGGCGTGTTCATTTAGAGAAACTATGTTATATTTTAATATATTTCACAATCATTATTGCCAGTAAGTATTTAGTTGTCTTTAAGTATAATATTCAATTTCAATGCTGATATTTCTGGTTTATTAATTAAGTTAATCTGGTTATATGCTAATGCAGTTTTGTTATGCACTATTTTTCCACGTATTAAATAGAAAAATATAGGGTTTTCTTCTCAAATAACCAATGCACATAAGAAGCAGCTGGGTATGGAAAAACTAAGTTGATGTTTATGCAGGCAGTTTCGTGTTTAAAACGATTCGAGTAACCAAAAATCACAACTTTGGATTTGCGGACGCTTATAAAATTTGGCGTGACGGAGTTAATTGATATTTTATGTAAATATTGAATAAAGGTCAGAGTAGTTGTAAACGCAGCCCCATATCAGAAATTTCGACCCTTGTAGGCGCAACAGACAGATCGATGAAACGATCGCTATGCCCGCTTGCCTCTGCGTGTTTACTTTCGCGTTAATGGATGGGTTGACATTGTATAAGTTTCGATGCTGTTCACCTACATTAGCTATGGCACCGCTAAGTGGATTGGGTTGTATACGAAACATGCGAGAGACATTAAACGAGTAATGTGTCATAAAATAAAAATTATATCTCTGATAAACCGTTCATTATCTTTATACTTTAATGTTTCATTTGGCGTGTACTTAAGTAGGGAGGTAAATGACCTATTTAAATTTCAGCTCACAATACGATAACCATATTATTTTTCCAAACAGTGTACGAAGAAAATTATTTAAGAAAGACTGCTTTATTGGGAAATGATATCAAGAGAAGAATAAATATTCTGTAATCGCTGAAAGGTGAATGATCAAATTAACGTGAAAAATATGAATAAAAATTGAAATACGATAAAAGTTCATTTTTACATTTCTGTTAATTTTATAGACGAATACATAAAGCAGTGTGATCCGAAAATTTTTCACCGTGTATTAAGATGTGAATTTACCAACAAAACAAAATTTGAGCTATTAAAACACTGTAAAATGTCACAAGTTTTGTTACTCATTGCCAGGGTTCTGCATTTCAGCATTTGCTGCTATTCAATGCTATTGCATCTGTGTGATAGAATTCCTGACAGTGCAAAGTTAAAACTGCGTGTAAGTACCAATTTCAACAATTCATATTTGAAATTGTCATTTCTTCAAGCACCGCCAGTCGAAATCGAGAATTTTTTTATAATAAAAAAAAACGTATGATATTTGCTATTATAAATACATTCTATATAAAAACTGACTGTTTTTAATACTGAATCGCAACGTTTTATAATAATGCATTTCCTGTTTGTTCCACTTACAAAAAAACTATCTAGTTCTTACTCGATATGAATTTTCGTAGTGAAAAAATTAAGATTTAATTTGGAGGTAAATTTAACATAGAAAAAGTAAAATTTTGAGAGATAAAATTTTTCAACAAAGATAAAATTAATGTCGCAATCATCAATTCTGAATACTTATTTTATATGTTATATAAGAGTATCCGGTTAATTTGTTCAAATGTAACTTTTATCGAAAGATTTATTAGTAATGAAATGAATATTTCCATTGTGAAATATATTTTCTCAAGGTGGAATATACGGCAACTTTTCCCTCATCAAGGGTTAAGAGCTTTCATAGCAAGGCTTATACGGGATATTGAAAATTGCCTGTCAAATTATTACGCATTGCTTATTCGCAACGTTATTGTAAATAATAAATATATTATAAACAAATATGTCATCTGTCGGATCTACACAGAATTTTTTGCGGAGAATTATTATTTTATTGGCTATTTTTTGAATGCGTAATTAGGAAAATGAAGCGTTTTCCAATAAGCCATATTTTTATCATGATACGATGAAAGAAGACAAAATATTATTAATTGTTTTATAAGCGCTCTTAATAATGATTTGAATTTGAAACCCATAAGTTGATTAAGAATCCAATGTACTATTATATGACGACACAAAGAGATTCTGTCATAAAGTAATTTTAAGATTTCAAAATAATAAAATATTTGTAAAATACCACGTTATACGCTAAACATAAATTTTGTGGGAAATGCAGTAGAGTTTGGTAGATCAAAAAGCTTGATAAAAAGCTCTTCCTTTCATTTCTATATCCTCGTATTTTATATCAAAATGAACGCAATCAATAATGCTTACAATTAAAAAGAAAAGTTTTTAAAAATCGTTCGATAGGTGGCGTTTCGAGACCTAAATTACTATTTCTAAATGTGATGTAAGTGATTTGATGCATAACATTTTACGAAGTTTCTTTTGCTAATTTTTCTTTCACTTTGACGGCAACTAATTGAAAAAGCAATAAAACGTGCAGCGGAGACAACAGGTTTTTATTTATTTTTGACTTCAAAGGCTCTTTCCTTAGATTCCATATTTTCTATTAGCATATCAAAATGATCGCCTTAAATAAAGCTTATAATTAAAAACATTTTTTTCTAAATTGCTCACTAGGTGGCGTATCGAGCCCTAAATTACTATTTCAAAATGTGATATATATAATTTGATGCATACCATTCTTTCAAGTTTCTTATGGCTCTTTTTATTATAGCATATATATTATGATAGCAGCATATTGAAAAATTGAAAAAAATGCAAAAGTAAACAACAATAAAAAGTGCAGTGGAAACTATAGGGTTTTTTCATTAAATTTTGACTTCAAATGCTCTTTCCGTAGATTCCATTTTTTCGATTAGCATATCAAAATGATTGTATTAAATAAAGCTTTAAATTTTTTTTTTTTTTCAAAATTGCTTAATAGTTGGCGTAACTAGACAAAAAATACTATTTCAAAACGTGATATATGTAATTTGGTTCAAAGTATTTTTTAAGCATCTTTTTGTAATTTTCCTTTCACTATGATGCCAACATGTTGAAAAAGTGAAAAATAATGCAAAAGTAAACAACAATAAACAGTGCAGCAGGAACTTTAGGCTAGGCTTTCATTAATTTTTGTTTTTTATAATTTGTAAATCGGTTGATCTGTTGATAATACTTGGTATTATAAAATTTTTAATTTAAAAATATGACAAATAATTTCAGCTGACTAATAATTTATCAGTAAATTTAATTATAAGCTAATACTATAAATCTTGATTGATGATGTAAACTATGAAATAATCATTCCGCTAAAGTTATAAAATAAGTTGGAAATATATTCTTATGGAGGTTTTCATCTGAAAAAAGTAAATAAAATTTACATATTTTACGAGTAATTAAAATGCGAAGAAATATTATAGTATTAGATGAAATCAGTGCTAGTGTTACTTGATTGAATTCAATTATTTATTATACATTTTCGAAATTCGAGAACCATCCCTCATAAAGAAAATATATACCGTACGCACAATTTCGATTTGTAATTGTACTATGTATGACTGAAAAATTTAATATTCGTAAAATTTTCAGTTACACTCTTTACTCTAAAATATGAACATAATGAAGAAATAGAGAATAAGGTTGAGTCTTTTATATTATTATGAACTCAACCGCCAAAACGAAAGCTACTTAGTCCACAAAGGAGATGATGTAACAAATAAATGCGATGTATTTTATTTCGAGGGAAAAAACAATTTATGAACTGCCCTTGAAGAACCAGTTCACTCAGTGATGATTCAATTGAATATTTTCTTTCGGTATCAGGACTTTTAACAGATCCTTATTCTTAAAGTGCCTAAAGTAGTTTGACGAGTTTTGTGTTCGCACATGTCTACGGCATCACGAAGTGAAAAATGACGTATCCGTCAGAATGAGAATTGAGACTCAAATGTGTGTAAAAAGATCTTGCAATTTAAGTTTCTTATGCTTAATAAGATGAAAATTTGCCAATGGGAAAGACTTTCAAGGAATAAATTCCAAGTATAATAGGTGTATATTTATTCTTCATGTGCACTTATTGCTATACCCAATTCGAACAGCTACGTCTAACAGCATTTACTTGTCGCATTACAAGAGCGTTCAATGATTTTAAATAATTGACGAAATTTTCTCGGAACTATGTAAGATTTAGTCGCTTTACACTGAAGTGTAAAAAAATATGCTGCGCATTGAAACGCTTTTACGCATAACAATCTTCTCATTTTCTCTTGAATCAATTTAGTTTTTACATCCAAAATACAAAATGCTTTAATTTTATTATTAATAATTTTATATTGTATATTATATATTTGTCATTATATTACAAATCATTCGTTATTTGCGGATCAGATTCACACTTAAAATATCAAAAACAATCAGTAAGGTGGGTTATGACGAATAAGAACACAGAGAGTTGATATTGAAAAGAATTGAAAGAATTCTGAGAGATAAAAAAAAATGTTATTGGTAATTATATTGGTAAAGTGAACTTTATGTTTTAATACTATGGTCATAAAAACATAAGCCAGCTGTCGTTGATGATAATAGGCATGACAATTTAATTATCGCTTGAATATATTTTGCTGTGTAGTTAATTACAATATTGCTATCGCCTGTTATGAAGCAAGGTGTTAAGGTTGTGACGTATCGATTAAGTTTTGACATTGTAATTACTGATACAATTAGGAATTATTCCATTGTTTGCGTAATAACAGTCATGTTATATTATGCTGGAGACTGTCTCTACGTTTATTATATAATTTCCATCAGCACTCATGAATTTTGTCCGCTTCCTTATAATATTTTAAAATCATTGTATAGAGTAAAAAATATTGCATACTGAGTCAATTAAGAATAAGCATTGTACGCTTTTCAGTAATTATAGATGCGGTTAATACATACGAATATTATTTTATATGAAGAGAGAAGATTCTAGTGGGTATAAGGCATCCACTGACATCCAATAATTTATTAGTGTATCTAGTTAAGGTTTGCATTAAAAAATTAAAATGACATCACCGAGGCTTCGAGTAGCTATTAAGTATTTTCGACAAATAAAAAGGGTGTTCAAAAACAAAGTCAATATTATCAGATCAGTTGGGTTTAGGCAATAGTTCCAGCAATGTCAATGTAAGATTTATATACTTATAATTTAATTGCTGGAATAAAAATTTAAACTAAGCGAAGAGGTCAAAATACTGACAAGGATTGATACAGATTACCTACTTCTTTTAAAAGTACCCAAAATAAACAATTACCATAAAAGCTAAAAATATTTTTTGACATAACAAAGAATACAGAAAAAATGTGGTTTTCAAAAATATCAAAAAAGAAAACTGTAACAGAAAAGCTTGTCTATGGTTTTAGTATAGCAAAGCTCTTCTTATTCAATTCGACAGTATATGGTATTCCCCACCAATCTTATCATAGCGGGGCTTTATATGGTGAGATCTATTCACTGTTACACGGCACTCTAATATAAAATATTGTATAGCCGACAACTTACAATACGATGGGGAATCAGTTCAAAGTCGACGTCAGTGTCACATCTATGGAAACCCTTGGTATTTTCGCTGAATGCATATTATGTAAATAATAAAAAGGTTAGATGTTTAGGCTTAAATGATCAAATAACTTTATCATAGTTAACATTCATATATTTATAAGATAAATATATACGTATATTTATTAAAATAATATATGACAGGTAGGGATTGCAATTTACCGCCAAATTCCAATAAGTTCCACCAGGTTTACCGGTAATTTACTGGTAAATGAAAAAAAATAGACGTGGATTATATCATTTGAGTATAACTGTACGTGTCTACTTTCACTAAAAATGGTATCCTGGATTGAAACATAAATAATTTAAAATACATTTCATACAGGTGAATAGTAATGTCATAAAATGTACTTTAAATATGTTTCAGATAAACATATGTATGTTTTAAATGTAGTTTTTTAAGTAAATCAGATAATTTATTATTTGCCACAAAAAAATTGATTAATTTAAATTACGAAAATGTAATATTTGGTTTACCTGGCTATAAGAAATTCATACGTTAAACTATTAGCTTATCTATTAACTTATTGATGTAGTAAAAACCGGAAAATTTTAAATTGACTGGTAAAAATCGGTAAATTTTTCAATTTACCGGTAATTACCGCTGGTGCATTTTGGGCCATTTACTGGTTAATCGGTAAACCGGTAATGCAATCCCTAATGACAGGTTTCCCTTTTTTTTTGAAAAAAATGATGTTATCGCTTTTTTTCTTCTGTGTGTTTCAAAAAGTATTGGGACACCCCTGACAAACAATTTCCTCTCATCCTTTTGAATATCATTTAAATTTTATATAACAATACATTATGTTCCAGAAAATATTTAAGTGTAGGTTATTTTGCTTATACATAATTCCCACTCATTATTCTTCCTAATGAGTCCTTCACGATTGTTCTGAGCTCTGAATGGATTAGTGATATAGTTTGTTCACATTTAATTTTTCGATTAATAAACTTAATTTTAATGTAGATTGTATGGACTTCCTATTAATTGTTTTCTTAGTTTTTGAACCTTTAGTTTTGTAAACCTTCTAATATTTAACTTAAAATTATGTAATTACAGGCTTGATTGTTATTTGTATCCAATCAGTTGATCATAATCATAAAATATATTGTAGAAATAGTACTTAAAAATGTGTTTTTATAATATAAAATATCATGTTTTCCCATTTAACAGTTAGGAATATAAAAGTGATTACATAACTTTGGTTTAAAAATATTTGTCTAGTTTAGTTATTTGTGAGTAAAAAATAAAATAATCGTAGTTAAATGACTAGGTAGTAAAATATACTAGTGATATACTTACTCATAATATCCATTTTGCGTCTTATGATGAAAATGAAATGAAATGAAAATTTATAATAATAAACGAGAGAAAATCCTTTTATTAAACAATGCCAGGTAAATGGCTTACCAACAGTAGTACGATTAGCGTTACAAATGATTAAAATCACGTAAACAGAACCTCTTTGGAAATAGACTCGCTTGGAAGCTTAAGTCAATGCCATTCTGGGAAACTCAAAATAGATCCAAGGCTCCAAGTCCGGGAAACAGAGTTAGCACGAGCGTTGATGACGCCGACATTTCATATTGCCTGGAAAAATCTTTGTGAAAATTTTGTGAGCAGCCTGTGGCATGAGGCTCGTGAAATATTTCTCTTTTTGTGACCCCGAAAATGCCTGGTATTATTTTTCCAGGTGTAAAACGATCGTTCACTGACATGTGGCTTGTATTATGACAAAAAGAATGTGTTATATAGCAATGAAATATGAATTATTCAACATTGATAGTAAAATAATTTGTATATTATAAGATCAATAAGCATGGGTGCAATTTTCTCTTTAATTATTATACAATATATAGTGTTAGATTTTTCAGATTACGAAAACGTCATCAGAGTTAGAATAACAACTAACTAAATATTGTACACGTAAAAGTTGTACGTGTAAGTTTTGAAAAACGTTCAATAAAGAATAAAATAAGAGATCATCTCACTTGCCACCTTTGATGAAAGTTTGATTTAATAAATATGTATGACAAAAAAAAACATATTTTATTTATTATATAGTATCACAGCGTAACGAAGAAAACTGACTATCATGTCGCCATTTCATGTTCCTAACATATGTATTGTCATTGACAATATAACTTGACTGTTTTTGAATAAAATTTATTCCGTTTAGGTCGTTGGATATAAATCTGAAAATGGTATACTACAGACTTACCAATGAAAACAATCACAATAAGTCTACGAAATATTTTGTTTTATAACGGAATTTGAAATTTCCTTAAAGCGTATATAATTAAGAGAAACATATTAAAACGAAGTCTATAATACTCAATGTAATCGATTAGTCGGATTTAAGTGATAATGTAGAATAATGGAATAAATCATAGTTAAGGTTCTCATAAAATAAATACGCTTTCTGTTGTCATTTGTTATTGATGTATAACATTACCTTACATGCCACGTGTAATATTTATGCGGAGCTGATTCAAACGGCGTTTATTCAAGGAAAGTTGTTATCGGTTTAACAGGGTTACACACAATTAGTATCACTGCTATAAAAAATATTTTGAACGAAAAACTTTTTCCTATTTACGTTTCCTCAGAAAAGATAACATATTAAGCGTAAAAAAAATACTATACACAGCGCGTGTATACATCATTGATATTATTCTATACCTTATATACAAACCTTTATTGGCATTGTCAAAATATCAAAATGCTTAGAAAGGTAACACCACAAATTTTGATACGAATATTCCGATATTCAAATACCAAAACTATTACTCACTAGAATGTACTGGTGTACTTCAATTCTACAGTAAATATGATAGAGTAGTATAATTTGTGTTTTTAAATATTATGAGAATTTATTTATACATTAAATATCGATTGAAAATATTTCAATCTAAGGAATGAATTCGTTAGAATATTCTGAATGCACGTAATTCGCATTATTAGCAAAATCACACTAGAGTACGATGTCATTCGATATAGGGTTCTAATTTTCAATCATTAGAAGCTGGTGTTCGAGTCAAATTTCCAGACCGACAAGGGAATAACAATCCCTTATATTTCAAGGATTTATCGGAAGAGACCGTGACCTGTTTAGAGAGAGAGAGAGTTTTTGTATTTATAGAATGTTAATCAGGTTTACGGTGGGTAGTTATTTACAAATGAAATGCGTTGAGAATGCAAACAAACATTTAATATTATAGTAAAATATGGAAATTATCCCGAAGGATAAATAGATTAAATATAAAATTTGATAACGAATTAGGTCATGTTCAGTAAATCGTTGTAATCTGTGATTAAAAGCTTATAACATTAAGATATTTCTTAATTTCTCTTTGGTTAAATTATACATAAAAATTGGACGCATTACCCATTTTCGACTGCATTAATTACTCGCATTAAGAATTTTGATGTGTGCTCTGTTTTGTGCAGTCAAAGAATGCAACGTGAAAATGATTTTTTACCTTTTAACTAATAAAATTTAGATGTACCAAAACAATTATTCATCAATTAAAAATTAAATTGTGTATCTATAAGCGAAGAATAAGTATAATAGTCCACATTTTAAAAAACTATATCACACAAAAAAAATGTTGAACCAAATTAAATTGCTATTTTTTCACCGTGTAACAAGTTTAATCATCGAATAAGTGTGCTCCATAAAAAAATCGAAACAGGTGACATTCAGTTAGACAACAAGTCAGTATGGAAACCAATGAAGAGACAAATGTATCTTTTCATTTTTTATATAAATAAGGTTTCGGCGAATGAACGGATTTATCTAGATAAATACACGAGAAGACGTTTTATTTGTTATTTAATGAAACACATAGTATAACTGGACTATAAATAGTATTATCACTTTTAAGGTGTTAACTGTCACTTCTTGATGGAAAGGCATTATATTTTATATAATAAAAACACATTTTTTTAGTACTTATTTCCACGATATATTTTTTTTTTGATCAGGACCGGTTTCGCTCATCGCGAGCATTATCAACTGATAGAATACAATTTACAAACAAGTCTATTTATACAAAACAAAAAATTAATTTGAGTTAATGGTAGCAGGTGTACAAAACCATGGGTACTCCTAATGGAACTCCTAATGGGAGCTTCTAATGGATTATTGATTTACCACAATTGTAATTTTAATTCTTAATAAGTGATTGTGAACATTTAATTTTTATACTAATTTACTTTATTTGTATCAATATTGTATGATTTTATGTAAATCGTTTCCTAGTTCTTGTACCCATGGTTTTGTACACCTGCTACCATTAATTCAAATTAATTTTTTGTTTTGTATAAATAGACTTGTTTGTAAATTGTATTCTATAAGTTGATAATGCTCGCGATGAGCGAAACCGGTCCTGATCAAAAAATATATTGTGGAAATAAGTACTAAAAAAATGTGTTTTTATTATTTAAACTATAATGCCTTTCCATCAAGAAGTGACAGTTAACACCTTAAAAGTGATTAATGAAGCGTGTACGGCTAAACTTACTGTCTTATTTAAGAAATAAAAATTAAAACAGTCTTTAGCATCTCAACATATTTGGTATAATAGAGAATGTCTTCGTCTCAACATTATACCGAACTACGTGAACATCAAAACGAAGTCCAATTCACCGATTGCTCTAAAAGCTCTAAAATTGGCGCAGCTTACATGGATAAAAGCTGAAATGAAGAGATGGTACTGTGTCAGGGATGCGGTGAGTGTATATTTATTTTATATTCATTCTTTGTTGACTAGCAAACTTCACTCAGTCGAGTTTGACATCTTAGATGAAAAAATTAGATTTGAGGTCCAAAATTTTATCCATAAAACCTTTCTGAACCAAAAGAAAAAGTTAAATCATTTGTCTGAAACTAAAAAGTCAGAATATTCTGTAAATACCATAGTAGAGAAGAAAATATCTTTTGCGGAACGGGTTGTTAATACAACTTCAGTCAATTTTGATCCTAATGAAATGAGCCTATTAAATAAAGGTTTGAAATATTGCCCTAATGTTAAAATAACTTCAAAATATTTAGAAAATCTTGCGATCGATGCTGATCTGGCTATACGATCGAATATGGCCATTAAATATGAATGCTCAACTATTCTAAAAAAGGAATCTCGAAATATTGTAAATACTAGTAAATTTGAAACGCGTATCGTAAAGTCTATCAAAACAAAATTAAATTCTAATAACTTAATAATTTCAAAAGCCGATAAAGGTAACACTACTGTTATCATGGATAGAGGTGTTTACGATGAAAAAATGGAGGATGTCTTGTCGGGTCCAGCGTTTATTCAATTAAAACGTGATCCAACTGCATCTAGTTCTGAATCCGTAAAAACAGTTATCGATGAAGCAAATACGTGTTTTCCTACAGAGCCTTTTAAAAAAAGGCACAAACAAATGAACCCCCCTAGACTGTATGGGTTACCAAAAATCCATAAACAAAGTATGCCCTTAAGGCCAGTAGTTTCCTTTAATGCTGCACCGTCGTATAAATTAGCAGGGATTGCTAATTCCTTGTTCAAACATAAGTTGGGATTCACCCCCAAATTCGGGATTAAAAATTCAATTCAATTAGTAGAAAAAATTAAAGATTTATCAGTACCTTTGAACGCGAAGCTAGTTTCATTTGATGTAGTGAGCCTATTTACTAGTGTGCCCATATCTGACCTAAAGTCAGCGATTGTTGATTTCATAGATATGAAAAATCTTAATCCCCGGTTGGCTACAGATGTAAAATCAATCATTAACTGTTGCATAGATCAAAATTATTTTAAATTTAAAGATAAATTTTATAAACAGTTGGATGGTTTGGCAATGGGTAGTCCATTGTCACCAATTTTAGCTGATTTTTTCATGAATTTGATTGAATCAAAAATTACAAAATTAGATCTTTTTAAAAATATCATCTATTGGTATAGATATGTAGATGATATTTTAGTACTTTGGGGAGGTACTGAAAGGCAACTGCATACTTTTTTAAATAATATGAATAAGATTCATAGTTCAATTCAATTCACAATGGAATTGGGTATGCATAAAATAAACTTTTTAGATTTAACCGTTGAACTAATTAATAATCGTCATAGTTTCAGTATTTACAGAAAAGAGACTTTTAGTGACAATATCATAAGTAGCTCGTCTAGACACCACATTTCACATAAGTTGTCAACTTTTCATTCTTTTATTCATCGCTTGTTGACGATTCCTATGACAGAATCAAATTTCAATTTAGAATTAAACACCATTAAACAGATCGCACTTAACAATGGATACGATGCAAAGTTGATTGATCGACTTGTCTTTAAAAAAACTAAAAAATTAGCTTTATTAAATGTAACCTCGAGCTTGATGATTGATGTTCCCTCCGTTGAAAAACGTTGGGTAAAACTAAGTTATTTAGGCCGAGTTTCTGAAAACATATCCAAGAAGTTAGACAAAAAACTTTTTAATGTATCTTTTTATAACAATCATAATCTTAGTCGAATGTTAGTTAACACGAAAGACAAAATTAATATTTTAAGCCAAAGTGGTATTTATCTTCTAAAATGTGATTCCTGTGAGGCTAGGTATATTGGTCAAACAGGAAGATCCTTTCATACTAGATTTAAGGAACATTTAGCTTGTGCCAAAAAAGGCGATGAGATTTCTACTTTTGGAAACCATTTGTTTCAAAATAAACATTCATGTGATTTTACTATAAACTACAAAATCCTGCATTTCAATAACAAATCACTGAAATTAGATAAACAAGAAATCCTTGAAATTAATCGATATAAATTTTTGCCTAATTCTAACCTTATAAATGAACAAACTACTTTTGCGTCGTCACCATTGTTATACTCATTAAATTAGATTAATAAATATATATTTCAAATAAATATTATTATTTTTATTTGTTTCCCTTTTTTTTTTTTTTTTGAAAAATGATATTGCCTCCTTTTACTTAAATTTTTTACAGAAAATATTGGAACGCCCCTGACTGACCATATCTTCCCATCTCATCGATTTATCTTTAATCGACTTCTCATGTATTAATTTATTTTGTTCCATTAAGTAGTGATTGTGGGTTATTTTTGTCATTAAAAATTTCCCACTCCTTACTTTCTTATTGATTGTTTAGAGCTCCTAATGGATTATTGATTTACCATAATTGTAATTTTAATTCTTAATAAGTGATTGTGAACATTTAATTTTTATACTAATTTACTTTATTTGTATCAATATTGTATGATTTTATGTAAATCGTTTTCTAGTTCTTGTACCCATGGTTTTGTACACCTGCTACCATTAACTCAAATTAATTTTTTGTTTTGTATAAATAGACTTGTTTGTAAATTGTATTCTATCAGTTGATAATGCTCGCGATGTGCGAAACCGGTCCTGATCAAAAAATATATTGTGGAAATAAGTACTAAAAAAATGTGTTTTTATTATTTAAAATAGTATTATGATTTGAAAAGGCATACTGCACAATTGTCGATGGTTAAACGATCTTATTTAAAATTTTTTGTCCCCATTTTAAGTCCTTATCATATCTGAAAAAAAACACTTTTTTGGAAGCTTATAGTAAATAAAAACACCACAAAAGATTAAAAATTTTGTTCATTGATATGTGCTGTTTTATAAATAGTAACCTTGAAAATTGAGTTATCTAATTTATATTTTGATTTTTTACATCTGGCAAAATGACCGCTTTGGTAAAAAAAGATATCATATAATTTTTTTAGCTATTTTCAATTTGATTTACATATCTCATAGTATAATATATTAAGTTTTTAGGGTCGAAGATAAGACCCGAAAAGGGACAGGGAATTTAGCAAGAAATATGTCATTTAAGAGATTTGCAATACAATATTTGAAGATAAATTGATTGAACAATTTTCAAGCTATTATCATAGATCTATCTTTACCCGCTCCAAAAAAGAGATATCAAGTGACTAAATCAAACGATTCCCGTAAGAATATGTTTGTCGTTATGTTCCATTTGGAGTAAATATGTGCTATATAGGGAGACGATACGGTAGAAAGAATTGGTATGGCTTTGTGACGACCGTTTAAAAATTAAGCTGAATTTTTTTTACAGTAGAAATACATTGCGAAAATATTATGCAATAATGAAAATTTTATTAAAAAATAATCTTTTGTACCTTCGAAAAATATTGACAAAATCCACCGTTGATTTTAACCACGACTCTTATTTTTATCTGTAATCCAAATGGAAGGACTATTATTTTTGGGTGATTATGCTGGAACGTAACTCTTTCCACTCAGGACGTGCCAGTTGTATGTTTTTGTGGAAAGCCAGCGGTTATACACTTTAATGTTATAACGCTTTGCGAGTACCTGGATGTTTGATTATTATATTCAAAATTAACTCGATAAGAATTCTTAATTACTGTCTTATAATTCGACCAAGAATAAGATTTAAAAATATTAAAACAGATAATCACTATCATAATAATAGACCGACGGTTTTGATTCATGATCGAGTACTCTAAAAAAAGTTTTAGCAAATTTTCTGTTTTTGTCAGTAATATTGTTTTTTTAGGGCAAACTAAATATACGGATGTGTCTTAACGCACTACGAAAATTTACGTATTTGAAAAAGCGACGGGAATAAGAATTGAAAAAAGTGAGTGTTTATAAATGTGCAAAATAACGAAACGTACAAAAGTATCGGGAGAAGAAGTTGAGAGCCACTATTTTTTGTGAATTTCTGTTCAATATACATTAGACATTTAGATATTATATTTCACACTTTATTAAATTATATAAATTATTTTATTTTTATTAAAAAATATTAAATATTAAAAATTACTTGATATTCACTGAAAATTGCTTAACCGATGTGGGTTGTGTTATTAATGTAGGTATTGTCTTATCGCCATTTTCAAAAAACAGCCATAGCGATTATTATCGCCTTCTAGTGGGACAACAGAATTTATAATTTCAATTCGTAAGTGAAAATTGTTATACGCTGTTGTTGTCTCTCAAATAAAGAGAAGGTTTCATTTTCAAGAGTCAGCAGTAGTGTGGAAGTCAGACAACCAAAAGCTTGCCAGTTTTCAGGTGCAATGGTCAGGTTAAGAATTTTTTTTTAATTATATACACAATAAAAAATTGCATTACATATTTTTAAAACTAAAATATATAAAATACTAGCGTTGGTCACTCTGCTTTAAATATGCAGTAATATGGTTAAGGATATTGATCCCATCCTTCAAGAATCAAAATCTAGACTTTGAAAGCGAATAGAAAAACTTCTCAAGACGATATAATTTTTATTGGAATTTCTTGAATCATGTCCGCTTCGTTTCGTCTTTCGACGAATTTCAAGAAATTTAAAGAGTTTGAGGCATCAAATGTAAATCGAACTAAATTCAAAAACCTCTTTAGTAGCCATGTATGTTTATTTTTTAATTTCTGTAATGCAACTGACGAGTCATGATAATTTTTCCATTGGATGTATTTTGAATAATACTCTAAGATAAAAGTGACGGCGGAGCGAATGGTTTTAAGAAAATAGTAAATAATTATTATGCCATTTGATTAAGAAAAGCAGTCTTGGTGACTGAGATAACGTTTTTCATAAAGCTATTATTGTTGAATTTTAACATCGTTGAAACATGATTTTTGTTTTACCCAAAATAAAGCAGGCGAAGAAAGTAAGATTGCAAAGAGTGTTTACAGTCAATTCCTAACGGAGATAAATTATATTATATTATACCTGACGCTACCCAGCTTAGTATCAATGAAAACAAAGACTTAAGGGACGGAAAGAAAACTTTTTGAATAATTATTATTCCAACATATTTTTGAGATTACTATAAAAAAGTAAGCATCTTATTTAAAAAAATATTATCATCATTTGAATAATCTCCGAAAAAAAAATCGTTTCGAGCACAAACATTGAAGTTTTATAATGCCTTTATACCTCGATTCATTAATTTTTTAACTATTTTCAACCAAACACAGATAATAGAAAAATATTGACAGTTTTTTGTAAATTAAATATTATACAATTAATTTGGTGTTACAAGTCATTAAAAATAATGTACCACCAAGAAAATGCCGATAAAATATGATTTCAAATTCATCAAAAAACAGATCACCAGAAAATTCAAATCAAATAGAAAAATAGAAAAAAAGTTAAAAAAGAATAAAAATGTACTTTTATTATTTAAAATGTTTTTTAATTTGTAGTGGTAATAATGTAACTTTATCTGTTTTTGTAATACACTTTTCTCATTCAACACACAAACATTTTACCTCGTTAGAAGAGGTCACTACAGATTTTTAAATATGATGATGATCTGCTCACATCTTGTCAATATATTCACGAAAGAAATAATTAATCAATTGTTCGTGCGATTATTTGTATAAAAGCATTTAATGGTTAAAAAATTGAATGCTTTTAAAAAGACAAATTTGACTTTGACAAATTGATCCGTTTCCTAGCGAGATCAAAATATTTCGTTATTGTATAGGCGAATTCTAATGGCTGTCGTATCACAGAGTAATTCAAATTACAATAAATAATTTAAAGTTGTAATTCGAATTTTAAATTTGAAATTCAGTACAGACAAAGGAGCGCGTTTTCAAAGACAGCGTGTTATCAATACGTAGAAAAGAGAGTTCCACGAAATGTTTCGTTTGATGCTTTGTTATGTTATCATTAGATGAAATTTAAAATAATCGAATTCGAATTGAAAAAGCTAAAAAAAGATTTCAATAAGGATCTGTCCACACGATTGTGGTGACCGCGTCGAATTATACTATGGAATAAAAATAATGGTTATATTCTACTCCTTCCTCCAATACGATTCATCAGAGCTTAATAAGAGCGATTATTTTTCCAACTTCATCATTTAATATTTAATCTCTCCAAAGTTAGTGTATGGCCAATTTTTGTGAAATGATTACTATTGATATAGCCAACCCGTATACTTTTAAATGATTGAAAATCTAAAGTTGTTTTAAATGAATGTTTGTTTAAAACAAAATTACAGATAATCGGACTATTTTGACTATCATGTTTTTTTTCGCAAGTTTGAAAAAAAATCTTATATGTTTTATTAAAATTATTAGGATTATCATAAATAACAATGGCATATAGAATGCTTATCATTAGGAAGTCAATGAGTTTCTTACTCATTTGGTACATTTAACGCCAAACATGAATAATAATTTCTTATGGCTAAAAAATATAAATATATATATCTAGAGTACCGCCAGTAAAACATGTTAAAATATAGTCGAATGATTTACTTCGAAATATCAAAACATCCATAAAGTATAATTTACCATAAAACTGGATGTTTGGGAGAAATAAACTTTTTATTGGTACTTCAAATGAACAAATATGACGGATCAAAAGTGAAACATTTCAAAATTTCATGCCAAGAAATAAAAAAACTTTTATGATGTACCTACCCAGTAACAAAAAGTAAAGTAATGTTCCGTAAAATTGAATTTTGAAGCTTAACTTCTGTCTGAATGTTTCAGAGAAATTTCAAAGAAAACTTCAACATTTCTATAAAAAATCAAATAATAACGTATGCCTTTTTTCAAATGGGTTTACGAACGTTTTCAAATTTTCCTTCAGCCATTACTACAAACATTCATGGGTTTTAGTAAGTATATTACGATATAAATTAACGAATTTTGATAATTTGAAACATGAAAATTATTAAGAAGTTATCCATTCGTTATTTTAAGTCTGTTTATAGATAGTTATGAATGCATATACAATAGTATTAATAAGTATTTTATTTTTACTGTAATGAATATTTTCATGTAAAAACAACTGTAACTGAACTGGTATTATTGGATTTAAAAGAATTTAATACAAATATATTTATATATTCTTAAAGAACTGTTAAGCAAAAAGCATGAAACAAAGTTTTCTCCTGTTTGATTTATGAAGTAAGTTATGTGGTTTTTTTATAGCTGTGTGGATAATTCATAGAATATGAGGTATACGTTATTATGTAATGTAAATATATATTGCATATTGTGTCCACGTTAACTGGTTTGATTGTAGACGTCCTCAACGACGGAACAAATATACAATACATACGGAAGCAAAGAAATCCGAATAATTCAATTGACGGTTTCAGATGTAACGCTTTATCAAGTTGATGTCCAAAAAACAGAACATATACAATACAGTTGAATAAAACGTTAATTACATTTACAATACAGATAAAGCTTACTACTAAAAAAATACATGTATAAAAGAGAATTCAGATCTATGTGATCATATACATAAAATAATTTTGTTTTTAGTAATGTTTTGTGACGTATTTGACGTTTCTGTTGTAAAATTTCATATGAAAAATTAAATAAATATATTGTACATTATGAGATGTAGTATATGTCTTTGCAATATTGTCTCTGCGACTAATTTACATTTATCACTCATTAGAAATCGATGCTGTAAAATGAGATAACTTAAATCATATGAGGATGGTATGATAATGTGTTTATAGTCAAAAAATGTTTGAAGCAATGTAAAAACAGAAGATGAGTTTGCAAACTCGAAATAAAAAAAATGATATAGACAATATTTCATAAATTGGAGAAAAATATTTCAAGAACGATGATTGACAATTATGCTGTGTTATTATAAATCTTGTTGTTTGATTCGAAAAATAAAGTTCCAGTAAATATGAGAGAAATATGAAATATAAACTCAAGGTGAAACTGGAAAAATGTTAAGCTGTTATGAATTTTAATTTCTTCTGTTTTTCTTTAACAGCCGTGGGAAAAAGTTAAGGACTACTTGAAAGTATAAGTACTCATCGATAATTTATTCATCTCAAGCAATTCCACGTAACGAGGTGTAAGAGAAACATTTACAATTTGTAAAGTTTGTATTAAAATTAATGCTTTATTTTATTATGTTATATGACTTTAATATTGACGATAATCGACAGATTGAATCATTGGGATATGTTTCAATGACATTAATTTCAGAGATTATTTAACTTATAAAAATATTCTATGTTAGAAATTTTCAGATTTTTACTGATTATTTTATTAAGTTATCGGAAACAAAACACCCACAAAAATATTATACTGAAGACGTTGATGTTGTTAACGTTTTTGCGACAAATATTATTCAACACAAACAACAAAAAAAAAATTATTAAATATAAATCGATAAAAATGCCAAAAAGGAAATAGCTCTGTAAGAATTTAAACTATTTCTATGTCGAATGAATTTGAGCGTGTCTTTTATTTATAAATGATGACTCCATCTTGTTTACGTGATCGTTTGTTGTACGTCTGTATTACATTGTTCGTTTAAATTTACACGCAGTGTAAATATTTGATTGAAATAAAATACTTTGATGACATTTTATTTCTTAAAGTATAATTAACAAAATGCATTTTAAATTTTTGCAGCAATTTAGTCCAAATTTATCGGCTTAATTAATGTAAATAATTCAATAGACTACGTCAACCTTGGGTATATTGTAAATCTTGTTATATTAGTATACTATTAAATATTAACATACTCTCAAGAATTCCCTCGAATGAATTATAATTCTTAAAACATTCCTGTTATTATTTTGATATTATGACACAAATATAAACGAGCTTTGAGCCGTCCTGTGTATATTCAAATCCGGTGTCAAGGTTTCAAAACTTTGAAGGAAAACCGGTTTGTTCTTTGCAAAGATTCATCTGACGGGTCTATTTTCAAATGCTTACCATAATTGCTTTAACATTGAGACAGTCTGAAATGAAGAGATTTTAAATGATTGTGGTGTTTATGGAAAATAATGAGATAAAACTCAACAATGAACAAATTGGGACATTAGATATATGTTCCTTATATTCTACAATGAAATTTAAGAGAAAAAAATTATTTTAAATCACGAAATAAAAATACAAAGTCAACGTGAGACCTTCAGATGTTGACCATCTGTGTTTGTACAATTTTGGATATAATTTGGTTTTGTTATCAAAAATTAAATAAAGTAGAACTTTATGAAAATTTTATTTCCATTTTAATGTATGTGCACAGAGAATACATATGGTATTGTGTCATTGCGAAAATTAGCGATTGTTTATTTTAGGAGATTTAAGTATAATTTGTATAAAATTATTTAGTGTTCAATTGTACTTAATCAATTTAAATAGGAATAATTTTTGAAGTCATTTTAAATCACTTGGGGAAACGATATTCATATCCTAACACCCATATCCAAGATCCCAAACTTGAATTAAAAGTATTTTGAATTAATATGAAGTTTTCCAGGATTCCAGATCCAACTATTTTTTTGAACTGTACTTTATTTGATAAACAAGTGAGATCGAATGCATAAAATAAAATAATTAAAATTGCCAAGAAATCAGTTGAAGGTATAAAATTATTAATACCAACAACGAAGCAACCAAAAAAACTCGAGGAAAAAAGAAACGTCTCAGCTAATTACAAGGCCAATTGAATTTATTTGTAACTGAAATCAACAAATCATATTTTTTTGGCTTTAATAGAATTGATGCACCTAAAATTTGACTAATGTAACTAAAAATATGATAAACAATGCTAAAACATTAAGATCTTTATAGAATGATTTACATTTTTGAGAAACCATTGAATTGACATCAATATGATTTTAAATGCAAAATCTCCCTTCACAAAAAAATCAATAAACAAGCAAAAAGTCATAGTGTAATTTTAAACGCTACACACTATAAACAAGTTGAAAAAAGTGTTCATTTCAATTAAATCATGGCCCTAAAAGTATAACTCATCAATTCAGAAATCTGTTAATTTTGATCAGATTCTTATGCAAAAAATCTGCTTATTATATAGTTGATAATATAATCGTAATATACAGTGAAACAAGCAAAACCGATGTCTTCCATTTAAAAAATCCATAATTCGGTTTAAAATACAGTCAAATATCGGGATTGTAATCGCTATTAGAATTATTTAAAAAAATTTAAGCTTTTGACAATCCGAATCGTTGTTAAAAAGATTGCCTCATAAATGTCATAACAAAGCAAGTTTCGTTTTATTGCATCGCCAAGTAAATAAACCGTTTTTCCGGAGGCATTTCTGTAGGCAACTTTTCAGTTTTTCATTCCACTATAATGTCTTGACAGGGCAGGGTGGGGAATTTAAAAGCCCGACCGCATTGGAAAGTGTCTTGCAAATCATTGTCAAGACAAAAAAAACTTCGAGACAAAATTTAATTTCAGCCGAGTGGTATTATGCGCGTCACATTTGAGGTGATTATGCTTTATTATTTTGGTTGTAAAATGGTAGATTTTTTGATAACGCATCCGATCATGTTTTTAGTTTCGTAAAGAAAGTATAGGTGCATTTATATATTTTTCTAGTTGTATTTTAATATTTAAAAATATATGTCTATTACAAAACAACTATTTAACTACCTTATTACTAACAATATATATATGTAATGACTATAATTTTTTTTATTCAAATAAAGTATTAAAAAATCAATAGTTTCTGTAGAAGTTTTCTACAGAAAATAAACACTAAAAATAACTTGTCATATTATGCAGCATAGCTAATTTAAAATTGTTTCTTTAGTTTTAATGAAAAAAAAATGATAAGGAAAAGCAATCTTATAGTCGTTATGTAACAGATAGTTAATATCAAATAAATTATGAAAAAAATGAACATTAAAAAGTAGAAAAAATTAATTGAATATTTGTTATCAAATTTGATGGCCACCCTGGTTGTATCTTCTATCAGAGTTCCTCGCACGGTTTATTTGCCAGACGTTGAGATAATAAGGAAATTATTTGCCGTCTGAGAAGCGTCCGACTCAAGTTTTCATTGAAAAATAAAACGTACTAAATATCATAGAGTGGACAAATTATTGACAATAATTTTTTTTTAGACAGATCAATGATAAAATTTAACTCAAAAAGATTTCCAGTCGCCTAAATGGTTTGTTGTAAGTACTTAGGGTTTTATTACTTCATTTCTGGTCATAGTATAAGTTCCCTGCAAAGTGACAGCGTAATGGCGTTGTTATAGATATTATGTTCCATTAACGTGAGACGAAAGCAAATAATTAATGGTAAGGTAAGTGTCACTCTTGGCAACTAAAGGAAATAGATCGCAGCAATGTTTCTATTTCATCGAACGATTGTGCAGCGACAGAAGTCTGATTTCCGTCATGCTTTAAAAGACAAAATACAATATATGTTTAATGAAAAGATATTTGAAATGAAAATATTCATATTTATTTTATGTTTTTATCAAAAGTTATAAGCACACAAGGGATCTATTATTACACAAATATATTGTAGAAATAGTACTGAAAATTTGTTTAAACTATTTAGAATAGCATGAATTTAAATTAAGAAATAATGGCTAATTCATTAAAAGTAAAATGTGAACCATTGATTCAAAAAAGAAATATATATAATAATATTAATAATATAATTAATAGAAAGTGAGTGTTTTCTTTTTTATTTGATAACTAGCCGATCCGTCACGCGTTGTTGCTATTTCAGGGTAAGGAAATTCAATGAAAATCAGTTTAATTGTGTTTTATTTAAATAATAAAAACACATTTTTTAAGTATTTATTTCCACAATATATTTTTTGATCAGAACCGGTTTCGCTCGTCGCGAGCATTATCAACGATTGTTATCAAAGTTGATAATGCCTGCGATGAGCGAAACAGGTCCTGATCAAAAAATATATTGTGGAAATAAGTACTAAAAATATGTTTTCATTATTTAAAATATCGTGCCTTTCCACTAAGAAGTGATAGTTAACACATTAAAAGTGTCGTTTTAATTATTTTTATTTTTTTGAGTGTTTGTGGAAACACAATATTTATTTGTTTTTCCGTCTTGTGCGTACACAAATAAATCAGATATTTTTCCAACGCGTGAGCTGGCCACATAGAGTTATCCACGAGAGAATGGATGCACGAATGAACCATTAGACTAATCATCTTTTATCATTCATAAAACCACAAATAAAGAGTAAAATATGTAAATATATCTAGCATATATCATCATATATAAAAAAACGATTTAGATCGCGATTTTGATTTCTTATATTATTTATTTACTATTCAGCAGTTCCTCAAAATAAATTTACAGTAATAATATGTGTTATATTAATTTTTTCCGCAACCGATTAAACTTATTTGTGTCATATACACACGCCAACTTCACAGCCATGTTGAAAATACCATTTCGTTTCGTAAAATGAAGTAAAATTAATGACAGGTGGAAAATAGAAAACCCGTGTCATATAAGGATTATAAGATGTTGAAGAATAATAATTATTTGAAGCGTGAAGTGGCAAATATTTTGATTTCACATGAAACTCGTGTCTTTAACGCGAAGAGGGATAAATATAATATCGAAGGTCTTTTTGAAATCAATAGAGCATTCGATATACAAAGGATAAGGTAACACACCTCACAGCGTTGGAATTTTAATTGCGTGAAGTTTTCCAACCTGATGAATACTTGATAGGATAAATCTATGAAAAGTCTTACTTTCAAGTCATATCCAATGGAGGAGAAGTTGAATAGAATTAATTTATGTTCAATTAATTTTGAAAAGTTTATGGTAAAAGTAAAGCTCTTAAGATTGCCATTGCTAAATTTTGATGCTCATTAATATCAAGGTTGTTCATTTGAAAGTTGTTAGAGATGATTTTAAGATAACTGTGTTATTTGAATCGCACAGATGTTCCCTTTTCAAATTTCATTTTTCTCAAGTGTTTTTCATGTCATTTAAGACAATGTTTCAATAACTTATAAATTGGCATTGAATATTTATAATCATCACTTATAAATATTCCATATATGGAAATACGTTCTTGTAAGTAAAATAATTTAAAGTGTTCGAAATAGATAGAGTTCGTGTGATTATTGTTTTTTTTTCATGTAGTTATTATCATGAAACTGTTTTCAGGAAATCTTCACTTAGTCGAGCAACTAGAAAATCATCTATATAAAATAAGGCGTTTTTTACAGTTCAGAGTTCCTCGACTTTATTGAAATTCTGCAACAAAGTCACACAAAATATGGTAATATCTTTTCACAAAAACATATCTCTATATTTGAATTCAAAATTATATTTTAGAGGCTTAGGCTTCTTTAGGCTTTTTACTAGTTAGCGTTATTTATAAATTTAAGAATGATAATCCAAAAAACAATTTCAAAATAAAAATGAATTGTTAGTTTCAAATTATCTTATAATCAATATACATAACTATATACATATATGTGCAGTATATATTTATACATTTAAGTTGATGGGGAAACAGATTTTTATTAATCCAAAAAAACAAAATCATTTATGGCACAATGATTTCAATTGATTTTTTGAAAATACAAGGTGTTGCGGTATATGCTAACTGCAAATAAAGTGTGTTATTTATAAAAAAAACGAAACGCTGAAAAAAATGTATATAAATCGTATGAAATCAATCATAGTATTGCCTATCAAGTATGGTTGTTGCATCACGCTATTAAAAGTTTGTTTTTAAACGTGTAAGTTTTTTTTATACTTCAATTCATTTTTATCACATAATTCAATATGCCAATAAAACGAGACCAAACTAATTTTAAGAAGCTTTAGGGTGTATTATATTTCTTAGATCATATCATAATGGTAGCAAATAAAAACTTTTTCTGATATAAAGCGTTCAAATTTTTTGCAAAATTTATGCTAATTTCAATTCTGTCGGAAAAATAGAAGAGAGATAAATATTATAGAAGCAATAAACGTAGTTTGGAGGCATATTGAATATTTTATATTGGCATGAGACTAAAGATATTCCATATCATTTAAGTAATTTGAATAGTATAATACAAAATTATTAGGTTTTACAATAACTTCTGCATATATTGAAATACAAAACGTCAATGTATTTTTACACACAAAAAAAAAGAATAATTTCGAGCTGAAACAGTAATGCAGAAAAGTGTAGAAAATTTTGCCGATTGTACGGTGCCTCCTTATTATTTTCAATGTTCACGGAGTCAAGTCCCACTTAGGACAATTTTACTATCCAATTGGTATCTGAATTTTCGTTGGTAAGTTTCACCACGACTGCATAACCGTTGAGAGAAAATATCACACAGCTAAATACGTTTAATTATATATTATATAAAATATGATATTTTATTTTGTAAAATAATAAAGAAATGGCAGCTATCTCTCTTCAACAGAACACAACCTAAATTTCATTTGCTAACGATTACTTTCGTTTTATGCAACATTTTTAAAATTTAATTAATGAAAATCATTTTTTTTGATGAAGTAAACGATGATACCCAGTTTGCGTCTCAATTTTATATTAACCTTTTTATCATTTAAAGCAAATTTATGCCACAAAGTAAACCGCACGTGCTGCTTACGCGCAAAAGAATAAAAGAAATATTCATGTTTTCAAATCTTCAATAAATATTCTTCAAAGGCAATGCAATCTCTTTTGGTTAGCCAAAAGAAAAAAATGCATTAATAGTTAATTTGGATATATTTTTTTATTAGAAAACATAATGATAAAGTAATTTTTATTTACCTACCAATACCGATGTAAAAACAAATGAAAAAAACTTAACAACCGAAATGAAAAGTTTTTTATTTTTTTTTATTCTGACAAGTTTAATTGAAATTTATTTTTAAATAAATGAAACATATTATACTTTTCCGATTTATTGACACTAGTTGTACTTTTTGATTAGTCTGACTAAGTGACATGTCTCACACCTTATCATAAAACCAGAAAAATAATATAGTGATCAATTTCATTATTGGTTTTATGAAATTTCAATATAAACAAAGCCCGATGGCATAATCCAATAAAATCAAGGAAAACTGTGTAAATGACAAAATGAATGAACAGTTCTACGCCAGGTACATTTCATATCACACGGTGAAAAAATAGCAATGTATTTTAGTTCTACAAAATTATTTTTAACAAATATAGTTGATTGCTATTTCGGCTCACGCCATCGTCAGAACTATACTGACTAGTTCTGACGATGGCGTGAGCCGGAATAGCTATCAACTATATTTGTTAAAAAATAATTTTGTAGAACTTAAATACATTGCTATTTTTTCGCCGTTTTATAATGGAGTTCTACCAAGTGAATGCCAATTCAATCAATACATTTCATATCATATATGTACTACAGTGTTGCCAGGACATCGCATTGATTAAGAATGTAATGCAATTTATAAGGGTGGCGATCGAAGTGCTTGAAATGTCTAACGATTCTAGTACTGATTACAGTATATATGTTTGACAAAGGGAAATTTACTAGTCAGCAAATGAAAATGTACTGATGCATGAGTCTTTTTGTAACTTTCAATGAAAGAGAATTTTCACGTTTCCAATGGTAGTAACGAGTGAGGACTTTTTTCAAATATCATTTTTTTTAAAGTTAGATCAAAGCGATGTCAAATATTTTAATTTGTTTACAATATATTATGTAAGAATTGTAGAAGTATTTTTTTTTAACGAGTGTTTTGATGGTTTATAATTTATTTGTATGAAATATATGCAAAAATATCCATGAAATGACCACATTTTACATTTTATCTTGTTATATTTTATCTCCCAAATTTTTAAGAGATTGTCTAAAAATCCTTGAAATTTCTCCTTCCTTTTGCAATGATAAGGATCAGTGCCACTCACCTTGAACGCTATCGAATGAAAAATTATAAATTTTAACAAGGATGTGTTTTTTTAACAAATCGATAGCCAAAACCTTTTAAGAGATTTGATTTTATTATTTGTAAAAAAATGTTACTGATCTAAACATTAACTTTAACATATAAGGTGTTAGCTGTCACCTCTTGGTGAAAATAAATATTTTTTAAATAAATTAAATACACATTTGAAACTGTTGATATAATTTTATGATATGAAAATAACGACCGATGTTTTTTTAAAATTATTTTATTAATATTCATTAAAGAAGTGCAATGTGTTTTAAAATATGTTATAGATATCGAGTTGCTTTGGAAATATATTTGAAATTATTATTAAGGCATTATTAGATCATTTATCATGTATACAAATTATTTAAAGAAATGAAAACTAAATGGAAGCAGTTTTTTTAATTAAGTAAAACATAAGCTTTCGAAACGTTTTAACATAATTGATTAAAGTCACTTATTTTATGTAGAATTTCTGTTAATAAGTTTTGAATAATTTGCACTTCTTTGGTAATAATATTCATTAGAATCTCGAGCAAAAGACACTTACTTGTCGAAAATTTCTTGAAGTTTTCTCTCTTAAGTTTCCTTGTTGAATTACAATAGGACAGTAAATAAACGATGGAGTTTTTATGGCCTCTTCAGAGTTATAATGCTTCTCCAGTTTCTCAGTGATCGTACCTGACTATAAGATGATTAACTTTGAAATTTTGATTGATTTAGTAGATATTCACCATCTTTTAGTCTAAATATTGAAATTACTATGGAATTTAATCAAGTAAATTTTTGGGTGAATTTTGTCAGAAAAATATGATAAATGTACAAAATATCACCTGTTGCTAATTCTGCAACTGTTTTAAAATACACCCAGAGTTTACTAGTTAAAAGTTATTGATTTTAAGTTTCTACACGTGAGACATATTTTTTATCAATTTTGTTGTCCTGCAAATCCCCTGCTCATAAAAATATGTATAACTTAGTAAAAAATCTATATTTGTCCATGTGATAAGTTAACTTGTTCATTTATTAAACAAAAATGTAATATATAATTAATATAAATAATTTAATAGTCGTTGAAAGATAAGTAATATACACAATTAAACATTTTCCATCATAAACAAAACTTAAGATGTTTTAAATGTCGTAGAATAAATAGTTTAAATAAGTGGTTGATTCATGTAACAGTCGAAAAGAAAATTTATTATTGAATGTTGTTGAATTATGTAGCTATGAGCGCTATTAAACTTAAATATTTCAATTATAGTTACCGATACTTATGTAGACGTTTTCAATTATCTCCGAATCAGCATATAACTTTACAGTTAAAAAAATTGAAAGTTATTATTTTTCTTAGTTGTAACTTACTTACGTACTTAATAAAACTGCACGTAGGCACTTTGCACCGTAAGAGTTTTTAGAACAATTGATATTTTTTGGTTAATAAAGTCTTTAAAAATATTAAAACTGCTCACGAAGTATATTTGTACACCTGAAATTTCGATTATTTTTCCATAAAACACATTTTGAAAATATGTAAGCTATTGTGAAAAATGTGAAACTCTTATAAAAAAACATCTTGAAAACCTCAGTTTAAACGAGGTGATTTTTGTATTATATCACTTTTCATCGTATTTTACTAGATGTAATAAGTGTTTCAAAACTAAATTTCAAATAAAAAATGATGAAGCACGTGTTAGACCAAGTAATATAAGCAGAACAGAGATTGAGATTTTTTTCTATAAAACGAATGAATTGCTACAATGTTATCACTGGATCTATCCAAATCTTTTTTAACATATTCAGTTGGTCGATAACTTGAATATTTAACTAAGCTTAGAAGTAAACGAATCTTTACCGCTACGACTCATTTTAAATAAATAAAAATAAAAACCGAAAAAGTCGATAGGAATTCAGACTCCATAAACATCTATGCTTACGGACACAGAATTCATACATCGATGAATATTTGAAATCATTTAGACTTTATTCCCAAAGCTGTTAATTATTTGTCTACAATCCGTAATTATCCATAATAATTGTGTCACGGACATTTTCAAAGAATTTATGTTCGCAAAATAATTTGTAAAAGCCGTATGATAATTATGTTTATTATTTAAATTCGCGATGTCAATCTGATGTAATGAAATTTTCGTCCATAATATACTGGTAATTTAGAAATCTGTCTACATTTACATCTCAGCTTGAGCCTTTTGGGTTGTATATCCACTTGTAAAATTGGGTAGCATGTGGCCTTTTTCTGCTTGCTTGTACTAGATGATACGCAATTAGTATGATGGTCTTGAACCGTACTTTTCATGTTTATATATTATAAATATATTGTAGACATATAAACCCGCCCATGAAGTGTGACAACTGTATTAGTTGTTCAATAAATTTTAGCCATGAAATTAAGCCTCCAGAATAACATAAAACATTAAAAAAATCATTTCACTTATTTAATTCTAATTTTTGTTTTATGTTTTACTTAGAAAAAATCAGTCTGTCACGCATAGCACGGCACAACGTATTTTCAGTGTTTAATATGTGCGTTTGCGTGTGTGGAGAGTTTTTAATAATATTACTAGTTTGTGAAATATTTTTTAGCTTTTGGCCATTTTGTCTATGGAAATAATGTATTAAAGAATTACAGTTGATTGTAATAAATCATGCATGCTAGGAGTAAAATAAACAGTGTTTCTATTTGTGAACGACGGAAATGAGTCAAATGTTTTCCTTATCATTATTAATCCTACTGGTCGTCGTTTTAAAGCGTTTAAAATAAGTGTTCCTAGGTTATTTAAATTATACTTGAATGTGCACAAGTGAGATGAACGTTGGGTTTCCTGTTTAAAAAGGTAGTCGGGACTCATGTTTGGTGAATTGAATTATGTAAAAATTTTATTTAATAAACAAGGAGCATATGTATAAAGATTATAAATCATATCCTGGCAAACATGGGACACATAAAGTAAAAAAGAACTAAACTTTAATCAAATCCCAGAAAAAGTATGTTTGAGCGATCAACTCATCGGCGGAAGTATGAAGCTTTTTTCATTTATAAAACTATTTTCATTATCTTTAAAAAATATCTATATCGTATTTCGGAAATTTATGATTAGTTTCAAATATTGAACAGATATTTGATTTCTATCATTGGACACACTGAATATAACTAAATTGATAATATGAAAAAAAAAAGTTTTAAAAAACAAATAATAGAAACTTCGTATTAGCTTCAAACGGGTGTTTTGAGGTCGATGCATACTTTTGTTTTTCGAAAAAACTACTTGTGATTATCAGAAGTTCAAACAATAATAAAAAAGATAATTTTAATTATTGATATCGCATAGTTCAGTTCAAAATAAAATTTATATTTTATTTGCACTACAAAATGCTACACGTGCTAAGTTTGATCTTGAAAAATATTTTGTATTAAAATTCTTTATTCATGTTTATATTTCAAAACTTTTTGAAAACTACTGCTTTAATAGATCGCCCTGACAGTTAAATTTGATTCACAAAACATAATATATATATATATTAAATATCTAAATCATAATATAGGACGAATTTGACACATAATGTTAAACAATGATATGTCAAACTCGTCATGGATATAGCGAACAAAAACATGTCAACAATATTCACGATAAATAGGTGAATGTTCAGTAATATTTGGTGGGATTTTTAAAATTTGACACGGCTGACAAAGCGGAAAGAAAAGGCAGACGAAAGTCGACAAAAATAGCACAATCAAAAAAATAGTCCAGCAAATCTTATTAATTAATATAATATATTAAATAGCAAGTACATACAAAAATGAGTGTTTTTTTTGACAATTCCACAGCCCTGGTAGCAATACATATTGACACCATCAGCAAAATACGGTTGAAAGAAACAGAGTAATTTACAGTAAAAAAATGACGAATATAGTATTATTTATGATTTTTACATAAGACACTTTCTTGTGCAACATTTGGTTATATTGTTCAACAATAATTGTTAGTGAGTTGAAATCATAATCTAAAAAACATGGAAACACAACAGTTAAAATACTTGTCAGTTTAACTGAACTCAAAATCATACGTATAAGAAACGAAGATATAGCGATATTTTGTTGCTTCAGAATTCGTATTTTACTAGTAATTAAACACTACTGTTACTTAAGCAGATATAAACAAAATGGCTTAAACATTTTCAAGGAAAAGATAATATGCTTACTTGCGTCAAAAATGTTTTAGTACGGAAAATGTTTAAGATTACACTTTTCATAACTCGTAAGCTGTTTTAGTAAACCAGTAAAGCCTAATGGCGAGCAATTAGGTGTTTCATGCACGTTTAGACAAATTTTTATTTGCTTAGGCCGTCTGTTTATTTATGAACACTTTTTTTCGGAAAAAGGGTTTAAGGATCTATTTAAAGAGACATTTAAACACATTTATGTTTTCCGTTTTTGGATATTTATATTTAAAATAAATCTAAACAGTTTTGATGAAGTCATGCATAATTCTATTAACTTTATTTGTAAAAATAATTTTTAAAATTTTACAAAGCCTACCAATAAATGATATTATTATTTAGAAATGATTTGCTAAAAAATCTATTGGATTGTATAAGGGAAAAGTATTATTTTTAAATCTTTCCATCGTAATTGTAAATCAGAAGTGTGTATACAATTGTACATGATATTTAGAAATAAATAAAATATAAATTATTGAACGATATATTTAAACGGACAAATATAAATTTTGAGACCTATGATCACAGTTAAACAACGTTAGTTGATTTTTTCTTTAACCCGTTGAGTAGTGAGTTATTTTTTTACGAAATAAGTTTTTTGGTTTATTTTAAATATTTTTTTTACACTTAATATAAAATTATGTGTTTTTTTTGTGGTTCAATCTAGAGAAAATATTTATTATTATATCATGTAGTAATTAAGTTGTACAATTAAGAAATGCATAGTAATAAATGTAAATAAATTTATTCTCTATGAATTTTCTAGAAACAATTACTTTAGTTTGAATCTAAAAAATAATTGCATTCTGAGTAAACATAGTTCGATATTGATACTGATTCCTAGAAAGAAAGCGGTTGAACAGACAGTAAATTTTATGATACATGATTAAACGTGTAATTTATTTGAATTTTTTTTCGCAAAATTCTTTTATTAATTTGAAACAAATAAAAAATGTAAGCCCGACTGCTTAAAATTATTGACAGATATGTGCAGCATGAATATCTGAAGAAATTATAATTATTGAACAAAAAATACGGAACTTGAAATTGATAAAAGACATCACAATATTTGAACGTACATGTATGGCCATACTCCTCAAAGGGTTAACAATGTGGGTTCTGTTTTTTGGTTTATTGAATATTTCAGATTTTGTGTTAAGTCGCCTTTATTTTATTTATTAAATGAAATGATCTGAATATTTTTACATTACTATGAAAATGATTGAAGCATTAAAATATACTGAAATTCAAACAAATCAAAAGTGAAAGAATGTTTTGTGTTGCTATAATTTAAGTATATTTCAATATCCTTACTAAGAGTATAAGTATTAAGTTTTGATAAGTCCAAAAACAGTATTGAAATCTGATGTTAAATAAATTAATAACTGTTGTCCATCAAAGCACTAGCTAGCATTTGGATCGATTATACTTTATGATATTATTTAATTATAGTCTTTAAAAATAAAAAGTGTCTTTATTTTAGATTAAGTAGTATTGGCTGAACAAAATAATGTCAAAAGTGTTTTGATAAATAATGAAGGAGGAAAATTCGCACAATTTTAATTAAACGCACTCAATATTTTTGGAAGTAAATTTGTTTATTTTAGGTAGCGTCTTCTTTATAATTGGAAATTACCTTAGCTTATTTATTACAGTCATTTGTATCTAGAGGCCAGACTGAAAAGGTAGTTTTGTGATTAATATTTGAAGATTAATCTTAGCACGTAACCTTTAAAACCACACTTGTTTTGTTTCAATCGAATGTTACGAAAACAATAAGATGAATCGGTAGTTGTAAAACGGTTAACATAAAATTCAGTTAGTACATCCAGTCCTTTTTTTACGCGATACATTGGTTCCAGAAAACGGCACGTAAAAAAAATCACAACTTTCGTATAATTTGACAATTTGGTTCCAAGAATTAAAATATCGCGTGAAAAAGTACCAGAAACGTATGAAAAACCAAAATTTGCTCTTTGAAATTCGTACAAAAAAATTATATATTTTCATGTGTTTATTGCTTATAAAAATATAATGAGACTATAAAAATGTATTTTTTTTCACTTATATGAATTATTCGCTGCTGTCACTCTCGGTTGCGAAATGTAATCGTTTGAGATTTTTTGAACGAAAGTATTGAATTTTGTATGAATCTGAATTTTGCTCGGACTCTTGTATATCGGAATATGTATGAAAGCCAAGTTAAAACTGTCTTTTTTAAATACTCATGCAAGTGTAAATTATTTTATTTTTAAATGCTTTTTACTTCAAGATTAATATAATGTTTTTATATTCGGTTCGCATTTATTATTAAACATTTAAAATATTTGGACGTCATTGAAGGGGATTTATTTGACATAATAATTCGAAGTAGTAAAATTTATGGCCGAGAATATATTTCTTTACACACCCTAAAACATAAATTCGCATAATATCCGATACACTTTTGGCAATTCTATGAGTATTTAAAAAATGGAATGCTTTACAAAATTAAGTTTTAAAAATACACATATTTTTTTATTTAAAAAAAATAATGAAACGTACATGCCTAGCATCATATATAAATTTCTTCTTTAAAACAAATTTGGTGAAAAAGTCGCGTAAAAACGAGTGAAGCGCGTAAAAAAATGTAACGGTGCCGTCCAAAAAAATCGCGTAAAAAAAATTCGCGTTAAAAAAGGACTGAGTGTATTCTTCATTCAAATAAATTGGATAAGATTTTGAGAAACGATAGGTAACCAAATGAAATAAAGACCACTGCCTTTTTGTTACGAAGAAAATGATTTTTAAATGTTCTGAAGACTAAATTAATGATATGAGAACACATCTAGTTGATTTCTCAATGAACTGAAAAAGACGTGTTTGCTCAAAAATAACGCTTGAAGTAGTCTTACAACTAAGCAAAAATTATAATTAGATTTATACATAAACCAAAAATGCGTAACTCGACTTAATATATAGGATTTAAAAGTATGATTTATTGATTAATATGAAAAACTCATCGTTTATTGTCTTCTGACTGTTGAACACTGTTCAGTTGGCTGAAAATAACACAACATGTGCGAATGAGATATCAAAATATATTTTCTCAAATGATTGATCTTATTTATATTGGATGAAGTATATTGTATCATTTAGTAATTTAAGTGATTGACAAAAGCTTCTATTCTGACAGCACATTTTGAAAACAAAGTGTGTTGGACATCAATAGAAAAAAATATTGAATATATCGACAATGTGGTGATCAATTTATTGCTTTGTGCTCACAATCGTTAATAAATAATAATAACGTTAATCGAAAATTTGTTACTTGAATATTAAAGCACCAACTGTTTTAAAAAAATAATTATATTTCTAGTTATAGGTAAAATATCCAAGTTGTCTGTATGTCTATTTAATCTCATTTAAAAAACCAAACACCCGCTGTAAAAATATTTTAACAAAAATGTATTTTTGAACAATAAAGAATTTTATAGCGAAAAAGCATAAAATAACAGTTTTAGTGTAACATGTTAGATGAGATGGTTTTCAAAGTTTGAAAAAAATGTTTTTTTTTTGCTTAAGTTAGGAGATTACTTGCAATGGCTTAATTGCAGACATTTGCTAGTAATATAATAATAAATGTTTTCATAGTTAATTTGCAAATCAATATTTCAAAGTCAGCGATTGAATATAAAAGTTGACGTTTCCATCATAATTATTTCAGAATGATGGATTTTCCAATGCATTTTTTTTTAAAAGTATAAATTGATGGTTTTGATTAAACAAGTCAAATGAAGAAGACATGATTTAAATTTTATAAAATTAAGAAAATAAGATCGAATGAAACAGAAACTTTACATTTTTTATGATTTGCAGACGCATACATAAAGAACATCTCAAGGGAAAGTTTACAAAAGGCAGAATATAAAATAGAATGTTCAATAAAAAACGAAGTATATAATGTATAAATGATTATTGTAGAATAAGTAAATCAAACGTTCTTTCACTCTCAGTCTCAATTGTAATGAGAAACTAAGGTGTCATTTATTGATGAAACAATTAATATGCTTACATTTAACAACCAATCGTGAAATCAGTAAAATCGAGTAAGGTTGATATTTGATTTGTGTGTACATCGGGTATTTTTATGTTGTGGTTAGAAATGCCTAATTGACATTTTTTTGAAAGAAGAAATAGAAAATAAAACTTTGCTGAAATATAAAAATAGTGAAGAAAAAACAAATATTTTTTTAAAATTGATTTAGTTTTCAGTGAAATAACCAATAATAGGTCGTGGACAGTTCGTGAAAGAGTTATTTAATATGAAAACCCTCATAAAAATGACCTTTTTTAAAAAATTTGCCAGTTTACTTGATTCCCATACTATTTCTGAAAAGAAAAAAGTTAACACGTGTCATTTTAACTTATAAAACCACCGCCAGTCATATGAGATATTGAAACTTTTATAATTATTTTTTTGGCAGTTGTTTCGGAGTAAATCTTATGTCAGTATTTAAAGCTGTTACTATATAATTACAAATATTACTCGAAGTTTCTTAAATAAATGAATCATATTTGAGAAAATTCGTTTATTACTATTTGATATTTTATAAATCGTCATTGTGGCTTAGATAAAAAATGGTTCATTTAAAATATGCTAAAACGGTTACTAAAATTGATTTTATTTGATAAAAAATACTTTGATCCTATCCAACTAACCCACCGATGTTATTATGTGCTAAAAAACTTCAAAGATTCTTTTGTGCCTTAAACAATGTTAATGATAAAATTATTCGTTCAGTGATGTCAAAGCCTGGCGGAGACTTGATTATTTATAAATTTATATTATACACCCAGTCCTTTTTTTACGCGATACATTGGTTCCAGTAAAAGCCGCGTAAAAATGGATTTCACGCAATTGCATTATATTTCTTTACACACCCTAAAATGTAAATTCGCATAATATCCGATACACTTGTTAACATTTGGTAATTGTATGTGTATTTAAAAAAATGGAATGCTTTACAAAATTAAGTTAAATTAAAAATACACATATTTTTTTTATTTAAAAAAATAATGAAACGTTCATGCCTAGTATCATATATAAATGTATTCTTTAAAACAAATTTGGGGGAAAAAATACGTAAAAACGAGTGAAACGCGTAAAAAAATGTAGCGGTGCCGTTCAAAAAATTCGCGTATAATCGAATTCGCGTAAAAAAAAATCGCGTAAAAAAAGGACTGGGTGTATTGTAACGGGGTAGAGAGATGTTGGAATGTTTAAAAGAATCTCTGTAATTTACCAGCGAAATCGTCAATATCAGCCCATAGTCTAAGGTTATTGAATAATTAAAAACACATGATTTCCTTTGATTTCTGATATAAATTGGTGGTCACATTTGAATCATTAAAAGTTGTACATTTCCGTATGTTTTGTCGCTAATGACTAAAGCTCCGCCTTTCGACATTTTTAAGTACACGGACGCACATGAGCTGACTTGTCTGTGTAAATATTGAGTGCGAACCAAAATGTGAATATGTATGTATTATATATAAAGCAAAAAAATTAAAAACAATTATAAGTCGACAATGTAAAAATTATTTTTCTGCTGTGTTATACAATTTAATTATTATCAACTTGCTCTTTCAATCGTAAATTGTGACCACCTCTATACATTTATTAAGCTTTAGAAAGTCCAGAAACAAAATCCATCTTTAATCTCTTGAAGAATAAATACATTGTATCGTATTATGTAATTGATGGTCTCACCTGTGGAGCGCATAAGATGTTCATGGTGTATTCTATTTCCTGCTCTAAGTCAGCACTTTCCAGAAGTCCTCGTAGAGACACATGACCGATTAAGTCATGCCTACTGAAGCGATCAAAGTCGTAAACTGAAAACTGCAACTGCCTCTCACGAAGCTCATCGTAAAGCACACTGAAAAAAATTGTTCTTGTCAAATAACAAAAAATAGTAAAGTCTATAAATAAAAATAACGTGACAATGTTAAAGTGCTCTGTCAAAATAAGACTGCAATATAAATAGATCTTGTCCACAAAAATCGCAGAATTTTTAGATTTATACAAACTCCAACATTCTTATTTGAAAAGCTAAAATGAAATGGGTGGGTTTGTAGTATGAAAGATAAAAACAAATACCGTTTTAATATTTGGAGAATTAAAAAAATACCTAGTAAAATTTATATATATAATCAAAACAAATATTTTCGAGATTAACGCGATGGTTGTTGTGTTAGATTTGAGAAAAACGATTATATTCAACCGTCTTAGATAAGTCTAGACTTGGTTATAAATGGTCATTTTAACCTTCTTTTAATGGATTTTGTAACAAAGTAAATTTGTTGAGAAGAATGATCAGTATCACTTAAATCAGTGACCTAGATACAAATGCAATAAATCTATAAAACCACGGAACCTATTACAGGCGAAGGTCTGGTTTGATGTTATATGTTGATATTATTTGGAGGCTGAATGAGATAAAGAATATAAATCCTTAAAAATTTTTCTTTAGTGGACATGCATCCAACTGTAATTCAGGCTTAAGTAAATTTATACAATAGAATACTTGTAGTAATAAATAACGTGGAAAACAAAACGTCAATTTATTGCATTAAGGATGATACCAATGCCCAATAAATTTATTTCAGACCTGTTTTTTTATGTACATGCGATGTCTATACTAAAAAAATATTTGTTTATTTAGTTGCTTTTTTGGTGTTGTTATATAAATACTGTAGAAATAAAGTGTGTTACAAATTAATTGAAAATATCTATACATAAACATAGCAACCCATGGCCAACGACTTCTGTTGAAAATAGTAGAATTGATAACTTTTATAATCATGAAAGTTTTTATTCGTTGTTGTTTGTTTACCAAAGTGTTTAAAAATAACGCTCAAGAATTAATACAAATGCCCTAGCCTGCAGTAGCATCTTAAGTGTAAAGAAAAAAAGGAGCGTATTGAAAAATATATGTACTTCGAGATAAGTTCATTGAGATAAAAAATAGATCAACAAAATTATTTTTAAAAAATATAGTTGATAGCTATTTCTTCTCACGCCATCGTCAGAACTAGTTCTGACGATGGCGTGAGCCGAAATAGCTATCAACTATATTTTTTAAAAATAATTTTGTAGAACTAAAATACATTGCTATTTTTTCACCGTGTTATAATGGAGTTCTACCAAGTGAATGTCAATTCAATCAATAAAATAAAAAATAGACTTCAGTTAATAAAACAAGACATTAAAAGAAGTGCCTTAACTTCCTGTTCAAATACAAATATAGTTAATCATCGGAAGTTATCAGTTTGTGTGAAGCAAACTTTGAAATCATTTCAATTAATTGCCATTAAAAAGCTCTTTATGGCATCCGGTTGTAAACAAAATGGCAATATTGTATTTCCATTTTCAGCGAACTAATAAATCAGGGGCGACAGGATGGAAGAATGTTTCACGGAAGAAAAATTTTCAATGTAACAACAATCACGTTTTAATTATTAAATGATTCGTTTTCAATAAAAGCAAAGAATACTAACTACCCTTAATGACACACTTTTGAAAAGCAAGTTGTATTGATCGAAACCAGAACATGAAAATGTATTTTATACCAACACAAATGAAAAAAATTTTTTTTGCTCTATTTCGATTATTAAAAATTATCACAATAATTTGACTAAAATTTTGGACTTCATGTATTTTATTTTTTCCGTTAAATTATGATAATACGTTTAATTACCTTTCCCAAAATTTCTTACTTAATTATTTGAATATTATTATTTTAATACATAAAGAGTTATATCGAATAATAAGAGATAACACAACTCTTTAAAATTTATCTAGAGATTGAGAAATTGAATTGTATAATGAATCTAAATTAAGCGGCGGTGAATTTTTAAAAAAAAAATTTTGCAAATATCCGAAAAAATTTGTATTTTAAATAGATCCCGCAAAACGAAATAGATTGTCAAAACTCAACCATTGTTTTAAATTAATTTTTTATGAAAACTAATCAGAGCACATTTAATCAGTGCGTTTTTTAATTCACCTACCAATTAAATAAGATACAAATTCTTTGTTTTTCAAAGCATTGACACCACCCTGATCGCACTGAAATGCGCTCAGTATGCGATGTCCAATGTCGTAATTCAACTATGTCATATTATATGCTGAACACAATTTGTATCCAGATGATATTGATGCGTTACATGTGGCTATCTAGTTAGTAAAGTAATCAAACAATTGATTTATTATTGTACTGGTGGATATATGAAATGAAATTTATATTCGTGATAATTTCAATGGTTTTAATGTTTAAAGTAAATAAATTTATAAATTAATATGTTTAACTATTGCGTTAACGAAAAAAATCCGACATGCCAATATGGACATATTTATATGAAATTAAATAAATTCTAATCGAATGTCATAATAAATGAATCGTGTATTACGAAAACGTTACGATTGACACCTTTGCAATTGCCTGGGAAAGTGAAAAATATCATTCCTGTCAAATTTCGAGAATGAAAATGAAAATTTTACATGTATTATAACATATATATTTAATGGTAAGTATTAATTAAAAATAAAAAATCTTCGAGACATAAGGTGTGATATTCACTTATCCTAATTTGGACTGGTGGCGTTTTCGTAATACATGCATTTTTAAGTACTATAAAATGCTTTAAAAACTTATATGGGAGATTTGAGAATAATATTTGTGTATTTTGGTATTCCAAAAATGTTTGAATACTTAACTCGTGGGAAAAAAATGATTTGTGACGTTTTTGATAGATGATTCAGATAAAAAAAAGCACTTGAATAATAATTTTATACAAGAAATTTCATGTATATTTTTCCTACGAAAAGGTCTGAGTAGGAAAGTTTTTCATTTATTGCGTGGATTGTCTATAGTAGTAATCGATTTGTTGTTGATGAAATAAAAGAATTGAATTCGAACTCAAAACATAGGTATCAATTGAATTTTCCATTGTTATATATGTTTTAAATTAATGAAATCGTACAAAAGTTTCTTTTTGAATTTGCTGTAGCTTTATGTAAGAAGAAATGGACAATGTAAAAAAGCGATAAGTTATAACATACCTAAATATGAACGTTTCATTGAAGACCGGGTTGAGATTTTTTCTATGCACCTTTGTCTGAAATTTCTTTTTTCGGTCGGGAAGGAGAAAAGCCTTGATGTAAGGATCGCTGCTTCCTGTCACGTCTTTGATAGGAAGGTCGCGAGCTTCTAGAACCTGTGGAATATAAAAAATATTTTTTGAATAAATTTCGACGCAGAAAAATTTCATGTAATTAAAATTTTTGTAATATTATAAGTATTAACATTTTAAATAGATAATTATCTTATTCCCATATCAATTAAAATATTTCTCATATAAGTTGCTTACAAATTAATTCTTTTAAATTTATATCATTATAATAAAATAATTTTGATAAAATTGTGCAATATGAACTCTCGCAGTTAAATACTGTTTTTCATCTTTTGACTTTGGTTTATAAGGCTAAAAAGGAAATAATGACAAACAAGAAGTCAAGTCTCAGAGGAATTGAATTTAGCTTATCTGTTGTATTATAATTTTATACACGTAATATGTCTTTTCGATATTAAATCATAGCACACTAAAATTATGATTGGATTAAAATTTTAATATATTAATTAAATCATCATATAATGCATCCACGACTGAATTGAAGTGTTTTATTCTCAATTTTTAAAGCAGCCACGTATTTGTTTCGTGTTTTGATTGTAATGCGTTAATGCTCTCAAAATCTCAAATTAAAAATTCGTTAAAACACTTGTTATTTTTCATCTCTAATAACCTCTCACAGATAACAAAGTATTTTTTTATAAATACTTGAAAAATATTTTTGTAATACCAAGAGAAAAAATAATAAACTATTTTATAAAATAAACTAAAGCAAATTTTTATTTATTTAATGTTACGTTTCAAGTTATTTTCCATGAGAAAAATCTCAGCATGACTTAAATAAACATCAAAACAAATTAAAAGGCACGAGTTTATTCCAGACTGGAGTCATAATATTATTAGTAAGCGCATAGGTAAATACTTGGTAAAGTATTTAGACATGTCTATGCGAGAACACTTTAACATTATTAAGCCTCCGCAAACTAGTCAAGACAAGCCTGGAATATATTATTCTGTTGTCAAAAAAATCCCCCGACAAGATTGCTTGTAGGTTTTATTTATCGATTTCGCATTCAGTCTTGATGGCATATAAAAACAGTTTCTTCGGCTCTTGTAAGATGAGCGGCCGATCAAAAACGGCGATGCCAATTATTTTTTATATCGTCTATATCCCACGATGTTTCAATTGGGTGAAATAATTTGACCTTAGTTCGTCCAGGTTTGGTATGACACTGTTTTAATGAACGACACTGGTGATTACTGTCAATCGTAATATCTGTACTTTCAAAACCTATTTTTTCACAACTAGGTATAAAAATGAAACATTATTAAGATCAATGTGGATTCATAATGGATTTATTAATGGACTGAAAAAGATTTATAAGCCACCAGTTGACCAAGTAATGCAATAAAAGTTTCTTGGAGTTGATTGAATATCGATAAAGTTTATCAAAAATTTTTGTGAAATTATACAAAAAAAAAGTTATTTGCATGCACCATCAATTCTCAATGAATTACATGTAACAGAAAACTATAAAAGCAAATGTGTTTCTTGTTTCTGATTTGACGCTTGATATATGATAATATTATAACATATGTTTAGATGAAACATAGTATTATACAAGTAAATTTCAATTTGGCACATACAAAAAAAAACAAAAGAAATACACTGGCTTTATAGTGCATAAATTGTTTTGAGACGATTGAAAAAAGAAAATCTATTAAATAAAACATATTTGTAAATTTGACAAACACTGCGTATGTTTCGAACGAGTATGTATGATTCCAATACTTTTTTGTGTTATCTATGATCTTTTCACGGCATCATTTTGATGATTCTAGAAAATGGTTGAAAAGTATAGTTGACTTGAATAATAAACGACATACGTCATTTTTGTATTCGCTAAAAACATCTTGTGTTGCTTGAATTAAAAGAAAACTATATTTACAGCAGTGTTTCGATAACAATAAAAAAAATGGTATAAAGAAGTGACGTTATACACAATACAAAATAAACGATCCAGCTCACCTATTCGTCTTACATACTTACACTTGAGAACAGAACACATTGTGTAAAACTTATTAAAACCAAAAAATTACTAAAAATACTGAAAAGAAAACTTGAAGAGTATGTCTTTTATATGTTAATTTACATAATCAGCAGACTGTTGAGAACAGCTTTAAGTTGTTCGGTAGAATTTAAAGTAAAAATATACATGAGCAATGTACATAATCGATTGTCATAAACATGCCGCCTTTTAACTATTTTAAAGGATTTAAATAAATTAAAAGCAGTATTGTTATTCAAATGTTCAATTGGAAAAGTAAGATGTAAGTATTAATGATCAAAAAGGTTTTCGAATTTATATTGGAAGAAGACAAACAGCGTTCTAGCAATGAAAACAAAAATAACGTAACTCGATTACCTGGTGGAAAGACAAATGGCAAATTATTATTTATAATGGATTCAATTAATATTTACATAGCGGTGAACCTAAAAATACTTTTGTGAAAGATCAACACAACAAGATAATTTATGTTGTTTATATAAACCGATTAAAAATCAAGAGTAATTGTTTTGGATATTCTAGATACGCTAAAATTATTTATTGTATTACGTAACATTCATATTTTAGTCATTTTAAATATTGACTATCACTTTTTGGTAAAAAAGTAATACATTGAAATGAAAAAACAACATGTGAAGTATTATTAAAACAATTTTTTTATAAATATCAGTTCCAATTTTACTGCAAACAATAATAATGAAAATAGAAACTGTTTATGTAAAATTTTCTGTTAAAAATTACCAGAAATGTAATATCAAAAGCTCGAAAACTAAGAAAATATTTGAAAGGCAATCAAGCAACACATATCTAAATGAAATAAAATCGTAAGCAAATAAATGATTTGGACCCTTAGTACGAATTGCTTATTAAAATAAAACCAACATAAGGGATGTTTTTTTAGAAATAGTTATGGAATACTTATAAGCAAAAATAACGAGTGGAAAATTTATACAGTGAAATATTTTCGCCTTAATATTTTTAGCAGCATTTTGGATTACATTTATAATTAATAGATATGAAAATGCTACCTATCATAGAGAATATGATCAACGGAATAAATATGAAATTTAAAATATTAGCATACTGTGAGTATTCAAAATAATAGTATTTAAAGTGAAAACATTTCGATTCTTTATTATAAAAGTATGTTATGGTACACTTTAGTAATAAAATCATAGTGTAAAAGAAAAAAAAGTGAATCACTGTCCATTTAAACACAAACATGATTGTAGAATTTGAATTGTTACAATTTTGTACGATTCCACATGTTTTGTCACTAACGACTCAGTCTGTCAACTCAACTGTCAGTTCTGTTGCATCCGTGTGATATAATGCCTGAAGATGTCGAAAGGCGAAACCCGGGTCGTTAATGACAAAACATGTGAAATCGTACAAAATTGTAACAATTCAAATTTGATATTGAAATTCCATCAAACACCTTCAGTCGATATCATAAATGATTTTAGAAGTTTTTGATCGTGGTGTTTTCATGATCTTACATAAATCGATGGCTGAGTCTATTGAACTGCTAAATTGAGCTAAACTATGACAGATAATTGTAGTAATCGGCTTAGAAATGTTCCACTTCAGTAATCTGAGATATATTTCATAGTAAATTCATTAATAACATATTTTATCGACTGTTTTTTCAAATAAAATTATTTCTAGCGTTTTCCGTTTGCTTAAGAAGTTTTCATAAAGTATTAAATTTTATTTCTACACACGCAATGCTTTAGTACAGTATTTAATATGGTTGTTTTGGGTATAAGGGGAATTTTTATTCTGCCGGAAGTTAAATAAAATGAATGACAAAGGTTAAGTAAATCCTTTGCTTGTCAGGTTTCGTAACGTTCGAGTAATCATGTATGCTAATTACGCGGTTAAAGGTGAATATACAGTTTTGGTATGATTAGTTACTTAGAAAATATTAATTGGAGGTGAAGTAATTAGAGGTAAGCTTCTGATAAAGTCACTTTGAACACTCTGAAGTCTATTTAAAGCTTAAACAAGGTAGCTTCAAAAAAATTGTAATTACCTGAACATATCGTGTTTATATAGAAGTCGATTTGTTGACAAGGATTTTACTATCAAATTATAAAAAAATCATACAGCTAAGTAAATTGTGTAAACTTTGCTTTAGTGTTTTCTTTACGGTATAATTTTCAATTTATACAATGCTACGAATATAAAGCTGAAAGAATCGGAAGAACAATTCTAATTTTCTAATTATTCTAAGGATCATACAATATTTTTAATATATGCTTTAGTCAAATCGTTATTATTACTCATGATTCTAAATATCTATTGATTTTTTAAATGGGTTATTTCTTAAATAAATTGAAAAGTTAAGAAAGACTAATAAGGTTTCGAATTGGGATATTTCTCTGTCAGTTAAAACATTTGTAGAGGTTTGTCCATTAACACTAATAAAATCTAAGCTGCAAGTAGATAATTTCAAAAAATTTATAAAATATGTAACTGTAAACATTTCAAATTCAATATTTAAAGTTTATAAAACTTTATATTCTTAAATAAGTTCTGACATAAAACATATTTGATAAAAATGCCTTAAAGAGTAACTACATTGTAATATTAATTGATATGTTTACCGCTGTGGAAAATATTCATTATTTTTATCAAGACAAGTAAGAATATATTTTTGATTTAAAAAATGCACTTGTAAATATCCAATAAAGTAAAATAAAGTTTTCTATTTCGTTATGATAATTAATAGCCACGATTCTTTGAATTGCGCACGTTTTTACAATTAAAATAAATTATTTTCAAGAAAAAAGGCATTACTTTTGAGGCCGTTTGACATTCATTCCTAGAAATATTTGAACAAGGTCATTTATACTGGTTTTTTAAATTACAAAAAATAGGCAAAAACAGAAAAATATTAAATTGAACAATAGTTTAAGTTGTGTTGAATTGTATCTTTATTTCGTATAATGCAAAATTTTCATGTCCACGACAATTAAAGCTGACATAATCCACACAGAAAATAAATAAAACTGTTCGTAGGAAAATTATTATACCAACAGTTTAGACAAAGATGGTTTGCGAAAATTGAAAATGACGTGCCGTAATTATTAAACACGTAAATGCTATAACGGTAAATTATAGATATTTTGGGGTGAACACATAACAGCTCATACATTGTATAATAAATTTAAATTCCGTGAATAGTAAAAGCTCCAAATACTGATAATTTTGATTATTAAAATATGAACGTTAAAAAACAAAAATATTTCACTACAATTTTTTAATTGAATTCGTAATGTCATACATTTCATTAGATGGTATGATTTAGAACAAGTAACATTTTTCGATCGTTTCACTGGTGAATCAGTAATTTTATTAAAATAAAAAATGACAAATAACTATAGTCATGTGGTACCGATAATGATTATGAGACTAGTTTTAAAAAGCATTTTGATGTTAAATAATCTCTCCTCAAAAGTGAAATATTATAAAAAGCTACGATGAGGCTAATTTATACAAGTATCAAAGTAATCATATTTGAAAATTTGGGAATACGATTTTCCCAAGATTAAACAGATAATACATAATATGTTCAACAGGGGCTTATTTGATGAAATCTGTATTTTTAAATTGAAAGTAATATAAAGGGATTTATCGAGGGATTCTTTATGATTATGTTTACTATATGTTGAAATAGGGTATAATCAATCATGATTTATTCAAAGGTAGACCCTTTGAAAACACTAGAGATTTGAGTAAGACTTTTTGAAATTAAGGCTATCTCATACAGAAACGAAACATTAAGTTCAACGAAGATTTTAAATAATATCAATATATAGCAGTGCTAGTTTTAAGAAATAATTGAAAAAAAATTATCAATAAAACTGAATACAAAATTATCTTATTTAAAATCATTTAAAATTCTCGGCATGGTATGTAAACTTTGTAGTTTTTGTGTATTTTTATTAACACTATTCAGACGATTATGGAGTCATTTGAATTGGAAATTTTCCCACTCTTAAAGTTACATTTAATTTGATTCTGCAAACGGTATGTGGATAAAATAATTATTTTTACTATTTTTATGTACCTCTTTTTGTGTCAATCTTTTCTTACAGACTCAAAATATAATAATTTACAGAAGTTAATAAGATTAATTTCAATAGTTTATAAAAAATGCTTTGTTTGACGAAAATATTATCTATTTGAGATATAAAAAATGGTCAGATAAAAAGTCCAAAAGCTTTTAGATAAAATGTTACTTCTCTTAAGTAATTGCCTATTCTTCATACGTTTGAATAAGTTGTTGAGAATGCTTCATATAAATTGATAAAATTTTTGAATTAGTCTACCTTTACGATGAGTCCTTCTATCTCCTGGTCATATCTCAAAGCAAAATGAAGTTTGCCACAAAACTCGAGATCAGCTGAGCTATCGGTTGAGGATTGCCTGGCAAGTTCGTTTTTGTATAGCTCCGGCTGAAACAAAAGAACAAAATAGTTTATAACATAAGTTTGATACACAAGGCTGAAAACATAAAACAGCTTCTAATGGTAACATATACAATCTATTGTGATTTAATGAGGTATTTCTGTTGTTGTTGCGGAAACGCAGATCATATTTTTACATCCCAAAAGCATTTAAAATATAATTAGTTATTTTAATAAGGTATAAGATAATGTATTTGTAGCTTTTTTTCCCTTAGAGCCTTATCTATAGACTGTAATTTCTCATACTGAAAATTATCGACATGTTTCGGTTGTTATTTAATTATTTTTTCTGCCGCGGGGTTAAAGCTTTTTTAATGTTAAACATAAAATTATTTTGATAAAAATTAAATACAGCGGAGTTTAAAGTTGTACGCCTCAAATACATCCAACCCGAAAAAAGTTTTTGAACGAAACTTTATTTTTGCATATTTTCACTAACGAGAACTACGAAGGCGTTCACTAATACATTGAAGATTGCCGTTTAGGAATGTATATATGTTAGAATATTTTTGTGGCGAATATTTATTTTCGAAGAGAATTTTTTAAGTGTAGAAATTTTTCTATGCACAATAGTACAGTTGGGATAATGTTACGTTTTTATACATGGAAAATTCTTCGATAAAGTTGTACGAAAGCTTTTCACACAAATACGATTCTCATTTGGACACGCAGGATGAAATGAATATGTCCATTTAATTTTTACGAATAAATTTGTTTTTGATGGTAGAAAAATATGTTATGTCGTAAACATGATTGCAACAAAGATATATTACCCGTCAAAATCTTCGTTTACACAAGGCAAGCGAGAGATCGGAAAGGTCGTGTAACAAAACTTTTATAGCGTTAAAGAACTTTTCCTTGAACCCTTCTCATGTACAATACCGCATTAGTGATAAATATTTGTGAAAAGGTTTCAAAAATATTTAATATTCGAATACTGTTGTCATATCACCATTAAAAATAGTTTTTTCAAGCTCAGGTATGATATAAGAGAGTGAAATAATTTTATTATTATCATAAGTCTGTCCGAAAAACTTCGGTAGAAAAAATCGGTTGGTATCGTAAACGTAAACGTCAAGATCTAAAAAAAAGTACCGATATTTTAAATGTTTAATTACCTTAAATATCATATTAAAACCTCAATATAACACATATGTGTTCGTGGATTCATACAAGAAACTGAAAATAATCGTATTTGAGTATACTTTTTTCAATTTCAAAGGAGCAACAATATTGACAGATCACTCAATTTGAAGTAACCAATTTCACACTCATTTGATAATCGTGTAAAGAATGCACTGATTTAATATTGCTTCAAAGAAAAAAAATAATGCAAAAACCTTTTAATGTGTATTCAGAAACAAACTTAAAAATAAAAAGAAATATACCGATACTAAAAATTTACCGTAATATTTTTCTTTTAGAGTTGAACTAATATGTTCCGAATAATGCGGAGTAAATTTTCTAAAACTTTGTTACTTTCAGAATTTAAGAAAGCTTTTGAAGGTACATATATTAATATTAAAATAATACGTTTCTCCATAAAATTTATCGATAGCTGGTATTAACATCACGCGTATAAGTCTACTGGCAAGTTAAATATTTATTTCTATATACTCTTTCTACAATATATTATATTATATTCACTCCCTTTAATTTTTATTATTATTGAAAAAATATAATGTTTCCTTTAATCTTATAATTTAAAAAAATCTCTCTTACTTGATTGTCAACACTGTGTTATATTTTTACAAAGCCGTATGTGATAAACAATATGCGATTTTTGAACATTTATTCCTAAGGCTAAAAAAAATATTTTCGTATGTTCTAATTACGTAATTGCTAATATCAATATGTCCTGCTATTAATTTATATTGTTGGAAATGGTGGAAACTTCTCTTCTCTTTGAAAAAAATCTCTTCATTGAAAAAATCTATACTATCCAAGTTAATCTTCTACATAAAAAAACTACCTATTTGCTATTTATTTCGGGAGAAAAGATACTATAATACAAGAAATATTTACGGTATTTTGTCTTATAAGTATTTATTTTATTATTGGCAGTTTTCTTCATAATTATTCAAAAAACTCATCAACACCGTTTTAACAATTAATTTTACTTTTGGAAATTAAATTTGTCATCCAAAAGACATACTTCTTCAAAGTCAAACGAATCTACCTTCAGCTTTTGCAAAGTTTCAAAGTATATTAAAAATGATTTCCTATCTATCAAAAAATGAGTGACAGGTCAAGGTTTGGCTTTCCCCATTGTTCTGAATGTGCTTACAACTAACAGTATTTATTAAGCTCAATACTTTATTTATTCTGACTAAACGTCAGAATGTTATTTTATTTAATTATTAGTATTAAGTATTAAAAACTCAAATAAAAAAGTATTTACTTTTTGACTTCTATCCAATCGTTAATCAATAATACAACATTTCTGTTTGATTGAAATGAACAGTTTCTGGCTGCATATAACCATTTTATAGGATTAGAAAAATATGCTGCGGCATCTCATGTGAGATTATTTAGAAATGGTGATTGATAATTATTTAAACTTCAATATTTAAAAAAATTCTATTAAAAAACGAATTTTTTGATTCTACAAAAGTATCATTGAACTGGGTTAGTGACAAAACGTGTGGAATTGTACAAAGTTTAAAAAATTTTTTTTTTTACTGGGATTTAATGGTGATCTTTGAATTTAACACGTGTATTTATCTAAATCAATTCGATAAGATGATCTGGTTTCCTTCACGTATGTTTAGTTCTATGTTTTCAAAGATTGCAACAACTAATGTTTGATTTCTTTTCTTATTCATGAACGTGTTATTTCGCGGATAAAAGCATCGAAAAAAAAGCACTCCTAAAACATCGGCTAGTAAAATAAAGAGTTGGTGATGGAATAAAAAAATAAATTCTTCGTATTCCACTTGTTGTGTTTCGTACTGCAAAACGTGTTGCTCCTCTTTAAGAAGCGTTTTTAGAATAACTAATTGTCACGAAAATTTGTCTATTTTTATTAAAAATTTTAACTATTACTTTTATAATGAAGAAAAAAGTAGTATTATTGATTTTTATTTGATATAAGTAAATTACTATACACAAAAAATAAAATCACTTCTTACCATAAAGTCATGTTTGAGAAAATTAGCTCATTGTGCTAAAATCATCGATCATAAAATATGACTTGAGCTAATTGATCTATTTCAAATGTCATCTCCTCCTCAAAAGAAAGTTCTATTATATTCTATAAAATCTAAGCTCTTGTTTGTGTTGGGTGATATTTGAATACTTCTATATGTATGCTTAATTAGGTTGACGGAATAAGTAAGATAAGTCATTTTGACTAAGAAATATGAAAAAACCGAAAAATATAATTGTTAGAATAAAAAAATAAAACAAATATAGAAAGCAATTTATTGAAATTAAAAAAATTAGGTATTGTTATTGGTAAGGTTTGTGCATTTTACATGAAATATATATTGAGCTAAGCTAGATTTAGAGAGACTTTTATTTGTAGAGTCTGCATGTTGAGATATCTATAAAAGTTGAATAGAGGTCTCAGTTTAAGGTTTCAATATGTAAAATAACGTTTATCTTGACACGGCACAAAGATAAAATTGAAGGCTTTGTGAATAATGTTCTTAAAGTGATGTTTATATGAAAAACATTAGACAGACAATCTTGAAAAGGACAGACGACGTGGATTTTAACAGCTTTGATAAAAAGTCAACGTAGAAAGATTGCAGCAAAAAATTTGACATTGCATATTATAGAATACAAATATTTTATATCAATGAACTTGGAAGGTCAATAAAAGTGATTTTAAATCTACTTCAGAAAGTTTTTGTGTCAGTCGTTTCATTATTGTTTATAGTATATATATAAATATATAAGTATTGTCTGCCAGTTTTGTTTATTGTCTATTCGTTTCTGTCATGTATAGTTGTTTTTGAACTATAGAAATTTCCATTCCCAGATGTTGCTTCACCTTTTCTTTCAGAATCTTTGGATCCACCATGATAAGTAAGAAATTAATCATAGGCTGTATATCTTGACGTATTATTGGCAGCCTACTGCATATCGAAAATGGAATCACTTGCGGAAATGTAAATATATATGGGTTAATCCTCATGTCATCAATTTAAATTTATTCATTATCTATCGCTAATGAACTATTTCATTATTTTTACGAAATCTATTGTAATAAATACGTGTGTAAACAATATATATAGAATATCACTGAAGGTGTTGTATATTTTATTTCTTTTCACGCTTCGTTGTGCAATCAAATATTTTTTGGTATATAATATTTCCGAGAAAATTTCCAATGCTTGAGACATAACAAACACATCACAGACAGTCACATTACTGTCATTGACTTTTTTTTTATAGGTCGGTTAAATTAACGTCTGTATGTTTAGTCGTGTAAATATGATTTTTATAAGAACAAAACAGATGAATAACGCATCAAGCGAATCTTATGCGAATGATATGAAGTACATAGCAATAGCCTAAATCATTCATAGTAAGCCGGCGGCCCAGTAAGTTTTTTTTGAATTTAGCAATTGTAAAAGTGATATTTCCCTAATATTAATTATGTGTCTAGGAAATATGTAAAAATACTACTTTTTGTTAAATACGATCGTTTTTACGTATTAAATGATCATTTTTAGTTGTCAAATTTATCAAGATTAAATGAAAGATGCGCGCTATACCACCAGATACAGAAAACATACAGTTTATGATGTATTATGATGATGATATAAAATAAGTTGGGAAATGAAACTAAAATTTCAATTGAAGTAAGTAGAAATAAACAATTACGTTAATATTTTATATAAACAATATAATAGCATAAAAATTTATACATTAAAAAAAATTATGGAAAAGATAATCAAATAAAAGCTAATGCGTAAATAAAATTAAGAAAAAAATTAACTCTGGTAAAAAAGCTCTAAACGGATACAATACCAAGAAAACACTACATGGAAAATTATACGGGTGGGAATTATGGTAAGAATATCTTCCATAATAAAAAAACAAAACTAGTTAAAATAACATTGAAATTTTTGAAAATTGCTTTTTTAACCAAACAGTTGTTTTTTATTCGCAGTATGAATTTGAATAAAAGCTTTACTACCTTATCGACTACTAAATGTGTATTCCCTTAAAAATATTTGAGACAAAAGTGTCAATGGATATTATTTTGTATTTTTGTAAGATTCTTTCAATCTTATAATGATATAAATTTGCATTTAAATATAATTATGGCTTTAAGATCATCAGAAAAACTTATTAGCGATATTAACGCCATAAAAGTAATTATTTAAATAAATAAAAATATATCTTAAACATTAAATTATTCAAAAAAAGACATTCATTTTATGTTTTTTTAATAGAAAAAAGCATTTAAAATCAGACCTAAGAAACTAAAAAACGAGATTGTAATATTTTTTGAAGTCGAGTTTACATTTCTTGACATACTGTTATAGATAATTTTCTCTACAATTTGCACAAAAACAAAGCCTATTAAGATTGAAAAATATAAACTATCATTTTTTAAAATTATTACAAATCTAATAAATAGTTACCATTTTTTAAATTATTATCGTAATTCAGAGACTGTTAACTATCAAGATAATTATCTGATTTTTTTTTTTTTTAATTAATAGAAAGTAATAGAAATAAAAACGTTTTCTTTAAAAGACACCTCACGGCAGTTAATTAAGCCTCGATTCCTTAAATAATAAAAGAAAATCATATTATATTTGAGTGAATAGTAGTTTTTTTGGTTTATTTGGGTTTATTAAAATCACTCAATTGAAACACCTTAAATACATCTTCTATAATCTAGAAAGAATAATTTAATCACATTATAAAGTATCAAATTGTTATGTGTCAACCACATAATATATATGAATAAATTAAGAAATGCCTTTCATGATTTATTCACTCAGTGGCATTTTCCCTTTATTTATTTGTCAATGGCAGTAGATATTAACAAAGGATCGTTTTGTGTCGTTTAATTACAGTATGTCGGGTTTTGTGTGACGGTGATTAAAGCGACGTGTCCGTAGCCTTTAGTACGGGGCGACCCTCATGTCTCCAGTCACGTCGTTACACGAGTGGACAGTCACGTTCAAATACGATTACCTCCTATTAAGCTTTCAGAGATACAAGCTTACTGGATGCAATTAGAAATACCGATTTCAACGTAAAATAGGCATGTGTAACGAAAATGAATAATAATAACAAATTAAGTCGAAAGAATGATAGAATTATGTAATGTTTATGTTATAAAGGGTATACTTGTAAAATATTACAAAAAAGAGGCAGTGCTACAACAGGGTGGCAATAATTATTTATTTAATGATATCTTTACTTGATAACAGTTCCTTTTAGCGATCAAAGGAGATGTTTAAAGGCAAAAGTTAAAACATAACTTATTAAAATGAGATTTTGGGCTGTGAGCTTAACTTTTAATTGATCTCAAAATAACTTTACTATACGCAATCATTCGTATTTTATTTAGGTTACAGTGACAAAATATTCGTAACATATTAATTTATGCGGATATTTTTTGCGTTTTATACTAAAATGTTGCATTTGAGATAGAGAACGATCTGTCTGGCGTTTTTGGGTGAAATAAGAGTAGATGTTGCATTATCAGTAATATTTTAAATCTAGAAAGCGTTAATCAAGTGAACAAACTTTTGTTAATATAAAAACGAATATTTACAAAAGATAAATAGTATAATATAATATATAAACTATCACTGATATTTTTAAAATGCTAGGTTTCAGCATATATTTAAAAATAAATATATAAATCAATAAATTCTCTCAAATTTGCTCCAAATAATCTGAGTGTGTGATATTCAACAACGCCTCAGCTTTCGGTAAAAAAAGCGTATACTTTTTCATATATAAAAAAATAGAAGGTCATATTAACGTTAAGTCATAATCATTACAATTCGTATGAAATCTTTAGGCAATGAATACGAGCTCAAAAAAAAAAAGAATGTGCAAATGAAAACAAACAAGTAAATAATAGCTACGTTTATATGGAAAACGTATTATATTCATGCGAGTAATATTCCTATTCTCGAAAGCCTGACGGAAGACTTTCAAATATTTAATAATGGGAGATGACGCTATGACCGTCTTTAATATTATAAAATCGTATGTTATCGTAAAACTGTTGGAAATTAGCAGTAGTCAAAGTTTTGCTTATTGTCGAATATTCTTTTTACACCCAGTCCTTTTTTTACGCGATTTTTTTTACGTGAATTCGATTATACGCGATTTTATTGGACAGATTTTTTATATACATACATCCAAATTTAGAAAATTCAGCAAAAACAATGAAACTTTATAATTTGTGACATGCACTAAAAGCCAATAAAAGGAAAATCTACAATGATTAACTATTTTCCGAAGCAAACTTTATTTCTTTTCCAATGTCAGGATAGTTTAATGAAGACAGAATATGTATTTATTCATAAACAGATGAGAGTATTCAGCTTTTACTCGCGTATACCTTCTGTTTTAGTCCTGCTTACAGAAAGCTCATAATTATTAAGAACATATACTATTAATAAACTGTTACTGTAATAATTCAATGGTTGAAGACTAGTGTCAACTTATCAGAAGTCTGTAATGCAATCTATTTTTTCAGATGTAATAATGAACGTAAAAGATTTAAAAAACGACTGGTTTTTGTTGATCGATTTGCCTACAGAATGGAATGAGTTGAGATATAGCTTCTAAATCAATTAAAATATCGGAGGCGTTGATCCTACTTATACAGTCTTAAAGAATGTAAAATGCCATCAAAGGTCAAATATTGTTTGAAAATAATTAATTGTTATTCTGAAAATATAAGATGGATTTGATATGAAATCGCTGTATCGATTGCGTAGTTACATTTTTCTTGGTCTCAGAATGCTAGACATGTTTAAATTAATCTATGTAATTGATTGACATTGAATTTAGTTGAAATAAATAGTATTTATTTAGAATCTTCTTGGCAACTGTGCTGAGATTGTACAATGCGAGAATTTATACAGTTCATTTAAAGCTATATAAATAAGCTCGAGACGCCCTACCCTGCTCAGAGATATTATTCGAAGGTAAACATATCACGAAGAAAGTTTATTTATGTTGACACTGTGACCTAATAAACGCTTTTGCGTGTCATTATGACGTAAAGTGTTTAATTATTTGATGGGAAAACTACCAATAGAGTTATTATTAGTGATGGCGGCGTTAAAGGAGAGTTATGAAATGAAAAAAAAAATATTACTTAGATGCATGATAAATATGATTGGATTATAGCAGTCGAAGGGGTGCTGCAGAAGTCAACGTCGTTGGTTACTAGGACGTATCTCACGGGTTGGGGTACAGAAAGGATAGCATTTTCTTCAATCGACTCTGATTAAAAGCATGTAATGTTTTATAATTCTTTCCCAAACAATTGGGCTAAGCAAAAGCGATTAACTAATTAAAATTTAGTTCTTATCCGATTCTTTTTGTAAAAGAAAGGTTAAGTAATTGAAAAACAAAAGTTCTTATACACACTACATCTTTTAAGATATCTCAGTAAAATGGATATATGTTGTACAAAGTGATTATAGATAAAAAAAGCATTAAAATTAACGACTTTTTCAATTATTATAGCGTTTTGAAAATACACGGAATATTTTTGTAGTAATATACACTTATGATGGTAAAGTAAATAATAATATATTATGGTTATAAGTATTCAAAACAAAGTTTTTTTTTAAAAATATTAATCAAACTGCTTAAGAAAAATTAAATAAAGAATATTATGTCGAACCAGAAATAAGGAGTTCCAAATTCCTTGTACATTTACAGCATTTGATAATACGTATATACTTTGTTGGTAATAAGAGGAAATGAAAATTATATTGCGTATTTATCGGTTTTTCCACAAAACGTGACATTCATCTTGTTCTTAGAAATATTCAATAAAAGCCTTTAATTGGTTATTATGTTGGTTATTATGTCAATGGCGTATTAAGCATCATTTACATACTTACGGTTTCCTTTATGTTATTAATTTGAACATTTAATATGAATTAAGGTATTGTTGGCTTAGTAAAAATTAAGCGCTATATAATATAAATTTTATTATTTTATATATAAATATATAAAATAATAAAATTTCTCGTGTCCCTTTTTTAAGAATATTCATTCAATAATATGAATCATTTTTGTTATGACTGGTTTGAGTTTCATTTTTAATAAATGACTTTTGATTGGACTAAATCATATCCTATGATACGTCCGTATGAAATGAGAAAGATGTAAAAAACCGAGATAATTCACTTTGAAACATTAATTACACTACGACTAATTACGTATTCGGTACATTTTTAAATTCAAAAAATAATAATTTTTGAGCTTGAGTGAGTATTATTTTATAACATTCTAATTTTTTCAGAAATACCTCTTATAAAAAAGTCTCTTGAAATATTAATTTTTATTCAAAATGAGAAATGAAAAGTTTAAATTCTCTTTTCACCGGACACAATATTCACAACTGTAAACTTTATACTGGCATTATGGACTTATGCCTAGAACCGTTTATTTCAAAATTAAAAAAAAAACTTTTTTTATTTTGAATGCTGCGAAACTCAGTTACGCGAAAAAGTTTTTGAACATTTTGTTAGATTTATATTGCTTCGTTTGTAGGCTAAAAATTGAGCGCGTTGACGGTGAAATTTTGTACGCCTAAATCTAATTAACGTTTTATTCACAAAGCGTTAATTTTTTTTATACTTAATGATCACTGGCTATCTTTTTGACAAACATTTTGAAGCCGAAGCTTTAGTGCCTTTAATGGAGAGCCATAATCATCAAATACAATTCAGGTCAAAAATCTGTTTTTCTTCGAAATATTTAATTAAAAGTTTTTTTTTACGATTGCTATATTGTACTGCAATATTTTGAGTATAAAAAAAATCTTATTATTTATTGTTAAGTAGATAAATGAATTTTGTACGAAAAAAAATGCTCGCATCGACGCTAATGGTGAAAGCAGTGTGTAATTTATAGTTTATCGATTTCAAAAATAAATAATTTTTTTTGGTGTTCAAGTAACATTGATACGTTTTACATTTAAAAAACTCCTCCATGTCATTGTTCTCAAAGCGGATTCACAACAAGCATTTGATTTAGTTCAACAGGTAAATTAGGTATCATTATTAAATTCGAATACCAATTGTAATATTTGAACTTTTTGTTCCAGCAACCTTCTTTCTATCTCTTAGAGGTTCAAGTAGCTGTTTGGTTATATGCAGACATTTTTAACCTCTGAGACTCGATTTGTTGGACAAATTAAGCATAAGTCGCTATGAATTTTCATCGAAAGATATTTTTTTGGAAAATTTACCTTCTCTCTTAAAAATTTAAACCATTACTTTTAAGGTGTTAGCTGTCACTTATTGATGTAGAGGCATGACATTTTAAATAATAAAACACAAATTTTTTGCACTTATTTTCACAATGTATTTTATGATCAGGGTTGGTATCGTTCATCGCGAGCATTGCGAGCGTAATTCGATCAGTTGAATCATGTCGCAATGAGCAAAACCGGAACTTGTCATAAAATACATTTTAAATAATAAAAACACATTTTTTAGTACTTATTTCCACAATATATTTTTTGATCAGGACCGGTTTCGCTCATTGCGAGCATTATCAACTGATCAGTTGATAATGCTCGCGATGAGCGAAACCGGTCTTGATCAAAAATATATTGTGGAAATAAGTACTAAAAATGTGTTTTTATTATTTCAAATATCATGCCTTTCCATCAAGAAGTGACAGTTAACACCTTAAAAGTGATAAAATACATTGTTGAAATAAGTAATAAAAATGTGTTTTTATTATTTAAAAGTGTAAATATTTTTTGGAAATGTCTTTAATTAGCAAAACTGATCACGATCATTTAATAAAGTTTATCATTTTTTAATCAACAAAATGTTTTCTCCGTCGAGTATTGTTCGTTACAGCTTAAACGTTACTTAAGTGCCTATATAAACTATTTGAAGGTGAGTCTTATCATATGATATATCAATATTAATTAGAATAATTTTTGCACATCTTAGTTAACCATAACAAAATAATATTGTATCAAATCTGACACATTTTTCCGTCAACTATGGCTTAAAGCTCGCGAAAATTAAAAGTGGTGGATATTTTATGATACATATCACCAGGCTTTCAAAAGCTATCCAGAGATATTCACAAAATAAATCTACGAGATAGGCTCCACGTGAAGATATTTAGGAGGTCGCTGACGTTAAATAATCAGAATTAAGCGTACTGATGGTAAATGATGTTTAATCATGAACTTACTACACAAAAGGTAAAGATTTATCAAATTTTAGAGTCGTTTGATATATTCCATAGTAATTGTTGAAATATGATAGCATTGATAATGGGCTTACAAGAGTAAGTAGTATTTGGTTTCTACCAGCAGATATTTGCTGCCTTCGAGAAAAGCTCTGAGTGAATGGGAAATTTACAATGAAATGTAAGGGTTTGCAGCTTATAAAATGATTTACATGCCACAGTCTTTTGAATTAAACATTGCCTTTGGGAGTAAAAGCCACGACATTCATTTTTTATAATCGTACTTTAGTGAAATATGATAATAATAATCATATACCATTGATTTTTTAAAAATATTTTTTCAATGGAAATTAAAATATCAATTACAATATTTTAGTAATTATTGGAGGTGTAAAATTTATAGACAAAAAAACCTTTATTATATAGAGATTTTCATAAAAAAAAATATATCAAATCTGGCTGTCTTGTAAACTTTTAAATCGTATATTTACTGTACCCATAGGCTAATCATAATTACATATCTAAAATGAAACAAAAATTCGTAAACCAATGGCAAGTGCAATAAACTACCTTGCGTCTTTGTTTCAAATAAAAAAAAATCGAGAATAGTTATTAGTACATATCTATTATATTTTAAATAACTGAATGGTTAAAAAAATATTTTTTACTCTTATTAGCAGCTATCATCTCATTTTTACAATTAATAATATTTACCAACTTATTTTTTGAGTAGGATTCAGTAATTTAACATACTAAAATTTAGACCCATTTAAAAGTTTATTGCTCGACGTTTATTTTAAGGTACGTTAGAAATACTTTTGTGATGAAATGGTATTTAAATTAAAAAAAACTTTTTATTTAAAACGATAGACTTCAATGTCAATCGAATGTTATGAATTTTTCGATGGCTTCAGCTACAATTTCATGGTAAATCATTTTTAATTTATAAATTAAAAAATGGATAATTCACAGCACATTTTTCTGTCTATCAACATATACGCCGATTAAAAAACATCAACACAGACAATTTATGATAAAAACACAAAATAAAATAATTATAGCTAACATATTATTATACAAAAGAGTTCTTCCAAATCAAAATCAATCTAAGAAAACACTTGTCATAACAATTCATTTGGTCATGTAAACTATAAGTTAAAAATTTAAATGCGATTATGTATTCAGACTTGGGATTAAGATTATCTATGCGAAGAGATTTTGTCAGTTAACGGTATTGTAGCACATTCACAATTGACAAAAATCTATTCGACTTCTCATAGCTTAGTTAAATACATGATTTTATCATTTTAAGATAGTATCTTCAAAAAGGAGGTATGTATGAATGTTTTCTTAAAACAGATACGTTTAAAAGATGCCGTACTATTGTTGATTAAAAACCAGGTTAATTGTTTTTTTTAGATTACAACGACTTCTGAAAACTGATGAATTATTGCAGCTTTTTAGCAAATAATTTATATTGAATCGATTACCTCTCCAAAATAAAGAATTCAAATAATAATTGTAATATAATAAGCAGTATTGACTTCCGTGCCTACTGAAAAAGGTTGTTTTTTGAGAAAATTTGATTTTCTTTAAGAATAAAATAAGATTATGCGATGATATTGATCAGTAACGTAGAGACACTCAATTCAATTTTAGATACTATCGTAGACCATGAGAAAAGCTTCCGTCAGTTGATTGTTTTCCTTTTCGTATTACATTCATTTTCTTTATTATACTCAGTCGTTGTCATCGCAATAAATACGTAAAATACTGTAATAAAAAGGATGATTAAAGAATTTTATAGTCTTTGCCCAGTTGATGTAATTAATATAAAGGTTTTCCAAATATGAGGTTTTTTATAAATGTGAAAAAAGAGACACATAATATTTTCTGACAAGCGTTAATGCTTTAAAATATTCATTCAAAAAAAGGCAAAATATATCTCGGTAATTTCATTAATTTAATTATCAAATCCAAATAAGCTTTTTGACCGTTTTTAAATAAACAGTAACGATATGTATTCAAATTCCTTTTATTTCAGAGAAGGTAGTGATAGGTTGACAACACTGGAGATTCAAATTTTTGTTCATTGTAAAACAAAAATTCTTTTCTAAGAAATTATTGTATATGCGAGTTGAAAATTATTTCGATTAATAAGAAAAGTTCTTATAAAGGATTAAAAAAATTATACTGGTTATCCAATTATGTTTCAGCAGATATTTTTTTAAAATGTATAGCATGACGTGTATAAAAACATAGTATTCTCATTTGTGTTTAGACTGCAAAATTAATTGGAGATGTCACTGATACAAATTCTGTCAGACATAAATTCAAGCATTACTTTAAAGATCTGTATTAAGTAAGCACAAATTTGTACCCGATAAGAAAAACATGATGTTTTTGGTAAAAAGACCACATACATCTTCAATGTAGTTATTCAAAAAGTATAACAAATTGTTATTCGTGATACTTGTGTGATCGTTAAAATCAAACACTTTACGGTTGAAATATGTTTAATTTATTTTGTATACAAATACCTTACCAAGTTTAGTTTGAAACTATTCAAATATGAAGAATCCGTTCACTAAAAAGACTCACTGAACTAAAAAGTTAAAGAGCTTCCGTGTAAAATAGAACGAGAGCAATTAAATTGTGTTACATACAGCTCTCATAAAATTTCACCAAAAATTCTATAAAGAAAACATGCGTAATAAAGTTGTTCTTTTAATTGCTGATATAATTATCTACGCACAAAATAACAAAAAGTATTCCCGTAAAAAAAACATCGTTTTACATGTTACGCTTGGATAAACTATATAAGGCACAAATTTAAAAAAGTTTGAGGTATAATTTAATACGGAGTTTTCCATTCGATTAGAATATTATTTATTAACATATGAGATGGTTATGTTTCGATATAATTATAGAAGCATTTGTTTGATAACTTGCGATTATTTACACTACATTAAACATTTGATACGTTGAAATCACAACATTTCATTATTATTTTGAATGATTAAAAACAAAACATACTCAATTAATATTTACGGATCACTCACAGCGATTATAATTATTAACATTCATTTTTGAATAGTAAAGGTGAATTTAACAAGCAAGTAAAAATTATTCATGTAAAATTATAGTACCCTATTTTTCTGACAAAAGAGATCTGTCTCAATTTTGTTTTCACTGTGACGTGAAAAGTACATACAATTAAATCTTGGTTTGTAATACTTAAACACTTGGCAAAGCATAACATCAAAATTAAGTCAAATTATACGAAAAGCTTTGGGTGCCGTTAATATGAGCAATTTTAAATTCGCAAAGTTATTCACTTGACGAAGGAAGATCAAAAGACTCGATAGAGACTCGTTCACATGTTGATAATGTTAAGCGAGGCATTGAATCGTAGGCTTTTAACGCTGGAAGCTTTAGGTGTTTTTGTTTTAAATGTGGTATTAAAAAAACATGTAAGCTTACTGTTAAAAAAAGAATTTTATAAGAGATAACAATTATGATTTCTTTGTGATGAAATACGTTAGCTGTCGAAAGAGTGTTTTATTCATTAGCTTACATTATTCAATCTAAATTGAGTGGCACGATTGTCGATGATTTTTTATATTCTATTGTAATATTAAGTAGTAAATGTTTATCAAATAATCTTCTTTTTACAACGATAATGTATAGATTTGAGATGGCTTTAGTAAATTACATGTCATAGTGAATAAGTAGGTGAATTTGATTTGAATTTTTTTGATATACGTATATGAAAATTATCTCAATTATGACGCATATAGGATCTAGATAGCTATCGAAGCTTGTCCAATGATGTGACTTATAAATTAAAATTTAATAAAAAAGAACGAATATATCGAAAAACAGTAATAATCGTACATTTATCTTGCATATTATATCTCGAAACTCTAACAACTTTAAAGGTGATTTTGTCCATTAAATTAGATAAAATAATTGGAAAAATATGAGAAAATTAAAAAAATAGCGATGTACGTTCATAAAGCCAACAATATCCAATAATTATAACTGTTTTGGATATTATTTGCACAAATAATTGAGAAAAATTAAAGAAATGATGTTTTTTTGTAGTAAAAATACACAATATATTTCCATTAAATTTTATTCATGTGTGATGGATTTCAACAAACGATACGATCACTTGTTATTTTTGGAATACACGCACGAAAAAAAAATAGTTAGGTATTTTCTAATAATTAAAAATACGTTTTTATTTTATGCTTTATAATTATTTGGTTAGTTATGAAATTGCACAATTATTGTGTCGTTTGCGTATTAAGCGTGAGCTGTCACGTAAAATTTGGAATTTTCGTTTTGTTGTTTTGTGTCTGAATTCTATTGCGGAATTCCTGAAATATTTGCGTTCAAAGATCAAAATTATCAAATTTTAATTGTTTAAACATCGTAAGACTCCACATATTTTATGACTCATCACACGGATGCAATATAACTAACTAATGAAAATTATGTTCCCTACTAAGTAAACTGATTTAGTGAAAATTTTAATATCAGTGAAGTAACCTATACATCGATAAAAAAGGCAGTTTTATAAATATGAAGATCAGATTAATTAAACTTTTTGAAAGTAATTTAATAGTTTAAAAAAAAACAAATGTATAAAATATGAATTGTTGAAACATTGTACGATTTGACATGTATTGTCACTGTTAATTCTCTTTCATCCGTGTGATAGAATGCCTAACGTTACCGAAAAGCGTAACCCGGGTCGTTAGTGACAAAACATGTGAAATCGTATAAAGTTTCAACAATTAAAATTTGATAAATGAATTTCCACCAAGCATCTTCAGTCATTATCATAAATTATATTGTATAAAAGATTATTAAAATGATATGTTTCCATACTATAAAATATTTCCCAATAAAATAAAAAAAAATGGTTATACCATTCTAATTATGACTAAGGTGACTCTTAACTTATTTCCTCTAAGTAGAACATCTTCTAAATTTATGAAAAAGTATTTTTATTAAATGAAATGCATATTTCTCCATAGCTTTTATTATATTTCATAAAGTTAAAAAAATGAAATGCAATATAAATCCAATGCAAGCAATATATCTATGTATACACAAAACAATTGAAAAGAACATTTTTTTCAGTGTGTGAAATTTTTAAAAACAAGTTCCTCGTATTTGAACATATTTTTTTTGAGATTGTTACCCAAATTTTTAGAATTGTCCCGAGGCCGTACGAGGAAATAGCAGGGCAGGCAACATTATAACGGGACGGATGGGCAATTTACTTTATATAATTTAATTTTTAGTCTACGAATTATATATTATTGAGTATTACTTTCCTTGAAAAATGACTTATTGACAAGCGGAAATGAAAACCAACGAATAAAATGATAAAAAGACACTGAAAATATCTTTCGAAATCGACAGTAGATTCAAGCGATAAAGGCAAAACAGCCAATGATAAGGATAAACTATGATTTTACTGAAAGAAATTATGATTCCTTTAGCGTCACCAGAAATCATTCTTAGAATTAGAAAAGTCCCAGTTTGTTCGTAACGTGATGCCGATGTGTATTCATTTTCTTCGAGTTTGAAAGCTCATTAAGAATTTAAGATTCAATCAATCAATATCAATTAGGCGACTTATCAATTTGAATCGTATTCGATCACAAAATTGATTCAGCGTTATTGGATTTTTATCGACTAGAATAATATTCAACTTTATTGTATAAAAAAAAGGTTTGAATATAGCAAAACTAGTCGGGAAGATTTGTAATAAATGATTGATGCGTTATTTCACCAGAAATAAAGAACACTCTATAAATACTTGATTTATTCCTCTGTAAGTGAAACGGTATTAAATATTTATTCTTCGTGTTTTGACTAGCTATTTAAGCCATCTCGATGTTTCCAGACACCCACGAATTTTCAGCTTTTCAGTGGGCGTTTACGTGACCGCGTTGTTATGAGTCAATTTTATTTTAGCCTTATTTTTCAGTAGTGTATTATTAGGCTTATAAAAATATGCTGAATCATGATGAACGCATAAGTCTTTTTTTCCATAAACAAGAAAGTATCAAGGGACAGTAGCAGGCAGCGTTATTAAATAATTGGTTCACGATCCAAAATTGAAATAACTTATGTTACCACGCAATACTATTGTGTTCACAGTGTTATTATCACTCAAAAATGATTATTTCAAGCCAACAATTGGGAAAATAGTATATTTTTTGTGATATTATGTAAACATTATTTTATTTCTTTTTTGATAATATACCTGTTCAATATAAGTATTATATGCATATATATATTATTTGACATGGTACACCGTAAAACTGTGAAATTTTCTTTAAATATTTGAATAATGTGAAAAAATATTCAATTAGGTTAAATTAAATTTACGGAAATCAAATCAGAGGTATTTCGTAGATGAACATATTTTATTGAATTTGACCAAGCAAGTATGACAAAAGATTGTCACTAAAGCAGAATGAATGACAGTATGAAGGTTATTAAAATATGTATGATGGTAGGTGTGCTATTAAGAATAAATACACTATTTTTGAGACTTGTTGCTTTTCACTTTCCATCATTTTACGAAAATGTATTAATGTTACAGTTATTAAACTTGTATAATTTCAATATAGTATATAATGTTATACTAATTAACATGTCAAGTAAGAAATATGTGAGATAAACTAAATGGTTTTTCCGTTGTTAAAAGCTTTCAAATAACTATTAGTTTTTCGTTGAAAGTAATCTGTTATACGCAATAATATTCTATGAACGACGATTGTCATGTTGACATCGATTTCATCGCAATTCATCAATTCAATTTATTGAAAATACTTAACGTTCATCCTCAATTGTTGGAAATAATAACCGAATCAATCTAAAATAAAAACCAAAAGCTAAAATGTATGGTTATTTATGCAAATTTTGTAAATATTTGCTTTGTGTCAACTCTTGAAGTTGATTTTAAATATGTTGATAAGTCGTGAACTTCAAAGTTTTAGTGTTGAGCTGTTCAAAGTTTTTATGTTGTATCAATGCGATTTGGTATGGATTGATATACATTTGATGATAAGATAAAATTAGATTTATAACTCTTGAGTCTTGCAAAGAATCAAGATTAAAACCAAAATATATTTTGTTATATCAAGTCAAATTTATCATTAAATGAAATAAATTGGACTTAGTTTATTTAATTTAATTCATTAAATAATACATGAAAGTATTTTTTTTTTAAATTTTTAAATGTATTCTCCAAATAGGCATGAAATCCACTTTATTGGGGCCGAATCATGTGAAATCTTGATTTTACATGCTTAAATGCTATGTGTGTCTATGTGAGCGATGTCATAATTTTTTCGTGTCGATCATATAGCGTTCTTTGGTTTCATTTAATTTTTATCTATTGAATAGAGATTCACATTGTGGAAATAAATAATAATATAATAAAGAATGCCAATTTGCTTAGTTCATTGCTAATTATATGACCAGTTCAATTGTACAAAAAACATTTGTTCAATTATACGCTATTTAGCTCTGAAGATGACATAATTTCGAGACGGTTATTAACCACAATACAAAAAAAAAATTGAAAATAAATCTTTTGCTATATTATCATAAAAATTACTACATTTTCCAAGTGAGTCATAATACCATTTCAATTGCCTCATAAAATTTCAATTGTTAAAAACTCTTACCGTGTTTATTTTATGGCTGCAGAGGTCTTGGTAAAATGCACTGTTTTCTCATTTCTACAAATTTTTTGTAAGAGTTATAAGTAAACATCCCGATAGATTTATCTAAGACTTATTACTTCCTCGTAATACAGCATATCTTCGGTGTAAAAAAAACGTAAGCCGTAAAAAACTTCAAATGTAAAAAATACATTTTATCGTCTCGACAGTTATATTGTGATTAAAAAAATAACATTGAAAATGTATTTGACAAAAAATAAAATGATGTAATAAAAAAGATGCATGATTTATTTTGAAAACATTAAACGTAGTCTTTACTGCTACAGAAAATTCGAATTTGTATGAACACAATACAATAAAAATCCATTTTGAAGAGATGAGAATGGCCTAAATAAGTAATCTTTTGTGATAAAATCTTATCGTTGGGACAAACTTTATGAGAGACGCGATTACTCAAAAATGGACAGAAAACGGAAACGAGAAAAACACGTTTTTACTGTATATTTTGCGAATAATATTGGCGGCACATTGTGGCTATTTTATGTCAATCGACAAAAGAATTTTTAAAGCTCTATGATATACATACATATGATAAATAAGCCTATTTTTTATATAATGATTTTTACCCACATATTTACTATGTCATTTCAGAAGTCAATGAAAATTTTTAACTCAAGTATATACAGATTAAAAAATAAAAAAAAATATATAAGATAATGTGTTTAAATGAAAAATTGATTTAAATGACATATTATATGATTATAAATCAGGAAATGTTAGTGTTACATATTAACATAGATCATGAAAGAACGTTAGCAGTCGATTTAAGAAATAAGGAAGATAAAGTGATAAAAAATCATATGATTCAATTTTAATAAATGTTGATGAGATAAATACGACACAATATATGTAAATACAATGAAAAAATTACTTTCATCGAAAATGACTAAAGTCGTTATTAGTCATCTCAAAAAAATCACCCACAAGCTCACGTGGTGTATAACCAGTGCACGAAAAACTTGCGACGACACGAACATAGACGATATTTCAATAACATACTCAAAATAAGCGGATTCGAGCACTTTCAGTTCACGCTGATGGCTACATTTATTGAAAAATAAAAGATGATGCATCAGGATTTAAAAAATAAACTAAGCAAGATTTTTTCCCTTTAAATATTTAAGAGGATATGCGGTTCGTGAATTATTAAAGCATGCATGTATGACAAGTTAACCAAGAATGCATACTACTGTATATTGTACTTGTTATTATAGCCAATTGTAATTTTATTAATAGTAATAAATATGTTATTTGAAATCAACAACTTAACCACAATGCTATCACTATTGCTTTTATTGAAATAAAAACATCCAACTCGTTGACACACGGTAACGTAAATCATGTTGTCGGCCTTTTTGTGCCGCAGCAAGAATATGGATTCGCGTCATGAAATATATGATAGATAAAATTCATCGTCCATAGTTCCTTAAAGAGACTTTTTAAAATATTATTGTGAATCACATCTCCTACATTAATAATATACACAATTGTTTATGGCTGGCAATTTGGTCAATATAAGCTATTTAATAAGTCTGATATTTTATGGATTATCTCAAACGCAGAATGATAACAAACCACCTGACAACTGAATGGAAAAAAATCACACATTCAAACTATCTGATGCAAATACCTTAAATGTATAAAAATATTGACATTTGATACGTGTGTGAAATTAGTTTACTTTCGGCGATAAAACATCCAGTATAGTAAAAGCTACGACGATTTAAATAAAAATATATCCTAAATGAGCAAAATCATGATTATTAAGATAAAAACACACATCTTTTTTTTCAACTTGGTGTAAATTAATCTGCGTATATTAGGCGAATTAATTTCATTGCAAATGTGTTAAGTAAGTGTAAACTGTAAATCGATATATAAAATAAAACAAATGGCAATTACTATTTACGTATTAAGTGTAAAGATGTTAAAATATAAAAAAAATAATTGATGTTTTATTCGTATGAATATATTATTTGTTGTAGCTGAATTAGTATTTACTCCACCTTTTGAATAACACTGAAAGGTTGTTTACCCAGAAAACACGAACACATTTCAATATTTTGCTCAGCGCTTACGCCAAACTTGATCTTTAAATTTGTAATGATTTTATACAGACCACAGATATTTGCCGTTTGTAACGTTCCACTGCTTCAAATCATAGAGGAAAAACTAATTTATTGGCTTATATAAGTATATTTCTAGAAACGAGCTTTGAGAGTTCAAAGGTTTTAAATTTCCTTATAAACATCAGGTATCACTGTTTCTCTATTTAAAATAAAAAGGATGAATTTAATGTCCAGTAAATGTTCTGATTTTATAAAAAAGACACAACTGAATAAAAAGCAGATATAAAGTAGCTTATAATCGGTTAAAGTAAATATCGAAGGTACCTTTTAATATATTACGTATAAAACCCTAAAGCTTATCATGTTTTCAGCCACCAGATAAAAAGCCCGTACAATATGGTTAAAGCTGGTACAAGCAGACAGCTTACTTTTTTTTACTACTATACAAATTTTCTTACCGAATAAAACAGTATGTTGTTATTGATAAATATTTTGAAAAGAACCATTGATATTGATTAAATATTATTTAATGAGCTGTGTAAAATGAATAGAAGCAGAAAATGAGATAACTCTGTCAGCAAATACGATTTTTATTTATTCGACATTTTAATACAAGGGTTGTTTTAGGGAAAGTTTTCTTTATCTAACAGCGTTATTGAAATAACGTAAATATTCGGTATCTATCCTAGAAATACTAATAGACAAAAAACTGTGAGTATGTTTGGCTGGTTTTGTATAAATATAACTAGTTAACAAAGGTAGACAAAGAATAACATATCTTTTCACAATTTGATGGTTGTAAAATCATTTTTTTCGCTGATATACATCAGGGGTTAACGGGACTTATTTTCATATCCATGAAATATTCAAAATTATTACAAAGTTTATTGCGTTGGTTCTATTTTTAGTTGTAATCCGTTTCCATAGCAACCTTGTTGCTTTGCGCCCCCGGCTTTTCAGACGTTACTTGGAATTATTCATACTGTTTTGCGTTGAAACTGTGGTTCAGCTCTCGAGAGATAGTTTTGATAGCAAATATGTTGTTTCCACCTTGCTTCGATCTTTTCTCCAACTTTTCAAATAATTTTAACTGTTAAGCTTTGTGTCAAAGCACTAAAATATGCTTTAACACAAAGCTTAACAGCTCAAATTACTTGCTTAGTACGTGCGAACAGACGATAAACAAATAATTTTCGGCGCTTGAGGAAAAACATTTACATTTAAAAGCTTATGTTTAATTTTTTTGATGCAGAACTTAGCATGTCTTTTTATCTAGTTTAAAAATCTGTAATAAGGAGAACCTGATAATATTGATAATCATTAATCAATTATAACGTATTTGATATATGTAATTACTACAAAATGATTAGTAGCCAAATGCAAACATAAAAAAAAAAAAATATTTTAGCTCAGCTGAGTATCGCTGCGGCCCAAACAGCTCTTATGTTCGGCCCAAAATAATCATAGTCACCGAGTATTTTTTTTTTTAAATAATGAAAACGCAATTTTTTAGTACTTATTTCCACAATATTATATTTTTTGTCCATGACCGGTTTCGCTCATCGCGAGCATTATCAACTGATAGAATAAAATTTAAAAACAAGTATATTTATACAAAACAAAAAATTTATTTCAGGTAAAGGTAGCAGGTGTACAAAACCATGGGTTCAAGAACTAGGAAACAATTTACATAAAATCATACAATATTGATACAAATAAAGTAAATTAGTATAAAAATTAAATGTTCACAATCACTTGTTAAGAATTACAATTATGGTAAATCAATAATCCATTAGGAGCTCTGAACAATCAATACGGAAGTAAGGAGTGGCAAATTTTAATGACGAAAATAATCCACACTTACTACTTAATGGAACAAAATAAATTAATATATGAAAATTTTAGTCTATTAAAGATAAATCGATGAGATGGGAAGAGATGGTCAGTCAGGGTCGTTCCAATATTTTCTGTAAAAAAAATAAAGTAAAAGGAGGCAATATCATTTTTCAAAAAAAAAAAAATATTTATATGAAATATATATTTATTAATCTAATTTAATGAGTATAACAATGGTGACGACGCAAAAGTAGTTTGTTCATTTATAAAGTTAGAATTAGGCAAAAATTTGTATCGATTAATTTCAAGGATTTCTTGTTTATCTAATTTCAGTGATTTGTTATTGAAATGTAGGATTTTGTTGATTTTTCCTTACTTCCTTATTGATTGTTCAGAGCTCCTAATGGATTATTGATTTACCATAATTGTATTTGTAATTCTTAATAAGTGATTATGAACATTTAATTTTTATACTAATTTACTTTATTTGTATCAATATTGTACGATTTAATGTAAATTGTTTCCTAGTTCTTGAACCCATGGTTTTGTACACCTGCTACCTTTAACTGATTTTTTTTTTTTTTTGTATAAATAGACTTGTTTGTAAATTGTATTCTATCAGTTGATAATGCTCGCGATGAGCGAAACCGGTCCTGATCAAAAAATATATTGTGGAAATAAGTACTAAAAAATGTGTATTATTATTTAAAATATCATGCCTTTCAATCAAGAAGTGACAGTTAACTTCTTAAAAGTGATATTTTGTTGGTGTTGTTTTAGAAATATTTTCAATATCTCATTTACGTATCTCAGTGAATCGTCATATTCTAAAATGAAATATGTGAAGAGCATGTATAGAAATCGGCTTACTGATTCTTACCTTGATGATATGTTAAGAGTAGCCTGTAGTAATCAGGAACCTGATTTGACGAAGATAGTTCAAAGCTTGACTCAATATGATAATTCACATTAATTTTTATTTTATTTTTCTCTTTTCAACTTAAATTTATAGTCTTTAATTTGTATCGATGAGCCTGCTTTTGGCAGAAAAATTTCCTTTTATTACCAAAATATTTTATACTTGTTCTTATGCTGGTAAGTCGTCTTTAATTAATAAATAAATATTCAAAAAAAATAAAATAGTTTTTTTTGACATCATAATACATACATATGTATGCAGTTATAGTATGTGTTAGATTTACAGTTTACTATTTATATGTTGCGGCCCCCCTAGAAAAGCAAAAATCGGAGTGCGGCCCGGAGGAAAAAAAAAATGAGTATGGCTGCTTTAGCTGATCGTTTTCAAATGCAATATATAAGAAAAAACAAATTGTCACATCAAATATTGATGTGGTAATAAATATATTTCATTTCGATAATAAAAGAAAACAGAGAAATGCTTGTTTATTGCATTTTGTATCATGTTTGTATTTATGGCCTAATATGTACATTTTTTTATTTTGGTAGAAATATTTATTTTGTATGATAATACCCATGAAGTCGAATTTCAAACAAAAAGTATAATGTTGCTCGAGAGGTGTCAGGTCAGGACTGTAAGTTTTGTCCATTGAAAACTATGTTACCAAAAACTTCGGATATGGACCTCAATTAAATTCGTTTCAAACTTGTTTAATCATTAAACAATCGAGAAGATGTAAGAAAATTTCAGCAAAACCGAAATGAAATGAGCAGAACGAAAAAAAATTTTATACTTGGGAACAGATGTGCGGATTCGTTACATTTCTGAATTTTTTATTGTTCTGGAGGTGGATTTCAATTGTATTTTGTGAAAACCATTACCGGTTTACTGGTTGGTATTTTTTTTCAGAATCTGAGGGAAAGCTATTGCATAGAATACTACTTTAAAATTTCACTATTTTCATTTCGTTTTAAATATAATATATTAAGTACCATTATATGTACCCATACGATGGATGTATACGATTATTTGACTGTTTATAGTTACAAACCGATAGATGAGTTAAGCTTTTGGCTAAAAATATTCATCTCATTTCTTAACTGACGTATTATTTTATTTTGTAAGAATATAATTTTTAAGCTGTTTAAATTTGAAAATATGCTATTGACAATTAACTTAGATACTTGGGATACACACAAAAAAAGGTTATCTACATCTATTTTAAATATATTAACAAATAATCAATTTTGAATAATAAAATTTACTTAAAATTATTTATAATCGAAATAAATTGTTTTTTTAAATTTCAGTAACAATTGATATGCTTGTAACGAAAATGTTATCTAATTTAACTTAATATCATTCAATGAGAATCTGTAATTTTGTTTTGTTTTCTCTGAATTTGTTTGCTTTTATTAGCATATACAATAACAACCCCTTTTCTAGCAAAATTTGGTTTTGTGAACAATCTGAAATTCAGCAAATTGTTTTTGTGATAACAACAAGAAAACTAACTTATTCATCACCGAAGAAATCTAACGCCATTTAATTTTTGGAAAAATGAAGCATTTAGTTTCAAGAGAAATTTTTCTATCATTAAAAAAACATGTATATCTGAAAAAACTGAAGCATTTTTTTGAAATTCATCAATCTTAATAACTCGAATCCGATTGGAAGCGAAATCCATCAGGCGGTTGACGTCATTACGTCATATGATAAAGCCACCAAAAGCTCGTCAATAATGGCCGAACGGTACTTAGTAACGAAGTGGAAGTTTTTAATTGAGTTAGATATTATCTCTCTGGATTAGCATTTTGTGAACATCCTTAAGGAATTTAAGCTACTTACAAATTAAGTAGATTTGGTGTAATTTTCTAACATGGATTTGTATAAAATTGATAATATATTAAAGATTGGCAAATAGTTTTAAGAAAGAGTCCTTGTTTTCAAGTAAATATAAGTATACCCCACCAAATACTTTGTATTGATTATTTTTCTACCACAAGGAAACATAAATTATATGGTAGTTTTTTCAATTTAAAGAAAATATAACTTCTTAATGAAAAATATAAAATAAAAAAATATTATGTTGTTTTGATGGAAACATTGAGTTATAATATATCTGCTTTTTGCAAATATTTAAATAATAATCATTGATTAATAATTTTTGGGACCATGATGATTTGTAATTATTACCAAAAAAGGCGTTGTTTTATGGGAAACCATTTTAATGTAGCTTTTCATCATTATTTTTGGTCATATAAATTCAGAAATATTATATTAAGTAACAAATATTCTAATGATAACCATAAAACTGTTAAAAGGCTTCGAAATCAGGATCACTAGGCGTATTGAAATGTGTAATGAATTTTCAGTGAGTGATTGTAATATATAACTATGAATATTTCCATTTTCGCTTAATAATTTTTCCTCTATTAAGAAGGCACATAATAAAGATGAAATAATAATATAAGCTAGGACTATAAGGCAAAAAACAGTCAATAAAAAATGATTCATTAATTAATTGATTGTGTTTACTCTTACACGTAAATTTATGTGTAAGGTATAAGATAATATATAAACTAAATTTATATTATATAATGAAATATATAATTACAACAAAAAAATGAAAGAGAGGTAAAAGTCTATAATTTTTATTTAACTATGAATTAATGATAATTGCTAATAAATGGATAAAATTATGATATTCTGTTGATATAAATTTAAAGCTAAAATTTTAAGTCGATTCAAAAGGCCCCGAAAATACATCTATACAAGTATGGTTTTATAAGTTTCAGAATACAATTGCTTGTTGGAAGTAATATACTAAAGATAAACAAACGCATACACTTCATTTCCACAATCTCCAAAACTTAATCGATATCTTAAGTATAAAGATAATATTTAGAAATCCTCTTCAAACATAATTCCAGAGCTTAGACAAAGTTTGTATTTACGCCATTCGTATACGTATCTAGAATTATTGTTAGGTGTTTGCTAGGCAAATTCGAGTGCAATTCATAATAGTTTTGTAGGTATGGAAAAATATCATATATGCAATATTCTTTTGAAGTAAATTGATCAAAAATAATTATTTGGTATCATTAGTAAAGCTTTGAGTTATGTTATTTTATATAGTGTTTTTTTTTAAATTTGCATGCCAAATTTTACATGTTTTCCTTGTGTTGTTCCGGCATGATAAGAATATTAGGATACCGTAAATCCATGAAAACATTTCGTATGTTTTATTAGTAGGATCGAATTGTTGAAAAACTAAATTTACCGAAATAAACTGAAAAAAAAACAAGGGTCATCAATTCAAATAGAAGGAAAAGCTGAATTTTTTGCATCATTTTTATAAAATTATTTCAGTAATAATAAACATCGAATCACTCAAAAATATTCAAATAAAAAAAAAACAGAAAAACAAACTATCACGGAGAAAAATTCAGTTCATAAGATCATACAAATGGATAGACTTATTAAGAAAACATTGTAAAGAATTGTGCCAACTTGATATTATTTTTTCATTTGTAAAAATCGATATTTCTTTCTTTGCTACATTATTTAAGTTAGTATACTGAGAATGAAATAATTTTTCTTTGCTTTAAAATTGTTACCATTTCCAATCTGATAAAAATAAATATTTGCAGTAAAAAAAAAATTTTAACACTTTTTTGACGAAAATCATATAACATAAAATGGATATGTAATCCATACCATATATATGACAGTTTTATTCATATTTCCATGAAAAGGTAGTTTTTTTTAAAATTCTCTTATCAAATCGATATTTCCTCAAATATTCGCCCCATGTAAAAATCGTGAATTAATGAAATGCAGTATTACTCGTGATCGAAGAAAATATTTGATCGAGGTTTTTCGTGTTTGTGACAAAAGTATTTATTCCGTTTCATTTTAATCGTACGAATTATTGTTAATATGCGGTATTCTATTGAATGTTTCGTGCCTTGATTGCTCAAAAATTAATTAGTTTGTTATTTTTCTCATCCCCTTTAGTCTCTTGCAATTATAAAAGATATATTATCGTGTTATTATCTGACGCAACTCACCTTGCTGTTCAAAAATTTCTAAATATGTTAACTATATATATATATATATGAAAACTAAAATAAAGTACATTGCTAATTAAATATGACGGATAAGGGAATATGATAGTTACACGAATTTAGTTTTGCCCAAAAACAACGCGTGTACTTATTTTCACAAAGTGATGGTAATTAATTTTAGAGGGATGATTTTAATATTGTGAACGTAATTGTGCCTAGTATGGGCAAATAATATTTGAATATTAAGTCGTTTGATAGTTAAAACAGATATTTTTTAATCTTTATCCTGTGTTTGATTTCTTTAAATCGTATGTTGTTCTTCTGATATGGAGCATATAGACTTTTAATTAAACTTATCGCAACAAAGAAACCTTCTCTTCCAACAAAGGTAGTAAATGTAGAAAATTAGAGAAGTTAGAAAAGGACAAGTAGCTAGCGTCACTCCAGCTGCACTACGTTTTTAAGACATGATTCAATAGATTTTCAAAAATTTATATCAACACAAAAGATTATAAAAAATCAATACACATAACCATCCGTTCAGAAGGTCGAAATCGTATATATATAATTTATGATATTGACTGAAGGTGCTTGATGGAATTTCAATATCAAATTTGAATACCTTTGGTATATAGATGATCTTAACTGTTTATTATATGACAGTTCTGTAGCATCCGTGTGATAGAATGCCTGAAGATGCCGATAGGCGAAACCCGGGTCGTTAGTGACAAAACGTGTGGAATCGTACAAAATTGTAACAATTCGAATTCGTATTTATATTAATTCGTATATGTATAATATTAATCGTTAAATATATAATGATCGTAATTTTGATAAATATATGGAATTTTAAAAAATCCATTTCTTTTTTGAGTGTAATTTTGAGAACTTTGAGTGAATATAAACGTATAATTGTACATTAAATGCACGGGATAATGCTTCATATAGTTAGGTTAAAATATTATATATAAAGTACATAAATGCTTACTTTGATAAGCCCAATCGACGAATCTTGCCGCTCTAGACTGCAGATGCTGAATTGTATCGATGGCACATCCAACCGATGAGAAAGTTGACGCTGAAAAGTTTGGTGTCGAGTCGGAACTATTGGAAGGGTAGTTTGACGCAAAACCTGCTAAAGAAGAAAAAACATTATAATAAAAATTGCTTATTAAGCAAAGTGATAATTTAGAATCAAATATCAATAGAGCGATTGTAGTTTGACGTGAATCATTGCATACATAAGTTATAGCTTAAAAAAAAAACTTAAATACGAATAAAAATGTGTGTTGCAAGTATCCCAAAAAACATTGATTAAAGCTAACATGTTGTATTTTTAATCAGTATTTTTTAAACTGATATTAAAGATATGTTGAAAAAAAATCAATAATGATATCAATGAATTAGCCGAAAAAGTAATTGCAATAAAATATTTATAAATGTTTCACTATCTATTTGAAAGTTAATCATTAAAAATAAGTAATGAATGATCTTTTTACACTATTATAATAAATCTTGTTAACGATATCTGCTTCTAAATTAAAAATTATTGGGCCTTGGATACAAACAATTGAAATTCAAAAGGATTCCAGTCCGTGTATACCTAAATTTAGAGCCCTAAAAACTCGACTATGGAAAAAATCGAATAAATTTTTATAACAAAGACATTAATTGCTGTAAGATCTCTTCATAATTTGTTGAAGGTCAAAGAATAGCAAGATGTCATAGCTACAGTTTCTCAGTAAATTGTAAAGGAAGAGCACACGATTCCAGAAGAGGCCTCTTGTTACTGACACGTGAGAAGGTTGTTTATAATCATGTACTGAAATTAAAGCTCTTGTCTTGTTTTGCAAAGCTTAAAAATTAGGGGTATAATTAGGATTAGCTTGTTTATTAATTAATTTAAAAATATAAGACATACACAATTCTCTACTAATACAAAAATCTTTTGAAACTGAAACGAATTAAAGCGTGATAAATGTAACTGTAAATTATTTACTTATTTTCATATACATTAATATAGAACCTGTGAAATTGATTTACACCGCAGACTTTGTAGGATCATGAAAATTATTATTGGGCGTATACAATGTGCGACACGTTGTTAGGTGATTTTTGTACGCAACGACTGATAGATTTCAATGAACTTAATCAACTAAAATTTGTGACATATTCATAAAAAAAAATTATTATTCATATATTTATTCATATATTATATTTCATATTCATTCAGTTATTCATCCGAATCAAAAAAGCAATATGTTGATATACTTTAATCATATTGAATGAAAGCACACAATATTTAATCAAATGATTGCGATGATTTAATGAGAATTTTTCTAATCTCTTTTTATGCACAATTGTACACTGATTTTTTCAGTGATTATTTCAGTATTTTTAAGTGATTCATAACGATAAATTTTTAGATACTATTCATCATTTGGTCGTTTTGAAATAAGTGTTTTAATCGAATCCAGTCAATTGTACGTATTGTGGAGTTCAATCAAAAAAAGTGTAGCCTATGTAAAAATATCACATCTTCATACAATTATTATACTTTTTGCATATTAAATATCATGTAAGCTGAGAAAAACAATTTTCTTTCTTTTCTTTTAAGCGAAATAGTAAATGGTTTAACGATCGATCCATTCAGCTCTGTATCGGGCCAAGAATATGAGGAGTAAAATCGATTCTTTTTTATCAGTATTGCGTTATCGAAGGTGGTCGTGTAACAGCGGCTGCATACACATAACGGATGAAGATGGGACAACAAACATTAAAAGTTTTTAATCAAAATATTCTAAGCTTTACTAAAATTGATTGAAATCGAAAGCTTAACAAATATTTTTATTTCTTCTGAAGTTTCAGCAAAGATATATTTGTATTTAAAAAAGTATTATTGAATATTTTGTAAACTAGCAATAAACAAAACTTTTTTTAGATAAATAGTCTAAAAGATTAACCTAACCTTAATACTAAATTAGGTATCTTTATTAATTATTTGCTTTGTTTTGTATATTTTTTATGAAATATAAATTTTTTCATTTACCATAGTAATTACGGTTCAATATTATGTGCAGTACGCATACAAGAGCCATTTAAAAACATGTATACGCACTAAAATTTTCGTTCGTAGAATTATTCAATGATATTTATTTATTCCCACCGCGAAATGTAATATGTATGTGAAATTAACCCCACATTCGTAAAGAAATTTAAATTTACCGAAATTTTATTTGGCAACTACTCTACTTGTTTTAAAAAGTTTTGTTAAAAGTGATTGATGAAGAGTTTTATGGAATCGATTGTAAGTTTGTCGAAATTCATGTTTACGAGATATTATCAAAATTAACAATACTAATCATTTTTAAATCGATACATATTTTTATGGAACTAAAATTGGTCAAATTAATGCTTTATATTTAACGAAGATGTTAAAAAGAGAAACCCAGGTTCTAAATGACAAAATATATAGAGATGTAGGAATTTTGAAGAATTCATTTAATAAATATAATTTGTAATAATAAAGCCTCATATAATATTTAATATATGTTCAATTTTTAGTGGAGCAAAAAATGGATATTATGGTTAAACAGTTTCGAAACTTTTCAAATGTTACTCTATTTGTGAAATAAATTTTACAGTGAATACTAAAAAAAGTATGATTAATTAGCAATTTTACTATGTCTTAGGTCGACAATTTCATATAAAATTATAAATTTATTTCATATAAAATACACAATACAATAAAAAACGTGTGTAAATAATTTATCTTCATCTCCATGTTTTTTTAGGCAAAAAATGATAATTAATACAGATACATTTTAAAAGAAGATTAAAAAGATCGACCGTGGACTATATCCAGAATGCCTAATTACTTTAAATCTATTTTTCTGTTTATTTCAAAGAAAAATTTTTGTAAAGGAATTTTTCGCTTCGATGTTACGAAAAACACCTTGAGATTTTCTGTCAAAAGAATGTCTTCAATTTTTCTTAATTGGGTTTCATAAAATGACTGCAAATATTTTAATATCTACTATACTATCTCGTTAATTGAAAAGTTATATGACTGTAAGAATTTTTCTGCAAGAAGTTTTAAATTCTAACCCTTGTGAAAAAAAATTAAGGTTGAACCAATGTATATTTAATTCTATTGGTTACTGGGTTGGCTTAGAACAGAAATTGGTTGGTATTATTATAGTTATAAGATTTTCAAATCCATGTAACACATTGTTGCTATGATGCTATAAATTATATCTGACAAATCAAAGGCGTGTGGTTAAAAATCTGCGTTTCGATTTATTTGCCGGTAAAATTAATTTTTAAATTAAAATGGAATATACGGCTTAAGAATTTAACTGTTGTGATTGATTTTATTGATTTTTGAATTTGGATTTTTTATTTAGATAAAAAGTCATATGGCTCACGTTAACATGTCAAATTACACATGGGGAATCTCTTTGTATATACATACTTTAATTTAAAATATCAGTAAAATAATGCAGAAAAAAAAAATTGCAATAAAAAAAGTCTTTCGAATCTCAAGTGCAACTTTTCAGTGGCCGCTTTGTATTTAACTCTGTTTGATCATACTATTTAAGTTAACGTTTGTGATATAAAAGTGTTCTATTTTTTTATAATTTAGTAATTAATACTACACAGAGTGCACACATCCATCTTACCTTTTTCGTGCCGATTGTTTCTTTGTGTTCTTGGACATATTCTTGCTTAAGAGGTTCAGTTTGAAGATCGGGTAACGAATGGCTTATTCTGATAGCAGCTTGACGAGATTGGGAGTCACATTGGCTATCCTCTGACGATCGACGTGAACTATAAATATTGGAAGCACTAACATACAAATTAATGATGATATTGAAATAACTTCAGAAGAAAAAGAATATCAAAAAGAAAAAGCATCACCATTAAGCTATGAGTTCATTAGTTAAATTAAAAGTGAATACACGAATTAAAAACTACTTTATTAGTTTTGATTATCTCATTGTAATACATTTAAGACGTTAAGTGTCTCTTTAAGTGAATACCCATTATATTTTAATACGTAATTACGTATCAGGCAATATTTAATGATACATCTATAGCCTTATATTATGAAAATCAGGATCAGTTTGATGAGCATGATTTTAGTATAGTTCGTGGTTATATAATTAAATTTTGAAAAAAGTTCTAAGCATCATTTTTTAATCATTTATATAGGCCCATTAGCTTTTAGAGACTGAGAGCTTTAAATATGTTTGAATATGTTTTTGATAGTGGACTGTGTAATGGCGTTGAATAGAAGAGATTTCATTGTCTTTTTTACAATAAAAATTAAGTCTTCTTTCACAGTCGACACTAAATTGAGGAATAAAATAGTGTTGAAATGATCATCAAATATTTTTAGTATTTACTCTATTGAAAGTTGAATCTTCGAAAGAACTTTTTTGTTGCACGGTGAAAAAAATAGCAATGTATTTTAGTTCTACCAAATTATTTAAAAAAATATCGTTGATAGCTATTTCGGCTCATGCCATCGTCAGAACAATGCTTAAACTAACATTTGCTTATCTATATATAGCTGAGTAGAAAAGGTACACAATACATCTTCTCTCCTGTTTTAGCGGCCTAGCTTGTTACTTTCACACAATACAACTAAACATTTTCAATTTTCAAACATTGTAAATGACACAAAAGGCGGCTATGACAATAAGTGGGATGGAAGTGGTCATTATGGAAGCAAATCAGACAACTCTCCAGGGTTGGACTAATGGAGATACTATTATATTAGTTTGTTCGTTAAGAACTTTCCTTAGTTACTTTTTTGTTGATTTGAACATATTTGAAATCAATGAAATTTCCTAATTTTTCAATATAATTTTAGAGATGTAAGCTTTGCGTAGATTGATATGGGAATAATAAAATAATTACTTATGGTGTGCTTTGTGAATGTTTTTGATACTGTAATAATCACAAGAACTCTAGAATGAGCAAATACAAATCGATAATTCTGTTGAATGTCAAACGGAGACAAGAACATTGCTTGAGATTAGTGACTAAAAGTATGAAATATAATGCTTGTCTCACATGCATTTTATGGGTTTATTCAACTCCAAAGAACTTGCATACGCTTCAGCATTGAATTTTATTGTCATGAAGACTAGCAGCCATTTTGGTGCTACATTTTATTTGACGTTTTTTTAAAAATGCGAATGTTTCATGCATGTAGAATAATATTATTTTTATAAGTAACTTTCCAAGTAATATAAAATATTGTCGTGGTGAATTTAAATACAATATATCATATATATGTGTAGTATAAAAATGCTATTTTTTTTGTTGAAGCTTAGAAAAATAATTTAAGCAGAAATGTACTACAAAAGCTGTTGTTAGTCATTATTGATATTCATCGAATTATTAGTAAGATAATGTATTTTCCTCTAAGAAAACCTTGTGACAGTCCAACTATGCAGATATAATATGTTATATTACAGTGGTCGGCAACCTACAACCCGCGGATAATTGAATTCCCCACCAAGAAAATAAAGTGATGTTTTTTTATATTAAATAAAAAATTTTATTCATCGAAAATACTGATAATTAAAAAAAAAAATCAAAATCAAGGCAGTCACTAATAAAAATATTGTTTTATATATGTTTGTTTTATAAGATATATTTGTATTTACACAAAACACATTCATATATTTCATTTTATGATGGTACAATTGTTTTTTAAAAAATTGTAATTTTTTTTAAACTTTTACCCACTTATGAAATGAAATTTTTAAAATTGAAATTTTTTACACATTCTCTCAAAAGGTTGCCGACCACTGTTATAGTACGTTAAAGAAAGGCAGATAAATTTACATATAACTGATTTCAATATTATCATCAAAGGGTAGATATATATATATATATTGTTATAAAATAGAATTGAAGCTTACCGTCCTCGAATCCACCTCCAGGTGTTGGTGCAGTGGTAACTAACAGCAGCCAGCAGCACCAAAGCCATCGCCACGAGTGACACTCCACCAGCGGCCTGGTACACGACCCACCCGTACCAAGCCCCTGAAATGATAATATTAAATGTTTTGTTATTTACTGAAGTGCCGTTATTTTCAAAATTCGTACATTATATATTGAAGTACTATATTCACAATCTCGATTCGTTTGCATAAAGTCATTTGCGTATATGTTGGACGCCTTTGGATTTGGCTTAGCGTCGTCATTTGCACGGGTCGGTCCCGAGAATATCGATGTATGAATAAAATGTTGATTTTGATTAACATAATATGGAATTCTTTGTGTTAGCTATTGAAATTGCTGTAATAGCCATTCTTGTTTTTATTTGGAAAACTATTCCATTTGAAAGAATACATGAATTTCAATTTGTTTTTTACACTGTCGATATTTCTTTTTCAATCGTAAATTTAATACATCTACTTTAGTAAGACAATTTTATAACATACGATGCGAGTTAAGGTTTAGCTGTTACTTTTTATCTTGATAAAATTTTGAATATTCTGATCGATAGAAATTTAAATAGTGCGGCTTTTGTATATAAATGAACTTGATTTAAATCATATTAAAATGTTTTTTACTTGCCTAGGTGCTTTAAGTATTCAATTAATTTATGAAATATCACGTTTTTACTCAGAAAACTATCAAGACTTTCACTGCATAAACAAAGTGTTAAAATTATGTTCGAATCCCATAATTGAATTCAATAACCAATCGCTTTTCTCACCGGCATAATTGTTCATTTTTATTTTTTATATTAATTAAGCATCCCGATAAAAGATACTTATTGGCGAGAGAAAAGTATTGGCGGTATGTGTTTTATTATATTATAGTTTTGATTGAAAAGGTAATAGAAAAACAAAGTTACAAACTAATGTGTATGACGTTATTAAATCCTATTAATTGAATAAAGAGTGTTTAAATTGGAGTTGGTGAAATAAGGGAGATAAAGGAAGAATCAGACATAATCGTACTACAATAAAATCACACGTTTCAAAAATGTTATTTACAGTGAAAAATCAATTATTGTTATGATAATAAATGTTGAAAATTGCACATAATCATATTTTAAAGAGAAAATTTTATCGAAGATATTATATTTATTTGAATCACTTTGCGATTCATTACGTAGGAGCAAATTTGGGTTCAGTTATGATCAAAATTTTACACAAAAACGGTTGAATCCAATAAAAATTAATCAGTTTATTTTCTTTATTGCGTTTGACATATTATGCACACTAGAAAACTTGTTCGTGTATTTAATAGTGTTCTTAGTTTAATTAAGTTAAATAAGTTGAGTATGAAATTAATATATACTATCATGCATTTCGATAAAAATAATATCATGTTCAAACGAATTTCTCTTTCCTATACTGAAACACTCGCGTCATACGAGATATTAGTGCAATTATAATTATGACGCAAGTGGAGTTATTTTCCAGTGATGTTATCTCGTCTACAGTTACATATTAACAAAGTTTATGCGGGCCTATATTTGTTTCTAAATAGCTTCTAATATCGTCCCTGAAAGTTTAAATATTAATGTAAAGCAGTAAACAGACGAAGGTAAACTGGCTGGGCGACCGGATACTCCCGAGGGATAAAGAATTACAGGTTTTGCTCGCAAATAATCACAGAATTGTTAGTAAAACAGAAAACTTCATATTTATTTTTCAATTAAAGCTATGATCATGTTAGCATTGACCAGAGATTTTTCTCATTAGGTTTCACGGTCATAGCTTCGGATTTTAAATATGTTAAATTGTTCAACTGTGTACAACAGGTAAATGCAAAATGCTTTCTGCTAAAACAAAAATAAAGTTTTAAAAAAAAGTCTACTAAAATAATGAGTTAAAAGAGAGAAAAATAATTTATGCCAGAAAAGTAATAAACTCTTAAAATCTATGTAAAAAAATCTTCGTTTAATATATTTTTTTTGACTATAAATAAATATAATATAGATACATAGTATATATATGTCATGCATATCCAACAATTATACTCAAAGTGCTTTGGTTTACAAAGAGTTTACGTAGTTTAGTTTTTAATATTTAAAAGAGACAATGGATGGTTGAAAAAAACATGTACGTGCTGGAATTTAAAAATGGTAGGCATATTTGTGTTTAATCCACGTTAGCTGATTGTGTTTTTTCTGTAAAAAACTAAAAATGAGTAAAACAAATATTATTTATGGAAGATTAAAGGAAACGTAAGGCTACAAAAGAGGATGAAAGTAGGTTATGTATAATATATTAAATACCCTTGACCTACATAATGTGAAAAAGTAAGAAAAATTGATAATAGTGATAAAAAAATATTTTACACAAACACAAACATAAATATATAAATTTAATGTTAATGCCTTTTGATTATAAACCTTATTCCAAGTCTTTCGCTATTTATAAATAAATTACAATTTTAACCATACCGAATTTTGATTAAGGCTTTCATAGTCAATATTTATATCGATTTTTTAATGCGTAATACTAGAAATGCCGTCAAATAATAATAAAAAAAAACGTTAGTCTTAATATAATATATTATATACACAGATATAGCATATTTTATAAATTAATTAACCGGCTTAAGAATAGTTTATAATATCATATTAATAGCTAATGAAACGTGAAAATGTTTATTGAAGATGTGTTTATTAACGCCTCATAACTTGTATTTATAAGAAGATTATCAATTTATTTCAAATCATTTCATTAAGGATATTTTCATGATTGTTTAAGATTTAACCTTAAGAAATGGATATTAATTTGAATCTTTTAGTACTTCTGTGTTTTTAATGTAGAATTTTTTATTGAAATATTAATAAAGTAAAAAGTGAACATATTTCAAAAAAAAAAAAAAATTTAGTCATCCAAACGGCCGGAAGCAGGTAGATCATTTTTACTTTTATCTTGAATGAAAAATTCATTTTACAAAAAACACTAATACGTATGTTGTACTGAACGCTGAAATAGCCAACGAAAATATTCCAAGGAAGGAGATATTAAGAACACGAATCACTCAATGTTTTCTTCTGCGTTTTTCATTAGCTTTTTTAATCACTTGGGTAATATTTCATCGTTGAGATGTAGTTGCTATATTGCATTAGAGTTTTTTTTCAGCCAATCCGACAATTATATAAGAAATCAAGAAATAAACTTGAGGTTTATAGCAAGCTGAAAACTTTACTCCGCTAAAGTATCTTGTGAAACATCTTTAAAATATAAACCATACTTATACTGTCAATTTACTATTTCAAAACTGTAAACTATTTTTTTTTCTATGCTATATTTTTTCAGTGTTAATGTTTTTATTAAGTCCAGTAGAGGTGACAAAAATGAAAATATATTTGTTGTAAATATTATAAAGAAAACAAATATCAATAATTAAATAAATTATATAACATTGCTTTGACACCAAAAAAATAAAATCTTAGACAAAATATAGATACGTGTGTTGTAGCTTGACGAAAGTCTTACCAAAAAGTTAGAAACACGTTCGAATCCTTTGAATTAAAAAAAAAAAGTTTGATTAATTTTTTTCTTTGTGTTACTTAGTTAATCATTCTTGCATGTGGTTTGTTCATTGAGATGTATATTAAACGTAATAAGAAAAAGTTTTTTTTATACTATTTGTTTATTTTAACTTAAAACAACGATGACAAAGATAATGAAATAAAAGGGTCACGAATATAAAAAAATATTTCACAGCATAATGAGTCTGGTAGGTAATGTGTCAATAATTTTTGAACTCGATTTAAGCTGCACGATTGGAAAGTTCTCTAATTTGCCTATGCATAAAACTTTATTAGTTTTGTTTTTTTAACTGTCGATGTCCATTTATTTAAAGAGATTCATTCTTATGGGTAGTAAAATTATTTTTTTTTCTATATAGTATTTAATTGTACAGGTGCTTAAAAAAGAAATCTCACCAAGAGAAAAACATTTTTATATGGGCTAGGTATAATGTAAAGTTTAAAGAAAAAAAAATTGATAAAAGTTTGAAATATAAATATCATAATTAATAAAATTGATTAGTTAATGAATGTCACAAAAGTGAGAAATCTTTGGCTAATTATACCAATACTGGGTGAATAAACATGTATGTTTCATCATCTAGATAAAAACAAATTAAAATATGTGTAACGCGAAGAGCTTACGTTTTTTTTAAATAAACCTTAATATATAAAAAAGAGGTCAGAAAGCGATTATTCTGAGAAACGCGGAAATGATTCCTTCAAAGCTTTGTGTCCTAAATCTACAGCGTGACAGTGATGTATTCTCTGTGGATCTTTTCTGCGACACGATTCTCCGTCACAGTTGGTTTTTAGTATGGCAAAAGTGGCGCAAAAAATTGTCACTTCCGTAACATTAATGTATGATTAAAGATGATTTATCATCTGAAGTGAATTTATCTAGGTTTAACGATGCTTAAAAGTTAGTATATATATATATATATCGCATTGTTTCAACTGAAATGAATTGGACACAATGTAATATATCCATATTTTTTTAAGTATGCTTGGATAAATGATATTTTTAAAATTATCAGGAATTCTATTTTAAAGATTTTTATTTATAATTGACACATGTATTCAATTTAACAATTCTTGTATTTTCTTAATTCATGAGCCGTTAAAGTTAATGTTTTATTTGTTTGTATTTTATATTTAGCAAAAAAACTCGATGCTTGACTCTCGACGGTTTAAATAAGCTATGGAGTTTTAATCGAATCCAATACTATAAAAGCTGTTTCATATAATTAGATGTAGTAAAATAAAAAAAAAAAAGTGAATAATTTCGAATATAGGACTGTTATTTACTAGAAAAATATTATATATATTGATTCCATAAAGTACATAATATTCAACTCCGCAGTACATGCTCCATTACCACCACAAATTCTTTTTACTGATTGTTTCTACAGTGCAACAAATTAAATTTTGTTTCAATATTTTGCTCACATGTTTGAAAAATATCCTCTTAATAATTGATTAAATGCTGTGTAGTTTGCAGATGATAAATATGAAAAATATATTATGAGTTGAAGTTCATTCGATTACTATGTAAACATGAAAGCCCTTTAGATGCCTTGAAATCTCCTATAGATGTAGTCTCATTAACAAAAAACAAAGACCATATAATAAGTTTTCATTTTATATGTAATTATTTATTTTCTATTATCTTCTAAGAGGTTTTGTTAATGCTTTTTTGTTAATGTTTTTTTGTCATCTATATCGTTGTAAAAAGTAGCGAAAAATCACTCCATGTTTAGAAAACAGTGTAAAACTTTTGTTAGATACATTCGAAAGCACGATATAAAATCTTTGTGATCAAAAGACTTATTTCTTCTTATTAGGGAAATAAAAATGTTCTCATAATTCTTTTTTATTGATTAAAACACAAGACATATTTGAATAATCATCAACTCATAAAAGAAATCAGCCGTCATGCATAAGAACAAGGGAAATATTAACCGTATTATTTCACTTCACGTAGATGTGAAGGCACATTATCCTTTCACGACGAGATCCACATCAATCAATTTTGACTACAAACCGTGTCAGAATTGTACCAAAAATTCTAAAACGGAAACCTTTGAACAAGTTTATGATCAGTGGTGAACGAAATTTTCAGAGCTTGTTTGTCATAAGAACAAAGCGAAATTACATATTTAAGATATCCTGGAAAATAGCTGCATTTAAAGAAAGTAAATATTTCTTGGAGCTTTTAGTAATATGCGCGATAAAAGATTTATAACTGATGACAGACACTGTTTTTAAATATAAAAAAATTTATAGAACCTTTTTTTTTTGAAGAAAGACTGAGAAAAAGCAAAACGAATACACTAATATGTTCCAAACTCAATACAATAGTTCTAACACAGAATTATTTTGCATTGGCCTTTCATGATACTGTTTCTTATACTGAACGTTTTGTGTGTACCACAAAGTTGTTTTTATTTCAACTTATAGTTTTTATATAATACAAACAGAAAATATTCACGATTTATGCCTTTCTATGGCATATGATAAATTCATACCAACAAAATAATTAGTCAAATATAAAATTTTAAAAGAACTCAATCTCTTAGAAAACACGCAAAAAAGTTTTTTGTGTTTTGAATATCAAACAGAATTAAAAATCACTTTTTGACAACTATCTTCTATATGTTTAAGTTAAATAACGCGGTGAATAATTCAATGATCAACAATTATAAATTAGTATTTCTATAGACAATATTTTCACGATTTATTTTGGTTGTAAACTAAAATTATTTTCAAAGAACTAAAAACCGAAATAAAAAACTACGAAATGTTGTACATGATTTCTTTGACTCCAAGAAACTTTCTTAGTGATAAAAAATTAATACCTTTTTTGGATGCTGCCAAAAAAGCAGTAAATTTTATAAAATGCCTTTTTTCCAGATATCATGAGTAATGAATGTATCGGGGTTTCTTCATACTAAAAAAGATTTTTCTCTTATAAAAGTCAATATGTTAGAAGTTTTTTATAATATGTTCAAGACGTATTTTATAGGCCAAAAAACATAAATTTATAGGTAAAATATTTCAAACAATATTTTTCTCTCTGCTTGAAATTAGACTTATTTAGCCAAAAAAAATATATTTCCATGGAGATTTTTTCTGTTGTGGTGCTAAAAAAAATTATTATCTCATTTTACGGTAAACAGTTCAATTGGATTTCCAATAAATTATATTGCCGGTTTTACTTCTATATATTTAACTGATATTCGAAGCTCGAATCTCGATTAACTCCTCACTGACTGTTTGCAATCATCTCTCGATTGTACCAACTTGATACCCCACTTTTATGTCTTTTATTTTAAATCGGGCGTCTGTTAATAATAACAATGAGTTTTTTCTTTTGTTTCTCTAAAGGTCTCACAAGTGAAAGTGACTCGAGCCTATGTTCGAGGAAGGCAAATGAAACATAATATAGACTTGGAGTCAAATATATATTTCATTAATAAACGAGGACATTTTGTCTTTGTGTCTCAAGAAAGTGCTTTGAGTGTTTCGTCGTTTGGTCAAAATAAAACGTTTTTAAGGTTGAAAGCTATGCAAGATAGCATGGTTTCTTTCAAGATCTCAGTTTTAATGAATACTGAAATATAAAACGAAATTTATTAAGTAAGATCTATAAATGTTTATCATGACGAAAAATCAAGAAATTATTCTGATATAAAATTCGTTATAAAGAAAGTTAAATCATTATTAATTATTGAATGAAAACATAATATTTGATTCAGGCTTCAATTAAACCAACATAATTTATTTCTTTGTGTGTGCATCAATTACGGTAATGTGGTGACTTATTTTTTTAGTTGTGTAAGTTTTCATGATAAATTTGTAATAAAATCAAATTCTACGATATTGAAATAAATTTTGTACGAAATAAGAATAAATAGAAAACGTTGATGTAATTAAATTTGATACAAATCAAAATATTTTTTATGGCGTTATTGCCAATATATCATTATACATTTAATATTTACATACAAAAATCGGATTTTTCACTATTTGAGAGGAAAAAGCCTTGATATTAATATTAACTACACACTAAAATCATTTAATCCCTTATGTCAAAATAAAAATCATGCCAAAATCGACGTATAGATGACGCTAAGCTTACTATTTTATTACGGTTGATTTCCAGTTTTTAATTTTGACAAAGTCAGTATGCCATTTTCTATTGGAGTTTTGTACTATAAAATAAAGACGTGTCAATTATTAGACAAATAAAAGCCACCGATACCTCAGTGTTAGTTGTAGTCAGAACATCATGCCTGACAATTGTTCATTTTACTAAAATGCCTGAAATCAATTAATAAACACAATTCAGTAAAAATTTTGTGCTTAATAACGACTCAGAAGGTAATAATATTTTATTGTCAGCAAAGAAATAACGTATAAATCAAAGTATAAGATTTTTATTATAACGCTAGTCTGAACGCTAAATCAATTATGCTATCTTCAGTTAAATATAATAATTTGTTACTTGACATTAAGCGTAATATTTTAATTCTATAACGGAGAACGAAATCCTGGGTCATTAGTCACGGCAATTATTATGAACGTTCATTAGGGCGGTCTTCAATAATATTTTCTAAGGACTGTTGAGCGTTTAATTCGTCGTATGCGGTAAGAATTTTAATTGATCAATTTTTGATACCTATCTGATATATTTTATCTAATATTTACGGATATTTCAACCATTAGCGATCGAATTTTAGTGTAAAAAAGGTATTATATGTTTCATATTTTCTTTTTTACTTGATGAATATTCTACAGAACTTTAATTTTAAGAAAAATGATTAAGCATTAAGAGAACATGATAATTGCAATTGAACAATATTATATTAGTTCACGTGGTTTCCGTAGGTATATATATATAACTATACTAACATACAATACGAAGTATATCGACTTGAAGTCTTACTCAAGAGAAATTATTTTACAAGACATGCTTGTTGTTTATTCTCGCATGTTTTTTCAGATATTTTAAGGAAAAATTTATGCCGCATTGCCACTGGAGACATTGGTTTCATCTTTTGACATCTTCTGGCATTCTATCACATGTATGCAACGGAGCTGTCACGTCTTCAACAATTCAAATTATCAGTAGGCTATAGGTTTATTGGATAAGTTGTATGTGAGTCGCACTTGTTTTTAAGATCGGATAGGTGGAAGAGAATTTTAATCATCATATTCAGAAAATAAATGTACGAAACAAACTACAATATATGACGTAAAAGTGTACATAAAAGCTTACTTAATATACAAACCACATGGTGTCCGTATGCTTTACACGGGAAGCGAAAATAGTTAAGAAAGATGAAATATAAGAAGTATATTTCATCTATCGTATTTTCGCACAGAAAAAGATTTCATTTTTTAAAAATAATTTTGCAATTGTATTTTTAATGTTATTTTTCATATTTATTGCTAATCTGATGGAGAGTTGATAAGAATTTTCTAAATTGAAATACATCTACTCTCGTTTAATACAAAGATATTTAAAAGGTGACAAATAAACTTTCAGTCGATCGGTCCCACATTTCACAGGTAAAAAACTTTTATCACTAACCATGCCAAAGTAATGTCTCTCTAGAGAAGAGCCTTCAATATCTTGAATGCTAAAGTTTTCACGAAACTTTCCTTTTCAAAAAGGCACATTTTAACAAAAAAATTGTCGAAAAAATTTCGTTACCATGAAAATGAATTAAATTTTTATATTATTATCTACCGACGAATTAAGTAACTTAACTTTAAAAAAAAACATTTCATATTCATTGTCTTTTTTAGCAGTCGTGGGTTTGCAAATATTATAAACCATAAAAACGAGGCTTCCCGAGCTTTTTTTGCCAAAGGTGACGATTTTTTGTGTTAATATAGTTGCAACCAATTTATATATGATCGGTTTTGTATTGATGCTACCTTTCGGTTTCGGTAAAATTTCTATACGATCCATGACTGAATAACTTAAAGAAGAATGATTTCATTAGAGTAAAGATTTTTTTCTCATGTTATAATGAAACAACAAATTTTTTTTTTCAAAATTTAAATTTAAATTAAAAAAAATTACTTGTGTGTTGGTGGACTTTTTAACCAAGTCTATTTCCTAGCGAGAAGAATAAATAATGGAAACTCGATGATTTTTTAGATAGTGAATTAGAAATTTTACTTTTAAGATTGCAAAGAACACCGGTGACAAATAAAATAAATGATTTTTTGCTGGGTTTAAAAGAAACATGCAATAATTATCTATTTTTTTTTTATTATTTGAATTTATTCTGTCATTTGCTACGCAACAGTTAAACATTAAACATTTTGTATAAAAAGGTATGTACGCTTTATTTTATGGCAGTATTTATTAAAGCCATTGTTGACCGACGTGGAAAATTTTGTGACATCTTTTATTTGTAGAATGAAATAAAACAGATGTCGTTGATATCTACAAGTCAATGAACTCAATAAAGAAAGCCCAAAAGAACCAACGGCGTAGTGATGTGTTTTCAGCTTGTACTCGAAAGAATTAATAAAAATAATTTAATACATTTGTGCTTATGCCCACTTTTGATGAGCTTTTTGGATTTTGTGAATTTTTTGAATATAGTGTTAACTGATCTATTGTTGAGTATCATTGTTTATTCCTGATTTTAAACAATCCCTATATATATTAAGAAATATTTGTTCTAATAAGGTACACAAATTCCTTTTTTATGCTTCCTTCGTCAAAAATATTATAAACTTGTCTCAAACATATTTTTTGCCGAACGTTTGTGATTCCACTTAGAAATACAGAAGTATCTTAAAAATACTAACACTGAAAATAGAGCAAAATCTAGGAGGACAATAAAAAATATTGTAAAATTAATTCTTTCGTAAATTTAATTATGGAAGTAGATCGTATATGAAAGCGTGGATTAATATCATAAAATTAAAATGACCAGATTGTAAATTTAACGAATTTTGCATGAGATAAAAATCCATTTTCTTTTCCTCATTAATTTAATTTCAAAAAGAGTTCATTAGCCTTGCCATAATAAACTAAGAAATATACTTATCCGCAAAAATAACAACGCATTTAACTTCCAGAGCTAATTAATTAAAGCACCGCCACAACCATTATATTGTAAAAGTCATAAAAATCTGAAAGCATTCTTCGCAAGGAATTTTTGAAGCAGAAACATTTTAACTGGCATAGTGAAAATTTTTGAATGCTATCAGCAAAGTTAATGAAAATTATTAATATTTGATTGGCCAGCAATGTTTCTACAGTTGAAAGTTATTGTTGGCTGAGATAATTTTCATTTAAATAACCAAACTGTAGAAAGTATGCGTAAATTTTATGTAGCTAATCCAATTCCAATTATTTTATTATTGCAAAAAATACGTGTCTGGTTGTAGTAAATAGTGATTACAATTTTGACATTGAAGTTATAATAAATGAACTGTAGAAAAAAGTGCGAATTCAGTATCTGTATTTATTGAACATAGGAAAAGAAGAGTGAGTCACAATATCAGATAAGAAAATTCAAAATCAGCTTATTAAAAAAAAAATAGGATTTTTTATTGACTTTCAAACCAAAATTTTATCTGACAAATGAGAAACCAAATATTTTTTTCCATTCAGTATAGAGAAACAAGATTATAAGGATAATTTGCACAAATTCACAAAAATTTAAAAAATGAAAGTATTTAACATTTTTGGATAATAATATGAATATTATATTTAAAAATGAATATTTTATTGAAATTTTAAGCCTGATTTTATCCATCAATCGTTATAGAGAGTGTTGACTATGGATATTTAATGATAAAGCTTTTGCTAGTAAATTTTAAATTACAAAGTGTACAAAATTATGTGAAGAATTGTATAACATGATATTTTTTTAGAAAAAAGGCTGCAATATGTATGTATGTGGCTGTATGTGTAAAACTTTTCAATGATCAAAAATTATATACATTAATAAATCTATATAGAAATTAAAAATAAGCATAAACACATCGGAAAAATAAATGAGTAAGAAGGCTCTTCATGTTTTTGTATGCTCATAATTTTTAGATAAAACAGATAGCAGTGCTTAATTAATTTGGAATATTGATATTCAAATTTTTTTTAAATAAAAGTGTCGAGCTTTTTAAAAATGCCAATGTGATGAACGTACACCGTTAATAATCAAATTTAATGAAAATTCACAATATCGTTGGCGAAAATTTTCATTTCTTTAGCAAAATATTTACTTGTTTATTTAGAAAATTTCGTTATCAGGTAACGGTGGATTATTATTATGGAAATCATAGCCTCAGTTTTTGGAATATTTTAGCAAAACAAGATAGTCTGAAGAGTAAAATGTTTATTTAACTTTGAGGGTGTTATTCATTTAACTATTGGTTAAAATTGAAGATTAGAATTTTAAAGCGATGAATCTTTTTTCATCACAAGAAATACTGAATAGTTTTTTTAAAAATACGTTATGGTTAATAGAATAAAATATTTTAGAATTGAATATATGTATATATTTCTCAGTATTATTATACATGTAACCGTTTTCTATATCAAACAGATAATATTTCAGTGTTTTAAATTTTACGGATAGCAAATTGAAATCCAGGATTATAAGTTGTTATAAATACCCTGAAGATATATAAATATAATATTCTATAAATAATCAACTACAGAAAATTTCTCGACTTCATATTCCCCGCAGAAAATTGAAAGTACAAAAACAGTGCGCTTATAAGACAACATCTAGAAGTAATTTACATTATATTTTGTCCGATGGATGTGGCCTTGACACCGACTACGCTAAGCCTTGACTTCTCTGTACGAAATCGCTCTCTACGTGAGATCCTGGCATATGGGTAATAAAACTTTGGACGCAAACATAAGGATCAGTTATTTTACAAGATAAAATACAATAATTTGTACATGTTTGTTGATATTTTTTGTTATAATAATCAAGAAAATAAATATTTATAAATAAAGTTTACGTAATGTAAACATATGAATCGAAAACTTGGCATAATAATAAATATTAGTAAAATATAGGAAGAAGTTTCAAAATACGCCAGTAGAAATGATTGAATCCATAGTAAGAGACTTCAGTACTAAAATAATATATCAATAGTGATTTCGTATTTCATCTAACATACTGGTCATTTTTAAGGTGTTAACTGTCACTTCTTGATGGAAAGTATCATGGTGGAAAGATCAGTTGATAATGCTCGCGATGAGCGAAACCGGTCCTGATCAAAAATATATTGTGGAAATAAGTACTAAAAAATGTGTTTTTATTATTTAAAATAACAAACTGATATAAAAAAAAGAAGTAAAAAGTAGAAAAAATAACGGCTAATTGGAATTCATAACATCAAAAGCCAAGTGAAACAATAATAATCAAGATAATTTAATATAATGCTAAATTGCGGAATCGATTAAAAGTACAGCTTTTGTAACATTTTATCATCATTTTGATGGCGTCACTTTTACTTATTAAATACAAAGTAAATAGATAACTATATATATAAAATTTGGTTTGTTGTGACTTTATAAATACCGATATTTAATACTTAAAAAATAGTATTTTTTTAACGAAAACTTCAATCATCATTTGATGATGGGTCCTTTTAATGTTATTTAATTGCAGTTCAAAATTTAATAATTATCTATTGAAGCAGTATTAAAAAACTTCCTTTAGGTTTATGTCATTAACAACAAATGTATTGGTGTATTTGACATGTTCATCAAAGACTTTGAATGATTGATTGTTTTATTTCCGTTTCATAGCAGGAAATGATAACAATATGTTATTTCGTCACATAGAAAGTTAAAAAAAATAATTTATTTGTTACTACAGTATGGTTATCGCAAAAAAAGAGACTGCAAAAAGCCTTGAATTCAAAATACAGAAATCTCATTACAGTTGTTATATGTTATTTTTCAAATATAAAATTGACTTGTTAAAATCATAAATAATCTATATTTTTTTCAACCAAACACAGCTATAATAGGAAGAGAAAAAAACACTATATCAAGTATTTCTCTATGTTTTGAACGATATTTAATGAGACAGTTTTGTTGAGTATTGTTCATTTCAGTAGCTCATCGTCCTGAGTGCCGTTTGACGAATTGATTTTCCAATCGATTTATGGATTTCTATTCAAAAGCATCGGGGCTTGAGATTTTTCTAAATTTATTAATGCATATCCCATTTTCAAGCTGAGATGAAGAAAAAGCAATAAGCTAACCACTTTTCCAATCTCCGACCAATCTTTTTGTAGAAAGAAGTTAAGCACCCTATGAACAAAGAGATCATGTAGAAAAAAACGATTTCCGTGAGGATTTATGTTTATTATATTATTTTCCATTTTAAGAGAACACATTGCAAGAAACATACTTACTTTCTATAAAAATTTTATAGTTTTCGTAAATATATATGTATTTGAGATGAAAAAACAAATTATTTACATATATGTAATTTGAATATACATGTTCATAGTATATGAATATGAAGCAAAGGAATGATATAAATTTGTGTTTTTTTATATTACACATTGAAGGCTATGTTATTTTCAAAAAATACAACTCCTGTCAAAAGCTTCAGTGGCAGTTTTAATATTCATGACGTTTTTTTGATTAACAAACGTATATTGTAACAACTTATTTTTCAATAATTTAAAGATATCAAATACATTTGATAAAAATTGTGTCTTTTGAATGCCACTTTTACGAATTCTTGATTTCATAATTACTCTTTATTCATTCAGTAATAATAATTTGGTTCAATATCTTTCGTACACAAATTGTTTTTTACGAGATACTGAACATTAAGATACTTCATTACAACTTATGCCAGAATATATTTCTCAATGAAAGTGTAGTAAACCAAGAAAATTTTATAGGAAAGCAAAATTAATTATCAAAACATTAATATCTTGAAAACGAAACTTTCAACTAGCGAATAATCGCAATCTTTTTGAGACACATTGCCTTGGAACGTAACAATTGAACGCAAAATAAGAATTTAGTATGACCCAACTAATACATAATCAAACATCGAATGTAAATTTTGCGATGTTACACTTTGCTATGGCATGTGCGATTTGAACATGCTTGAATATTTCATATTTTTTAGCAATGGCATGTATGTTACAATGTGTATTCGTACCACATTCATATTATTTGAAAACTAACGACGTAAAAAAAAAATTATTGATCACGTTTCATAACTTTTGTGATAGAATTCGGTGAATATTCACTGAAAAAAATTGAACTTCAAAAAAACAAATGAATATATAATGGCTATGAGATTTTAGTTAAGTTTACTAAATAAGTAATACATTTGATAATAATAGAATAAATATGTTTCATATCATAAATAATAATAGAATCAATATATGTAAATCCAAAAATATTAATATTTATCTTGTCACTGTGTTATAAATAATATTAAAAAAATTATACAAATATTTGAATCAAATCAATCGAAATAAATGTTTCGTTACATATAAATTTACGTGAGGGATATTTACTTTAAAAAATATTATAATGAATCAAAACATTTCGAATAATATTGCTACAGTATTATTTTATCACTAAAAATCCATTAATGTTTATTTAATTACACAGTTGAGTGACAGAGGTTATTTTATGTAGTAAAAATGGATATTATAAACAAATATTTACGAAAAAATGAAACATTTTCGTATTTATAAAAATGGGAAAATATTATTACAAATTCTCTGTTGAAATGTAAGAAATCTGTTAATGTACATGCGTCGTGTAGTGTAATATTTTATAATATGGGTTGACTCGTTATTGTTTTGATTCAATCAAATATTTTTTTGGGTCTCATTTTGCGGTGCCTCTTCTTAGATAAGAAAACTTAGTTTTATTTCTAAAATGCGGAAGATTTTTTAAAATATTGATATAATTAAGGATTTAAAGTAAATTCTTTGTGAAAGATATATTTTATGTAATGAAAGCATATTGTTATTTTCAAGAATGAAGTAGGATTTATTTTTATTAATTTTTAATTAATAAATTTGAGTGATTGTTTATTTTGATGCGAGCAATATAGGAAAATTTGAATTTTATTAAAAAAAACACGGACGGTACTTAAAAACTTTGTTCTATAAAAAAGCTCTCGTGAGACTCATTTGAAACAATTAATTAATACATTATTCCAACATTTCATTTCTACAGTACATATAATCGTAATTTATACAAATATGCATAGCAATTATACACTGTTTAAATACCATAAGTGTAAACGGAAGCTTCTACGCCACAAGCTCTACCGTCGTAGCATGCCCAATGTAATTCACTCGCCTATATACCATAAAAATACCGAGAACAAAATATCTTATAAATTATATTATAATATTATATTATACTATAATATACCTTTTAATATTTCATAAATATTATATATCAACTAAGTATTAACACATGGTAACGTACAATTAGTGTGTACAATTTTAATTATTTTTATTATTAATTGTAGTGGAAAACATTTCGAAGAATGATAAAACAATTTGTTGAAGAATTTCCTGCAAAAAAGGAAATGAAAGTAATGACATTATTATATGTCAAGATTTTTACTTTGTGAAATAACTTAATAAATGTGTAATTTATTTTTCAGCTGAAGAAATTAATAAGAGCAAACGCGCTTGTGATTCAAGTGAACTATGACATATCACTTGCTCAGATTTCCTCCAAATTTTTTTTCTGCGTCATTAAAATGAGCAAAATGTCTTGCCGGTATAAGCGTTTAAAACTCCGTCGGAGATTTCGTCGGAGAATTCCTTCAAGACATTTGTTATTTTACAGACGTTTTATGAGAACTTAATGAATGTTTACTAAAATTATGAAAATACGCTCCTGTTTTGTAATTAATTTTTAAAAGTTAAGTAGATTGCGAAAAAATAATTGATAAATGGGTAAATTTTCTCAAAGCTTAATATTATCAATATATACTTTTGGCTTGTTTTTGAAGTTTGTCCAATTCATGACGCTGTAGTTGTAGCTATACATTTAAATATTTTAGTATTTAATCGGCTACTTAGAAATTTTTCTGAATACATAATTAAATTTTTTTGATACTCTATCTAAAAAAGATTTTTAAATTAAAAGAGCAGATATCACCTCAAGGAAACAAAAAAATATATTTTGATGTACATTGTTTTGAATACTGCGATATATGACATCAAATATTTTTTGAATTCATGTGTATGCATTAAGACTAAAAAAGTGTTAATTACATGTATTAATTTATTTTGCTCCATTAAGTAGTAAGTGTGGGTTATTTTAGTCATTAAAATTTCCCACTTCTTTCTTCCTTATTGATTGTTCAGAGCTCCTAATGGATTATTGATTTACCATAATTGTAATTGTAATTCTTAAGTGATTGTGAACATTTCATTTTTATACTAATTTACTTTATTTGTATCAATGTTGTATGATTTTATGTAAATTGTTTCCTAGTTCTTGAACCCATGGTTTTGTACACCTGCTACCTTTAACTCAAATTAATTTTTTGTTTTGTATAAATAGACTTGTTTGTAAATTGTATTCTATCAGTTGATAATGCTCGCGATGAGCGAAACCGGTCCTGATCAAAAATATATTATGGAAATAAGTACTAAAAAAATGTGTTTTTATTATTTAAAATATCATGTCTTTCCATCAAGAAGTGACAGTTAACACACTGATCATCCTCTAGGTGATTTTTTTTGTTTTTTGAGAGATTACTTTCTACGCTAAAAAGCTTTGCTTCTGTGTATTATACATACTACTTTTTTAATTGAAACTTTCGTATTCATAGCCTTGCTTGTTATTGTATCAGTTGATTATCCTCGAAATATGCAATGAGCGAAACTGGTTCTTGTCATAAATGTATTCTAGAAATAGTACAAAAAGGTGAGTTTTAATTTTATGAAAAAATAACGGCTTTCCACCAAAAACCGTCAACTCTTTAAAATGCCTATTTTTTAAAATTTTCTATCGGCTTCACGAGAGAATTTTTAATTTGTTAGACTTATCCTAACCAAAGTTAAGGTGCATGTAAGATTTTCCCTACTATTTCATATTCACAAGAAGTTTGTTTACGTTCTCCGTTGAACATTTCGATTAAACTGAGTATGGTTACGATATAATCTCAGTTAGTTGTATACGATGCTGTGTTGTGAATTTTAATGCCTTTCGAATTGACACTTTTACTTCCGATTCGTCAGACGCCGGATGTGGCACGATGCGACGGCGTCTGTCGCGTTAACTGGCGAATAGTTTCATTATGAATCTGTTAAAATTCAATTATGATAAACAGTAGTCTATTTTGATATTGAAAAAGACGCGTTGAATGTTTTAATGGACTGAATTATGTTATGTTTGTTTTCGAAAATCAATTGCAGCTTTTTCTAATTTTAAACGATTGATTTAAGTTTATTTTTAAAATTTTTTGCTTACTAACAGATTTTCATAAAAAGTTTTTGGTATGATTGATTTTTATGAATTACATTAATAATATTATTAGTAAATCGCTCAATTTTATCAGAGACGCTAAATATTCGAGCTTTTCTTAGGGAAAGTATAGTATGGAAATAAATTTTTATCAAATTAAAAAAAAATATAAACGATGTTGATGAATATATATTCATCTCGTTGGCGGGGCAGATACGACAACTTCTTTTAAATCAAGAGTGAATTGTATAAAAATCCAACATATTTTTCCCTCACCCCGCTTTTATTTTTTTGTTACATCCAAAGTAAGCGTGAAGTTGGTTGTGAAATGACATGAATTCATTGTGACTTATCGAGGTGATTTTCCAGTCGGATTTCACAGGCTTGAAACAGATAGTTTTGTTGCTGATGTAAGTAAAAGCCAAAGAATAAAAATAGGAATATATGATATTTTTTATTTTTCGATGAATATTTTACGCGTAGTTTGAAAAAGAGCTTTATAGTCCGGACTTGAGAATTTGCTCATGTATGACGTATCTTTGTCCTTGTACAAAGTATGGGCATGGATACTCAAATTCGTCAACAATATTTAAGTAAAAAATTCATTCTCCGACTAACTAAAATAATTTCTGTGAATTCATTGGTTTCATGTGAAGGTTTATTAGAAACATATGTTAATCAAGACTACAGTATACAACAATAGTGTCAAAAAGTTATTAATCATGTTTCAATATCGTTCTCCACCAGTAACCGTTATGTAACGTTAATCTTAAAACAATAGAGACTAAAGATTCCTCCCAAAAATATAGCGTACACTTTTAATGGATTAAAACGAAACTGATAAATAACTAAAAGTTTTTTTTACTGCACAAAGCTCAATATTTTATCTATGAATGCATTTTTATACGTAAATAGAAATAAATAGTCTTGGGGTAGAAACCTCTATGTCAATTAAATTTGAAATAAATGTAACTTTATGCATTATTCTTCACAAAATTGTTTTCATAAGTATATTTACTGAGTATGGTATCGAATTCAGGTTGATAGATTGTTTTGAGCATTTTCTGGGATCCAGGCTTGGACTTCTCTGTTAAATAATCTTTTTCCTCAAAATCAATCACTAAACATTAGTTTAATAATATGTTTTGATGGCAAATTATTTAAACTCAAAATTTTCCGAAAAATCGTCACGATGGTTTATCATTGACACTAATAAAACATTTTTATCAAGAAAACACTCTGGAATATCAAATATTTTTCCGTTAAAAGTTGTCGAATACTTCTAAATATGAACTTTAGAAAATTTTATTTAGAGTATAATAGCGATCAAAAAACAGTAATATTTTAATTTATGATATCGATTGAAGGCGCTTGATGGAATTTCAATATCAAATTTGAATTGTTACAACTTTGCACGATTCAACATGTTTTGAACATTCAGTTCTGTTGCATCCGTGTGATAGAATGCCTGAAAATACCGAAAGGCGAAACCCGGGTCGTTAGTGACAAAACTTGTGGAATCGTACAAACTTGTAATAACTCAAATTTGTAGTAATATTCTTAGAAAACTATCTGTATTTGTTTTATATGAGAGTCAAGTTGCAAAAAATAATTTTTTAGACTATCATTACTCATATTTTTTTAACCTTTTTTTATATAAATAGTTTACGAAGATAAATACTCTTTGTAGATTACGTTAATTATTTCAAAATAAAATTAGAAAATCATCTATTATTCTTGAATAACATCACACAGTTACTGTTTTTTATTAATTCTTCTGTGTTTATTATTGTCTTTGTGTAAAATAGTGAATTTTTAAAACAGTTAAATGAATTTGGGTATTGGTATTCAAAATGTTTCCATTTTGAACGAACCTGTTTTTTGACTGAACCCGTATTTCAAAAATGCTGTATAGTCTGACCATGACCTATTTAACGAAAGACAATAAACTTTTTACTACCAAACGCTCGATAGGCCCAAAAGTTTCAACATTGGGGAACATTACAACCTGAATAATAAATATCTCTGAATTCGTGTAGAATATAAAGTTCAGTCAAGAAAACTGGGATAATTGTTTATAATTGAAGACGTAATATTGACGTATAAATATCAAACTGCACTTTTCGTTTTTCAACTAAAATCCTTTTTTATTACTTTTCACCTATTTTTCGATGTGTGCAAATCAATACTTGTTTTCACTAAAAATGTACTTTTTCGAAGAATTTCTCGCAAAAAATACTCAAAATCTATGTACAGTGGAACCTCGATCAAATGTTCTCGCATAATACGTTTTCCCGGATGGAACGCTTATTTTTTATAGTCCCGTCAAACTCCCATAAGAACAATTTTAAATAATCCTGCATTGACCGTTTCCCGATTCCCTGATTTTCTCGATAAGCCGTCTAAATATTTTGGTCCCGTCACAAATATTATCCCGTTTGACCGTTTTTATTGCATATTTCTCCGTATCTCGGCAAGCAAGTTTGACACAGCCGAGTGCAAGTGTTATGTCTAGACATGTTGGAATCCGCTGTACATGTTAGACGTAACGCATTGGACGCATGTGCTATTTTTTGAGTTGAAATCCACCACACGCGTGTTATTGTTTATGATGCAAATGTAGAGTTGTTTAAAATTCATGGTAATAATGATTCCTGTACATACAAATTTTTAGTCACAAGCTTAGTAACAAGTCTTTGTTCCGATTAAAGTGCCAAATAACAAAGTAGCAAACGAACATAAAGGACTTTTTTAAAAAATAAACTTTATATACAGTATGTACAAGTAACTAATAAATCAATATTTTTTACGATTTTACTTGTTTATTATTACTTAAAGCTTTCCCGGTGAATGCGTTTCCCGCAATTACCGTTATTTTTCAGGGTCCTTGGAAAACGTAAAATCGAGGTTTCACTGTATTTAATAAGCTTCGGGCAGTTATATACATTGATCAGATGGTAATCGGACATCAATCTTAGAAAAATAGATTTATTGGCCAAGGGAAGCGGAAACAAGAAATTTACATTCTAGACCCAGAAAAGTAAAATTTAATTAAACCCTAATCTTTTTGATCAATTGATATCTATTGTAAAAACATCACATAATAATGTGTTTTACAGTCAAAAGAAGAAGACGAATATTCTTATAATTAATCTTTGATTTATCTAAATACATTAAAATTTTAAAGATTGTTCATATTTATTTATTTTTCGAAGACGTCTTTCATATTTTTCTTAGAGAAATTGTTTTTTATTTCTTTGAGAACAGTCTTAAAAGCAAACGAGAATATGTGACACAAGAAAATTTACGGCAAAAGAAAAGGACTATTTTTTATAAGAGGCCATTTTGCGTGGGACATTATAAAATACAGGATGCAGTTTACATTCATTCCATCCACATAGAATTCGAGACGCTGAACAGAAGAGCTTATGTCTGCAAAGTGGTATTACTTTAATATTTTAAAATGAATAAGAAGCCAAAATAATGTTCAAAGTGAGAAACTTTGAAATTTGACTTATATTACTAAAATAGTAATATTCTATTCAAGTTGTATTTTGTGCAGTTTTCAAGGCAAAAATTGTTCAATACAATTTTTCATCGTTTCATAATTTAAATTTACCTAGCCATCTTTTAACAGAAATTAACCTTAAAAAGAAATTAAGTTTGAATATATGTATGACATGGAAATTTTACTTAAAGTATAAATTGAATTTGATTACCATAGAAATGTGAAATTTTCGCGTTGCGTACACAGGCAAAATATTCTCAAGTGTTTTATTTTATCATTTTTAAATTTAAATAGAAATAGTCTACATGCAAAGTGTTATACTTAAAAAAATAAATATAATATTACTTATTGTGTTCGCATGTCAATTTATTTATTCGTAAAAGAGTCACCATATATCGATAGCATATGATAAAAGATAACTTTTTTAATTAAACCGTTTTATGTAAAAGTGTAAAATAACAGCTCCCTACTAATAAAAAGTTTGTAACGCCTTAGCGCTACATATTTGGAAAGTTATAAAATTCGTATGACAACAACTCGAAAAGAAATTCCATCACAATTACCAGATTTACAGTAAAAATATTTTAATATTCAATTTCCGAAAATTGATTAAGTGCGAAGATCAGAGCTCAACTCCACCATCGGATAAGTACTGTAATGTTTTAAACACGTTAAAGCTCGAGTAGACATTTTGGCCGACAGAATTGAATATTTTTCAAATACCAGTGTATTATTTATTTGGTATATACACTTAAAAAAATACAAATTATAAGTGATATTGATTATGCAACATTAAAATATCTAAATATTTAATGTTGGAAATTAAAGACATAAGCAACAAAACAAAGGATAGCAAGAAAGTCAACCAAGCGAGCTCATAAAAAATCTACTTTAATACATTAAAAATAGTATTCGCCTTAACTCACTTTCGTCCACATAGAATATATCGACATCCGAAGCAAAACTGTTGAACATTGTTAATGTTCTTACCACCGGTATCCTCTTTGGCAGACTGGTTCTACATTTTGAAAGAACAAACAATAAATGTCCAGTATTTTTCAAAAAAATATCCGGAACATACAATTCGATATTATTGAGGATGGCAGAATTCTCATTTTGGTCTCAAATGAGTCGAAAGAAATATGTGACTAGATACGAGAAATAGTTCGAATTTTCAAACTATTAAAAGTGAGCATACCTAAATGAAAGTCAGTTGGCTAAAACCACATATAGTACCGAAAAACTATTATTTATTATATTTAAAAAAAATCCCTACACCCATATCTTTAGTTTTATATTTAAATATATGAAAACGTGTATAAAGCAATTAATCTCCACGGTCTTTAGAAATATAAACAACGAAGGCTTTTCGCAATGTTCTTCATTATTTTTAATTCTGGTTTTTACAAAGGGGCGATGTGATTATTAAAAAAATACGCCTTCACAAGAATCTTTTGCCTTGAGTTGCTCGCGCACAGCGGTTTTTTCACAAATATTTTAGGTCTAACAAAAATACCAGAAAAAGATAAAAGTTCAATGACGTAATGAACTTTCCAAATGAAAAAATGTGATTGATAAGGGGATATTTTTCAATGTACATTATAAAAGCCAAAAAATTTAATAGGAATACTAGAAGTTTAAAATATCTCATATTTTCTTAAGAATTGTGAAAAGCTTTCTAAAAATAATGAAGATTTTTTAAGTTCTAGTGTAATATACAGTTATTGATAATTAAAATAAATTTTATTGAAAAATAGGCGAAGAAAATGAATGGAGAGCAATTTTTTATATTGTAAAAATATGATTAATTCTTAAAATAAATCAATGGATTTGTTGAAAAATTACAAAGATCAAGTTCTAATTATTTTGGTTCATTTATCAATTTGAAGTATTTATAGTGTCACGTGTGTTTAAATAAAAATGTCAAATACTCTCAAAATTAGAAATGTATTAGATTTTTCATATACGATGAAATATTTGTTTTTGAATACAAGGAAATATAATCAGAATTTTTTTGCTTTTATAATCGGATACTCTAGAAATTTTTGTGTTTGGCAAAGTTTTGTTACTTATTTGATGTTTCTATTTATGAAAAATACATATGAGCAGAAGTATAAAAAACTCTTCTGAAAATCTTTAATATCATGGAATTTTTTTTTAATAATACTTTAAATATTAAACTGAAAAAAATGCTCTCACAAGAGTTTTTGTGTTTGGGAATTTTGATCCTAATGACAAACTGAGAAAAATAGAAAAAGTTTACATCTATATATATATAGAGCTATAACTTTGAAAAAAAAACATTCTCATTAGATTAAAAATATACCATTGTACGTTCAGAGATTTGAATCTATTATCTAGGCAAAAAAATAATGATCACCCTTTAGCGCTGACTACAAAATATTATGAAGCAAATAAAATATATTTTTAAATATAATATTTTATGAAAGATGTTTGCTGAAAGGTAAGACTATAAGTATTATATATTGATCAACATAATCTTCCTAGAAAGGAAAAAATAAAATGTGTTAATTTGTTCACATGTCATTCATATTTTTGCCTTGAAAACGAATCAACAAGAAAAATGTTGAATTTCATTAGTCTTAAAAACAAAATTTCCGCTGTAGGGAGCACGCCGACGACGCCATAATAATAAGTCTCACAGATTTGCAGGCGGTACTATTTGTCGTTTCTCATCACGTACGAATTCGATAAACTACAACTTTTTCAAAGTCGTATGCGGTAGAAATATTGAAATATAATTTTTCCTCGAACCAAATTGACCAAACAAGAACAGAACTTTTCACTGTCCTTTATAAAAACAGCAACAGAATATTAAAGCAAAAGCTATTACACTGAGAAATATTTGGGAAACTTTTTGTTTTTGGATAATTCAACTTCGTTTAAAAATTAATTACTTTTTTTTATAGAATATTTTTAGAGTTGATTAATATAAAAAAAAGTTAACACGATGGAAAACTCTCCTTCCTTTTTTGGAAGTGTACTCAACTAATGATCTACGTTGTGATAGACTTATATGACTGAATGTGTTCAAAAATATCTAAAACAAAAATAATTGTTTGAAAATCAACATCTAAAGTTATATTAAAAAAAAAAAAACAATCTTGAATGTAAATGCCCTCTAAATGGCACTGTAAAACTGAATAGAATACTTCAAACCACATATTAAGCAGAGTAGTCACTAACGAAAAAATCTAGATTTTTAAAGATATTGCTTTACTATGACGCGTGGCTTGCCAGCTTGGCTAAAAAAATGGTTTACTTTTACACAATGAAATAAATATTCAATTTAAATTCAAAAAGTTTACATGTTGCAATAAATGCATTATACGCCAAAGCTTTTCTACATATACTTTCAAATTATTCCGTTGCAACCATTGCAGAAGTAAGTTTCTGGTGGAGTAAATATGGTTTTTTTGAGGTGTAATAAGTACGTCATCATGTAAATATAATTTTACAAGCTTTTGTTTAAGACAAAAAAAATATTTTAGAATTTGGTTTGTTTTCAAACGGTTGTAGAATTCGTAGCTAACTAATATACGTCAATAGAGCTTTAAATAGGAAAACTTCGTTAAGAGTTATAATGATACAACTTGGAGAGGAATACATTGTATACCAAAATTTTTTCTATAATGAGTTTCATGTAAGCATTTTTCATGATCTGGAACAATAAAAATTGAAAAAAAAATCTAAAAAAAAAAAAATTATCTCATTTTCTTTCGTTTCCGACCTTTTTAAAAATCTCTAAAGAAATAGCCGCGATTCAATTTTAATTGCATTCTTTTTTATGTTGGGGACTTTTCAACTTTTATTTGGATTCCGAATATTTTGAATATGTATACAAAGAATGTTATACATTAAGATTTCTTATATTAAATGGGACGTTGGAAAAAATTAACTTTATTTCATCTCAAAGTATTTTTTATAAAATATATTTTTTTAATAATTCTATGTAATATAATGTTAAAAAGAGAAAACCTGATAATTTTATTTTTGAAAATTTTGGTGTCAAATGAAATGTAATTTTCATTGAAATAAAATATGGATTGAAATTTGATTAATATTGGAATGTCTTTTATAAAGTTCAGAGTGTTATGATATGATAATATAATACGAATGCTGTAGGTGTAATATAAAAGTCTTATATTGATATTTGATACCGTCTTTTAAGCCAGATATTACTGAAATATTATAGAGAGAACAGTAGTTGATTGATTTATCTAAAAAAAATTAATATAAAAAGAAAAATAAATATTTCGGATTAACGAGCTTTTTACCCAAAAAAATGAAAATTTGTTTCAATCAAATAGAAAAATTGCCTTATGGAGTGTAAACTTTATTAATACATTTTTTTGATGATTTTTTTCTCAATGAATACTTACTTATTTTAATGTCTTGGAATACAAATATAAAAAGAAACCGTCTGCGTTACTGTGACCTTTAACTAAAATTTAAACGATATTGGCAAATGATAAGATTTGATGGAAGGTAGATTTTGACGCATAAATATCACTTTAAAGTTGCATACATACACTAAATGTCTTTTTATAAAGATATAAAAAAAATTGTCTTTGAATTTTACAAAAATTTTACGTATCCATTCATAAATTACAGTTAAGTTCATAAAATATTATCTAGTGCATTTGTTAATCTAGCAAACATATGAAATTTACTCTCACAAAATTACAGTTAACGCAGACGATACAAATATTTCTTGATATTATTTTTCAAAGATTATTCAAAGCAAATGTTCAAAAAATGAATTTCAATTTCAATGTTAAACGCGGAGTATGGACGTGCGCTTTCCTGAATGAAGTGACCGCAAAAGCTCGGGCAACCTTGCACCTGAGTTCGCCCCGATCGATTGCGCTACCCTCAACATGCTCTCCTGGTAGGACCATATGCTATAAAGCTCTGATAAAGAGCAACTTGTCGAGTAGTTCCGAAGCTTCTAGTTAATTCAGTTTAATCATTTTTAGTATTTAAAAAAAATATTTTTTATATAATTTTGTACTTAAAATAAATATAAAAAAGGGAATACTGAGTTTAACGTTTTAAATTTCTTTTGGTTGGGATATGAATTATTAATTCATTTAGCAGTTTTATTGAGAATTTTGACATTAATAAAAACATAAATTGGATCTCTCTTCATCGAGACAAAACTTATTTCAATATTATGGAACAATTGGTGTCTTTGTACTACCTTGTGTATGTTATACTTAATATTGAGAACTTAATAAAATAATAATAACTTATAAATATAAAAATTACAATAAAATTTCTCATGCGTTACGTATAATATAACATGCAACTTGAAAAAAATGTTTAAGTAACGTAAAGAACAATTATTAGGCCAACTTTATTTTAAATGAGTGTAACATAAATATTTATATGGGGTTAAAAACTTATTTTATAAAATCATCAAATATATGAGATAAATAAATTATGATAAACTTAACGTCACACATGCAAAGCAAAGTTTTAAATTAAGTAGACGTTATGAGTAAAATATATTTTTTGATGAACAAAAAAGGTAAGAGCTATTTGGTTTTAAAGAGTATTTTGGTTCTATAATGACAAAAAAACTTTTTTTGATTCAGTTAAAAACAATGTAAAAATATACATGTGTATATACAATCGATGTGTCTACTCACCGTCTGTGTTAAACTCTTCTCCGAGCAACAGGTCAGTGGAAGGCTCTCCTTGCGCGCCTGTAGAGTTGTCAAAACCTAAGCCGTAATCCGTGAAAAAATCACCCCGGTCACTTGCCGAGAACGAGCCTACAGTAGAATCACCACGTAGATCCGTCACAACTTTAAGCACTTCGCCGCCCGTTACGTTGTAAGGCAACGTTAAATCGTATTGACGCAGCACGCCCATCACGAAAGACTGCCTTAACCCGAATGACTGTCGGCCGGTCGCAGCCGCTGCACGGTAGCTGGGATAGTCTGGGTGGAGGACGCCGCGTAGATACTATGCTACGAGAGGAGGTACTACGGGATAATAAGGAGATGCCTGCTACGCCGTGTTACTTATATTTTTATTATTGTGTGTTTTCGGCGCGCGCTGAATTCATGGTCGACGCGACGCAATTAATTAGCAATGCTCAGAAGTTTGCGTGATATAAAATTGCAATGAACATTGGTAGATTTGGATGCTCTTTGTTGTGTATATACTTGTTGAATAAAACATAACACTAGAAATTTTAATCGCCGTTGAAAATGAAAGCACACCACATATATTAAATAAATAAAAACAATTTAATATTTACACACGCACGAACTGAAGTGCTGAAAACGATTTAAAATTTGAATTATCAGCTTGATATTTAAATAAAAATAAGTTATTCAAAAGAAAGTGGCCGTTTAATATTGCAGGCGTTTTTAAATAACCCGTTTGTAAATTCCTTTGAAAATATATCTAGTACATAAAAAAATAAACAATGATATGTTTCAAGTAAATTTACTGTAATAAATTGTAATACAATTGACACATTGAACATTAAATTAATAAATTTCATTCGGAAAAATCGCCACGTTAGCGAAAAGAAATAGAAAAAAAGATGAATTATGTTTGAAAAGTTAATGCGATGAACCTTTCTTGCAGAGAAATTATAAAACCAATAGTGTCTGTAGTTTGTTTGAATTAACATTCATTGAATTTTATACACCAGCATTGTTTCAGATCATGTTGTGTAAATAAATAATAAATTTCAACGTATATGGGTTTGACTTATGATGAAATTGATTTGTGTTTGGTTGTTTTGTATAAAAATTTTCCCATCTTAAGATCTATCAAGTCACATTATATTTTATCTAACCCAATTTCAAAATACGACTATTTGTATTATGTTTACCAGATTTTTTCACCAGAATGACATGCGCAAAAACAATTAAAGGTGCTAATTGGGTACCAATATACCAAACAATATATTGAAATATATTGATATTGATTTTCATTACTGTATTTTTTTAAACTTTTGAATGGTAAAATCAAGAATACTTGGTTGTATCTCTATTAAATCGTTTACTTGTTATGTGAACTTTGAAGTGGATATTTGATTCAAATAATGTAAATAAATAATATTAACCTACGGACTTCAAAAGCTACGATAAGTTTCTAAGAAAACAGTATACGTTAATCAACTAGAAAGGCTCTATAGAAATGTATAAGCAATTATTTCATATTTTTTTACCTTGTTTCAACCTCAATACAAACATTCTTGGGAAAAATACTCCTTACGTGTTTGTAAAAAATAAGCATTGATATTGATCTGAAACCTTTTTATGTTTTCTGAGAAACAATTTTATTTGTAATGTGATTGATGATTGAATGAATGAATATTTTTAATGATATCGGAAGTGATCTCATTTTTATTCGTCTACTTCTTTGTTTGATGATTGAAATAAAACTTTTCAAATAAATGAAATCGATGGTAAAAATAATTACTTATAATGAATAATAACTAATACAGTTGATAATGCTCGCGATGAGCGAAACCGGTCCTGATCAAAAAATATATTTTGGAAATAAGTACTAAAAAATGTGTTTTTATTATTTAAAATAACATGCCTTTCCATCAAGAAGTGACAGTTAACACCTTAAAAGTAATGACTTCTCATTCTCATTTTTCTGAAATATAAAAATTCTGGATATGAAAAATTTTCATTAGTCAAGCGTACTGAAATTATTATTTCCTCTGGTTGAGCAATCAAAATTTACAGTTACATCAGATATTGAATTTCAAGGAATTTTTTTTTTACAAGAGTATATAAAAGGTTTATAAGAATACAGTTCGATTAAGTTTTATGAAATCGTACTAAAGTGTAAGTGTTTTAATATGTGAGATTTATTATTAAGATTATAATAAAAGTGACGTAACATATTTTTTTATCAAATGTTTAGTTAGAGGAAATAACTTATCAGGTATTATTACACACTCTTAATAACGAAATTCAATTAAAAAATCGTAAATTTAGGATTCAGTTCGAGAAATATGAAAACGAATTTAAAAAAGCTATTGAAATAAATATGTCAGAAGTTAGATATATAAATTTTAATAAAGTTTGCATGGTTTGTCGTTGTAAAATCTGATGGAAAGTAATACTGATTTTTATAGTGTGTTGGTTCTAATTGTCGCAGTTTTAAGGGTATAAATAATTAGAATTATAAGATTCTATATTAGATATACACAAGCAAATAAAGATAAAAACTATTACGAATACATTTGTTGAGAATCTTCAACATAGAAGATAAACCACTGCAGATAAGATTCTTTATATTTTGTGTCATCAAAAATATCATTGTTTCTCCTAAGAATTCTCTTTCGAGTGATTGTTAGGTTAGCACATCTATTATGTTGTGATTTTAGATGTATAATTATTTTGTAAGTAAGTTGTAAAATATTTATGGATATTTTTCAAATTAAAAGAGGCAAATAAAGTACTGATGTAATTTATATGATGGTATCAGAAGTAATAATATTTTATGGAAGTTAAAAAATATAGAACTTAGGTATGTAAAAAGTTATTAAATATTCTAAGTTTTATGTCTGCTCATATTGGTCACAAAAAAGATACACGTAAATAAAAACTTGCAGTGATAAAAACTTGTTTTTGAAGGAAACATTTGATGAAGAAAATTCGTGGTGTCATTATAAACAGTCATTTATGTTTCATTAACACCACTTATTATAAATATTTTATGTTTTTCAAGCTCAACATGCAGAAATAAAGGAGCATAAAAAATTGTTTTAATAGAATCTTAATTGAATATCGTTGCAAAAAGATATCGTGAGAAGTTTGTTGCAGATGAAGATAGAAGATTACTTGGAAATAACAAAAACAGTTTCATTTTTAAAGGGTTTTAAATGAAAAAAGGATTTTTTTTAAATAATAAAAACACATTTTTTTTAGTACTTAATTTCCACAATATATTTTTTGATCAGGACCGGTTTCGCTCATCGCGAGCATTATCAACTGATAGAATACAATTTACAAACAAGTCTATTTATACAAAACAAAAAATTAATTTGAGTTAAAGGTAGCAGGTGTACAAAACCATGGGTACAAGAACTAGGAAACAATTTACATAAAATCATACAATATTGATACAAATAAAGTAAATTAGTATAAAAATTAAATGTTCACAATCACTTATTAAAAATTACAATTACAATTATGGTAAATCAATAATCCATTAGGAGCTCTGAACAATCAATAAGGAAGTAAGGAGTGGGAAATTTTTAATGACGAAAATAACCCACACTCACTACTTAATGGAACAAAATAAATTAATACATGAGAATTTTAATGATAGTCGATTTAAGATGAATCGATGAGATGGGAAGATATGGTCAGTCAGGGGCGTTACAATATTTTCTGTAAAAAAATAAAGTAAAAGGAGGCAATATCATTTTTCAAAAAAAAACATAAATTAACATTTATATGAAATATATATTTATTAATCTAATTTAATGAGTATAACAATGGTGACGACGCAAAAGTAGTTTGTTCATTTATAAGGTTAGAATTAGGCAAAAATTTAGTACTAAAAAAATGTGTTTTTATTATTTAAAATATCATGCCTTTCCATCAAGAAGTGACAGTTAACACCTTAAAAGTGAAAAAAGGATTGCTCGAAAAATCAAGAAAAATACCATACACAAAACATTTAATCAATCATAGTGTTGCCTGATATTCGACATCGTTTCACATATAAATTCAAAAGAATAACTACCCAATCAAATAATCTGCTAAAAATATAACATAAAAAAAGCTTTTATAAAATACTCCACAGATGTGAAATAAAGTCCAGCCTAGCATCTTCTTCGGTGTACAATGATCATAAATATATATTTTTATTAAAAAAATATAACATATATTTTTATTAAAAAAATATAACATATATTTTTGATAATCAATGTTTAAAATTAAAATGAAATGTGTTTAATCAAAAAATATATAATTATTTCATTAATCACTTTATTTATGCAATATTTTAAGGTTGCGTTTGTGAATGACAACATGAAAATAAGTTTATAGATTTTAAATAGTAAACACGAATAATCGTATCCATTTGTCCATTACACCTCTTGGTCTCAAAAAATAACATTTTTGATGACGGAGTTACGGGACTAGTAGAGTTATTAAAATATCGTAGTTAGTAAAAGTATTATCTGAAAATAAAACCATCTACGATCGTAAAACTATCCAAGATTGATTCACAATACTAAAGGAATATTTACGTGTAAAAACCAAATGTAAATATTATTAAATGTTCGATTCAGGTAAACAAAGACGTATTGTACTAACTACTTATCCAGATTCTAAAATGCTTCCTGAATATTAAGTGCTTAAAGCCTTATTCTGAACTATACATAGTGATTGTATTCGAAAACATTCAAGGCGACACGAATAAACGAGGCGTACTTAAAAATTTTATGTCAGGGTTAAATGGATTGTTTTTAGATGATCTCACTGACAATAAAAACAGTGTTTGAGTATCAATCCTAAATAACGTCGTTATTTAAGTCAGGATTTTTTCGCATAGCACTGATTGTTCACGAATTCATTAAAATGATATCTGTTTATTGAGATTTGTAAACGACAAAAAGTTGTGATTTCTGCAATTTAAATTTATTTTTTTATTCTAAATAACCTTCATTATAATATAAAAGCGAAAAAATCGTGAAGTGAAAAATAATGAATAAGACACAAATGTTCATCTAGTCATATTCAGTATTATAGTAATTTTAATGTGAGAGATTCAAACAAGTTTGCTTGGCTGATCCAATATAGTCAATGATATTGTTACAGGAAATAATAATACTATAAACATCTGTATGTAGAATGTGAATGAATCATGTACATATAAACGTTCGGTATGTGTTGATTATTACAATGTGCTTTTAATTTGTTATTATTCCAAGTTTCTCATGAGCAAACCAAATAATTGAAAAACCATTCAATTGAACAATATAACAACGATTATATTGATCTAGATGAAAAAAAATCAATTAAATAATGTATAATAATTGATTCTTGAACAGTTGATGAAATTCTAAACTTATGACAAGTAATAACTTATTAATTTCCAATTCAAATAACTAACAACAATTATAAACTAAAGACTTTAGAAAATATATCAACGAAACTTCTATTAAAAAAAAAACAATGCAGAAAATACTGAAAAAGTTTTTAGGTGAACATTATAATCTACTGAGTTTTTGCAAGGGACTGGAACAATATGAAATTTATATTCAACGATTTTTCGATCAATATGAATCAGATATGAAGAGCATTCTTTGTTTAATTTGAATGTCAAACTGTTTTCAAATTGTGAACATGCAAACAATGCGCTATATATAATACTACTTACTGTAGTCTTCAAAGACATCCTTGACCGAGAACTGTAATCAAATATTCACACTCGAAACAGCTTTTCATTCTTTTGCTGAAACTGTGTGGTTATATTATGAATGCCGACTTATTGAAAATGATTGTATTGTGATAACCTGAGAAAATGATTTAATTGTAAATGATAATTTCCTTTAATATTTGTATAGAGACTACTGAACATTGTTACTTGATACATATCACCAAAACTTTTATACCGCCTTGTATAAGATTTGGAAAAAACAAATTTTGATTATATAAATCTTACTTATTCGTAAAAAAATTCTGTTTGCCTTGCTTGAATTATGCATATGCACAAACGTTAATTTCATTTTGCAATACGGTTATGATTTCGGATAATAATTATTTAAAGAGTCGTATTCTTTATGTATTATTTACCTATCTACGATAAAAATAATACAAAATTTCATAGAACTGTAAAAGCAATCTTTGATTTCTATAAGAATTGGAATACAAACTTATATATTTGATCAGCTTGAGCGGACGTTCTGCCGACATTTTGTCAAATATTTACAAACATTTTCAATACATTTGAAAGCACACAAAATAATGTTTTTTTTACTTTTTATGTATCTGCGAAGATAGTGATATAACCAAGACATATATTGTATTACAATTACGACTGATATATTTATGTACTATTTCACGACGAAAAATTGACGTGCTGTATTTGAAAATTTTGTATTGGATCATTTTTCGTAACATAATTTATAGATATAACATTAAAAACACCCGTTGTCTGTCGTTTTTAAGCCGTTAAGAGTTAATTTGCTTTATTTAATAAAGAAAATTTTTTGAAAATCTTAACGGAAATTTTATTATATTAAGTACTGCGGTGTGTGAGAATTTTAAATATTCATAGGTAAATAGACTTTAATATAATAACTTTCATATGTTGAAAAATTTCGAAAAAAAATATTTCCTAATTGGAAAACTGATATGTTTGAAGAGATTGAACTATCCGTTGTAAAATATTTTAATTAAACAGTGTTCATTAAAACCTTTGTAATACACCTGTCGTTAAAATATTACAAATTAATGCATGAATTATGAAAAAAAGCCTTTAAACGTGGAACCATCTATGGAATAATTAAACATTTTTCTTTATCAGTTAAATTACTAAAAAAAAATAATACGTACTTTCTAGTCTAAATTGTATTTAAACGTGTTTAAAAATCAAGATTTAAAGAGAGAATGTAATCCATAAATCATTTCCTATTTTCATCCCCTTATTATCGTCCCATGAAAATTCAAAGCCATTTTGATTTAAAATATAACGAGTTCATTACTTCACGTCAAAACTGGATTGGGTTAGTATTTTTTACTTTGTCTCTACCATTGTCATCAAACAAAATCCTTCAGCTGTCGTTTGATATTTCATAGATGAAATTCTCCACACTTCTATATTTTCAAACCATTTGTAAAGAAATGGCAAGAAGAAATAATCAATCATGTTTTTAAACCATTGAAATATTGAATGGATCGAAAAAATGAAACTTACGAAGCTAATAAATTTGAGATTTCTGCTTCTGAGCATCAGTAAAATGTTTGAGATACACTAATTCAAAAGAATATCGCGCATTGCCACCACAAGTTTTGAATTGTATATAAATCAGTGAATGTGTATGTTTTAATTTAACCATGTGTACTTTAGAATCAAATTAAACATTTGAATTATAGCGTTTGAGTAGAAGTTATGCAGGGATATACAATTGTTTTTAAGTAAAACGAAATCACTTGTCCTTTTTGTTTTTTGAAAAGACTTGTGTATCTTATTTTTAATGGAGATAGAATTCAGATTTTTTAAAGAATTTGGTGGTATGTTTGTTGTCACATAAATCAATATAATGTATACCAAAATTTATATAAAAAAGTTCTATGGATACGTATAGTGTTTTATATCTCCACTTAATGGAAAAGCATGATATTTTACACAATAAAACATTAATTAAGATTATTTCAATAATATATTTTAATTATATATTATGGCTACAGATTTGATTCATTTATTCAGTAAATTTTTGAAATAATTTTATAACTCTATATTTCAATCTCAACGATGTTTATTGTTTCGATATCGATTTAAGGTACTAAATTGAATTTAAATATCAAATTTAAAGTGTAAATGTAACTTATTTAACTATGTAAATTTTCATTTATTTTGTCACTTTAGAAGGTATATTTATGCTTACTTCGAATGAAGCATAATTAATTGTAAATTTTGTTGCATTCGTGTGATAGATATCCTGAATATGCCTAAAGTACGTAATTGACATGTAAAAACTCTCATTTGCCGACATTATTTTTCTTGGATTCATAAAAATATGGATTAATTATTTTAGGCCGATGTTGTTGTACGAGAAAAACCCTTTCAAAACAGAATCAGCCGTATATATTGTATGATAAATTGTTAATATGAACCTGAACTCTTTGATATGAAAGTTTCATTATGAAAATAATGTTTGAAATATTCAATGCAATTCACGTTCAAGTAAACACTTCATTATTACAGATTACACCCGTCAGATATTACAGAAAATTATTTTTCTTCGTGCTTTGCACGTGTGTCTACTTAAGGGGTAGTGTCTAAAGTAGCTGTCAACAGCAAAAGGTTGCAATGGGGTGACGTCATAATATTATTGGCAGCTTCTCCACGAATTGTACTCAAAATTATATAAATTTATTTTTGAAATATTAAAAATTATTGTATACAAAAATATCTCATGAATATTTTGATATCTGTAAGCAAATCAATTCATTGCATAAAGATTGTTTTCAGCTTAAATTATAATAACATTGTTATTTTATTTTCGACTAAATGTATTTTGTTTTTATTTTCATTGCAAATTTACCATTCTATGAATCTTTGATACCAAGCCAATGTAAATGTATAAAATAACTTTATTAAGAACAGTTTTGTCAATACTTTATTATTCATACTGTGGTGGCTAGACGGAGAGCTAGAAATATTAAATCTGTATTAAATTATAATTATAAAATATAATGCATTGCCCTGTAAATATGTATATTGGTCAAGTTGTAATAAATCAATGTCGGTGACCTATGATTTTGTCCTATTTTTATGACGAAGACTTAATTTATTAATTCAGGATTGTTACTAGTTTGGAATAAGTAAAAATAATGTGTTTTGATTTCATTGATTTATTCCGTGAATTATTTTTATACAACTCAGCTAACTTTAACTTGAAAACTGTTTTTTTGATGTAAAGCCGAAATATCTATCAACAATAATTAAAAAAATCTTTAAACCTTGATTGCTCTTTATTTGCAACCTATTATAACAAAGTTTAATCAGTAAATGCTTTTATCACGATTCATTAATTTTACACGAAGACATTATTGCTGGTTAAGGTGATTCTTGAAAATTATAGTAATGGCTCTGTAACCAAAAACAGCTATATGAAAACTATTATCATTATGAATATAAGGATGGATTTAAATAATTTATATTTTTGAATCGTAATTTGGATTTATGGCTAAATATTAATGTAAGACAACGAGATTATAAATTATCGAAAAAAGTGTTGTAAGGACGTAATATTATAAGAAATTAATTAATCTTAACAAAAAGAAACCTTTTAAATATAATATATATCAGCGTTCAAATTTCACAGTGACTCTCCTCTACGTGTGGAAAGTTGTGATTAGAAAATATGTTCAAGAATTATTGTAAAAGCTTTTAATGGTTTATTAGAAATACAGAATGGCCAAAATGTTATAAAAACATTAAAGTATTTCATATTCTTAAATAAACGATATTATACCGCACACAGAAAATGTCTTCTTCTTCACATAATAAAAATAAATAATTATGTTATCACTGAAATAAAAATGCTTCGTAATAACTGAAATAAAATGCATAAGAAAAGTTAACATTTTCGTATCGTCGGTGAATAATCAAATTTTATGTAATTATCATACCTGGAAGGTTTTCTTTTCAACCACAATAGGGGATAAGTCAGGTAAAAAAAATATATTTGAAAATTCGACATTTTATTTAAGAAAACTTTCAGTTTGCTTTATTTTTTCCTATAATAATTATTAAGTGTTATTTCCACATTTATATTAAATATCAGAGAAGGCTTATTTCACCTCAAGTACTCTCTATGCTCAAAATCAGAGGTAATAGAAATCCTTATATTTATAGAAAAAGATATCACATAAACACGGTGAAAAAATAACAATGTATTTTAGTCAGAACTAGTTCTGACGATGGCGTGAGTCGAAATAGCTATCAACTATATTTGTTAAAAATAATTTTGTAGAACTAAAATACATTGCTATTTTTTCACCGTGTTATAATGGAGTTCTACCAAGTGAATGCCAATTCAATCAATAGATATCACATAATTTGAAGGTGAAGTAGATTTTTGTTATGTAATTAATTCTTTCATCAATAATTGACGGCTTCATAGTAGAGTATTATAATTAAAAAATTTATTATTGAAATTAATGCATTATATCAAATGAAGGCGATTGATTTTGCTCATCCTGTATATCGTTGTTAGAAGTGAGATGTATAATGCAAAGCAACATTGAGAGAAAGAGCGCGGTGTTGCACAGTCTAGAAATTTCTTCGGAATACATAAAACATATATTTATGAACAAAGACATACACAATATCATATTAAAATGATTTGAATAAAGATATTGTAATGAGTTTGGTATGCTTTTCTATGCGCTTTGTTTGATTTTACAACTCTGCATAGACTATAAAGAATTTCGAATTTGAATGAAAAAGTTTTCAGACTCATTATGTTTGGTAATGGAATATAAAAAGTGATTTCTGTTTATGATTGTACATCACAGTAAAATATTTTTCTTATTATATTTCATTCAATAAATGCATTTGATTTTTTCAAACAAATCTAACACAATTTCGGTGAAAAATAAATTCAAGATTTTAATAATATGCGTAATATATCGATCATTAGTCTCAAAAATATTTAGAATTACAATTTTGTGGTTAAATTTTATTTAAATGGGCAATAATATATGAAAAGTTAAGTGTTTTAAATTATTTTGAAATATGTCTTTACAATAAAATAATTCATATTTATTGCCATTTAAATTATTATTGTGTTTTTTTTTACTTTTAATGTGTTAACTGTCACTATAGTATTATATGTAGGCATTTGATATTTTAAATATTAAGAACATTTTTTTTAGTACAATATGTTTCAGGATTTGTTTTTTGTATACCTGCTATCTACTCAAAAAAATAATTAAATCTTATATTTACCACTTTGAAGGTGTTAACTGTAACTTCTTGATAGAAAGGCACTATGTTTAAAATAATAATTAAACACATTTTTAATACTATCTCCACGATGTATTTTATGATCACTACCGTATTCGCTCATCGCGAGCAATATCAACTGATCTTTAAAATCTATTTAAAAATTATTATTTATAATAACAAAATAATTTGATGAGTAAAACAATCAATTGACAGCATGATAATATTGTTCTTGCCTTTCTTGAATACTAAAAACATTTTATGACATAAAACATTTTGAACGTTGGGTGATATTTTGCATATGTTGTGAAAAATGACATTCTACATGAGATCAACGACGGTTGACCTGTTTCACCCACGATGTCACTGATGCGCATTAGTTAATAATGCTCGCAATGAGCGAAACCGGACCTGGTGATAAATATATAATGTAGAAATCGTATAAAATTTTCGTATAAAAAATCGTAAAAAATATAAAATTTAAAAATGTGTTTTTATATTAAACAGATCTTTTGTTTTTTAAAAGTTCTAAATGGCTCATGTTTTTATCTTTTGAAATGCACTTGCAAATTGGATTTGGTGTAAGCATATATTTTATTTTTGAAGTCTTCTTATTAACAAAGAAATTTCCATTAAAATATATGTATAATGAAAAATAGATTGAAAATTTTTCTCGTCAACAAGGCTCACCGCTTAATATTTTATGGCGAACAGAGGTATTTTATTTGTCCGAGTTTCAAAAAAAAAAATGTGACCTAAAAGTATTATTCGTCGTATCAATTTGTTTAATAAATAAAGATTAACATTCATTCAATTTCTATTAACTTCAAACGAAAGCTCGAAAATGAACTCCGGCACTTCACTAGTACCAACGTAAAGCTTCGACGAAGACTGCATCACTCAATTAGAGACTGCTGTTGCTTTGAATTCTCAAAGGTGTTCTTCTATTAAGCATGCGAGTTGACTGTTCAATTGAAATAATTGCTGACGAGATAAATCTTTGAGTTGTGATTTCATTGGTGACGACAATTAATTGCAAAATAAACGTATTAAATACAAAGACGTGTTAATTTTCATGATATAATATAAAGAGATCGAATCTTTTTACACAACTCTACCTGCTGCGGTTTTCCACCCTTATTACAAGGCGTATTCTGCAACTCGGCGCCTGATACATGTTATACTTCTAGATTAATTCACCAAGACGAAGAGCAAGTCGCTGTTCATATAACGTATCGATTAAGTCGAAAGATCTGACTCCATTTTGTACCCGCCTGAGAAATTTTCAACATTCGATATTTATGTCTAGAGATTCTCAAACGATTTGAAACACTTAGAATTTTATTTTTTGAATGATTGCTCTTCATACTCTGGTTTTTATTTTGAATGAATATTTTAAATGCCCACCACCACCCACCCGTCTTCTCCTTACGTTTGCTATAAGTACTTGTTTTCCGTAGCGTAACATGTCAAGCGTTTACATTCTTTAAGTGTTGAGATTGTCTCGGGAGCAATCACCCAAGACTGAATTTAAGAATGCAGACTGTTTAAATTGGTTCAAAGTCGTATGTTTATTTGCGGAGATCTGTACGCTCGGTATAAGTTGCCGCAAATTCGCAAAATGCACCAAGCTTTGCCTTAGAAGTCACTAAGTCGTAATGACCCGACAATAAATCAGACCGACCGTTATGGAGTTATGTAGATTTGGAAGTGAATGCCTAATTTCTAGTTCACTGTAAATAAATGGTATCACTGTATGATATTGATAAGATTATAATACTCGAGACGAACAAAGCAAGACTTGATTTCAATATTATTAAGTTGTGGAAATAGTTACTTACATTTTGTCTCATTATTTGTATATGTGAAATTATGTTGCCCAATTATATCTTTTTTATTTCAATGGCAAAAATTTCAAGTTTGTTATTAATCAAGCAGTGTGGAAGATCTCTTGTACAGGAGCTATTCAGCGCTGCTTAATCTTATATATTGCGGCTTAGATTTTGAAATCATAAAGATTCTAGTCATAACAATCGAGAAAATTCATTTTCTGACAGCACAATTATTCAAAATATCATACAAGAAATATAACTTCGAAAATATTATATGAACTTGGATAAAATATTCTGACTGCAAATTTAAAGTTGCTAAAAATCTGATTTGAGTGTACAATTTCAGTGTAGTGCGAAAGGTTTTTTTGATGAGGAGTACGGGCTTGCGTGTAAAATCATTTAAAATTTCAAACAAGTAACGTACAAACTAATGTGGGTACACAGATGAATTGCAAGAGTTTTCTCATGCAAAAGCATTATTAAGCTGAAAATATTAGTTAAGAATACGTGACTACATAAAGTCTTTATTTATCGAAATAATTACTCCCAAGTCGTTATTGACAAATAATATTGTTGATCGTGAAAACCAAATAAAAAAAAACTACAACTGGAACATGAAACTAGCTTCATGTTTTTTTTTTTTTTTTTTTTTCAGTATAAACATACCAAAAATTTATATTACAGAAAAATACATACACGTGGAGCTATTCATGTTGTTTCATTTCAATAGAAAATGGTGCTTCAATTATCCGAACATGAAAAATCTTCCAGTTTCCGTAAAATATAATTGCCATCACATGTAAAGATTTGGCGCACGCTCATAAAAAATGTTAGAGTTTTTTTATTATACGGAAAAACTTTAAGCTTACTTCTGTTATAAATTTGTAGTAAAACAGAATTGTTTTGTACATATTGTAACTTTTAAGGTGTTTACTGTCACTTCTTGGTTAAAAGGAATTCCATTTAAATAAAAAAAAAACACATTCTTTATGAGTTTTTACTTAATTTTGCAATACACACACAGAACTGTTCCAAAGTATTGAGTTTTTATTGCTTAAATAAACGTTATCAATTAACAATGAATATTCATAAAAATTGTCAACGTTAGATGTATTAGGCTTGGTTATTATATGCTCTGGATGATGACGGTTCATTGATGTTTACAGAACACAACATTTATCTTGTTCATAGCGAAGACAAAATATAAAACAAAATGAATTGTATATATCATATTAATTCATTTGTTGCCTAAAAATGAATGTTATGTTAATATATATTGATTAAAAATAATAGTTCTTTTAATAAGTCAACTGTCACTTCAGGATGGAAAGGCATTTTCTTTTGAATAATAAAAAAAAAATTTTTAACGATTAACCGATGCCATATTCCGACCTAACACAGACATAACCGACTGTCTATTCTGTAATTTTTGTGTTTTAAATACTCAACACAAACTTTCAAAAACTATATTTTTAGTAAATTTTATGACCAGTACCGGTTTCGCTCATAGAGAGCATCATAAACTCTCTGATCAGATAATTCATAAATATGTTGTGGAAATAACACTAAAAATGTGTTTTCATTGTTTTTTTCGACTGAATATTTTTTACTTTATTCAAATGCAGTTCATAAAAATAGCGGTTTCAGCAACATCTAGAGATAGTGCAGGGTTGTGATAAAATTCATTCATTCAGGTGATTTTTAAAAAACGTACGGTACAATAAACCTTTACAAAGAAATCCTTGAAATGTTTTATTTATTGCATGTTTATGAGTATCAATGGATCGTCTTGATAGTAGTCGAGGGATAGAACAGATGACGATACTTGTCCTGTGACATGTCTGTTACGTACAATTTGACGCAAACAATAAAGCCTATGAGGAAATAACAACCTCAGCACTACTCAAACTGTTATCAATACATTTTGTACTATCTTATTTAAAATATAAAAATCTGCTTTTTATTTCATATATTATTGATTGCAGATTGTCGTAGTCTGTTAAGGAAAGTATGTTTTTCTAGCCTTCATGACATCGTTTTCGTGTTTAGAAAAAAGTTTTGGTAGAAATATGAAACTCTTATGTTTCAATATTAATTCATGATTGATATTAAAATTATCACTTTGCAAATAATAGCTTGTGAGAAAATAATGAAAGTACAATACATAAAATTTAGCAAGTTGTCAATTTCAGTTAATTTTGTTTTAATTTATGATATCGACTGAAGGTGCTTGATGGAATTTCAATATAAAATTTAAATTTTTGAAACTTTTCATATGTTTTGTTACTAAAGACCCGATTTTAGTCTTTCGACATCTTCAGGTATTCTATCACATGGATGTAACAGAACTGAATCGTCAGTAAGTGTGGTTTTAAAAACAAAAAAAAATATTTACTCGACACAAACTATTAAAACAGGAATTAACTCTGTCTTGAACTCTTTGAGTAAAAAATTATATAGTAATATGAAATTTATTTTAGTTTTTGAGAGTGTCAGTGACTTTTTTCTAGTAGGTGTTACAGCTATATCATTACAACATCATATTAAAAATTTAAGTCATTTAATAAAAGATATGTGAAAAAGAATGAAAGGATTCTAAGTAGGCTTTGATGATGATTTGCAAACTCTTTTCAGAGCCACTAAAATGCCACAAAGCCAGAAATAGAGGAATTTTTCTCAAGTTGAGAGCTGGCTGTGACTCAAATCACTGAACATTTACTTTCCTGGGGATAAAGTAATGCATCACCTAAACTCTAGTTTCATTTGGAAGTTTCCACACTGAGTCAATAAACTCTCATAAACGACGTGTCGTTTATGACATTTAAAAAAAATCTTATAACTTATTACACTTGTTTAAAAAAAGAATACTTTTCTTCTAGCACACTAGTTTCTAGTGTATATCAGTCCCGTGCATGTCATGCAAAAGTGATATATAAAACTCTTATTACTGTTATAGTGAGAAAGGCGGCTATGAACAAATTGCTCAAACAAGCGCACATTTTTTCCATGATTAGACTTACTGGGCATCTGCATATATTCTTATTTTAATATTTTATAAAATTTCATTTACAAGCTTTCATAATATTTATTAGTAAAAATAAACGTGTTTACGATTGAATTAATTAAAAATGACGAAACCATTCGCCGAACCGTAGGACATTTTTTCATATTTCATAGAAATAATTATAACAAGAATCTAGGAAATAAGCTTTTTTCCAAAAATTTTAGTTTAGTGGCGGACATGTTGAGAATAAGCTGTCCCGGGCGGAAAGCTCACATTGACTGTTCACGTGATCGGAAACGTGTTGTCTCGTTCTTCACTCGTACATCCGTCCCTCTCGAAAAGTTTCCGATCCTCTTCCAACACTTTGCGCGCTCTAATAATGCTGGCGAACGATATATTAACCCTAAATGGTGAATCATCCTTTCAAGCCTAATTTCGTACATTTATTTTTTTATTTGGTAATGCCAAAATTTATTATTATAGCTCACAGCGACAAAGAATATTTACTTTGTAAATGAGTAATTTTAAGATTATTTTATAATACGTATATTCTGATTATTTTAAGTATTTTTTTTAAATGATTAAAGTTCAAATAAATCATCCAGTTTCATAATCACTGCAGTAATTACAAAGATTTTATTAAAAATGGCGCATTTCTGATTGCAAAAAAAAAACGTGTTCTTTATTGCAGTTGTGATTAATAACAAAATATTTGCCTCATTTGCTCGGTCAAAATATCGTAATAATTTAAAAAATATTTAGAAATAAAACTTGTCACGTTAACGTATTTGATTTTAAATGTGGGCTTACCACGGTTAGCTGCAATATCACCCCTGAAACACAATATCTTTTTTCCACTCAGCTATATACCTTGGAAAGTATGCAAAAGTTTGCTGCTAGGTGATTAAGTCTCGCAGATTGTTGAACAAAACAGGGCTGACGTCCGTGTGACGGGCTTGAGATAACAACCACAATCCTTACCTTCAACAGACATCGATCTGTGAACTAAATGTACTTGAGACTCCATGTCTGGAAAAGGAGCTTAAACAATCTTTGACTGACTGTTTTTGCAGTAGGATAAACTTTTTTTTACTAATACAATATTATTTGCATTTTTCACTTAGCTGCTATGTTATTATGACGATCATAAGAAAAAGCATATTACTTGTCTTGTTACATTACATTGAATTTTATCGACATTGGAATTTCAGCTACAAAATGCCTTACTTAAATATAAAATGAACAACGATTTTTATAAAATATAATTGATATCTACTTGGTTACAACTGAAAATGAAATGATGACGTTTTAAAGCGCATTATATAATTGTGAAAAAATGAGTATGAAGGTTGCTTTGCAACGCATTGCTGTTTAAAAAGATATTTTGTGTATTGAATTTGTTTTTTACTTCTTACATTATAATTACTATAAAACGTGAGACTTAAAAAAATGTTTTGCCATTTGTAAAAATTATTTTGTTGTGTGTTTTACAACTTAAATAATATATATGGTAAGTTTGTCAGTATTTTTAATTATTAAGTTTAATAATTGTGCCATGTATTTTGTTAAAGTGCAATTCAATCTATGATATTGACTGAAGGCATTTGATGGAATTTCAATATCAAATTTGAATTCTTAAAACTTTGTATATAAAACATATGTGGAATTGTAGAGAGTTCAATTCAAATTTATCAAACTTAATCCATCATTATAAATAAGTAGAAGCTCATTTTATTCTGTATGGTGAAAATCAAGTTTCCTGGTATTATAATTTAAAAGTAATTTTTGAAAGATAATTGGCAAGGTGTACAAGAATTATTAGCCACCCAATATGAAAACCGACATAAAATACAATAAGTATTCAAGCCATTAAATCAATAATCAATTAAATAAACAAAGAAAATTTTTGTTTATAACTAATTGAAAAACGTGCGAACAGTCTCTCTTTAAATAATAATTAGGTAATTTGGTCACAATCAAGAATTTATTTAAATTCTATTGGGTTTATTAAAATTATATTACCGCGTCATTTGATATTATTTAAAATGAATTTTCATACATTTCAAAAAATAGATAGATTTAACGATATCTAAAAAAGAGAATTATTTTTATTGTCTAATGAGATGAATAACAAAACGTGCTGTTTTTAATGCCCATTTATTGTAAATAAAGCTATTTGAACTAAAATAAAATATTTTCGAATTATCGATATTAAATAGTTGAACTGACATTTTCTTACTTGTAACTTAAATCATTTAATCTAGATCTTTTTACAACTGTAAAACTTTTGAATTATCAAAATCATAAAATTAAAAACAATTTTTATAACGAATTAAAAAAAAACTCAAGGATTGTTTGTATTTGTATAGTTATTAATCCAAATGGTGTAGCAATGATAAAAAATAGTATTTTTAATCTTTTCCAAACTTTTGTACCGTGATTAAACATACGAATGTCCCATAGATTATAATATTATATAATCAATTATAATTATATAGTCTATGGTATAGGGATTCCAACTCAGATATCCGGATATATTCGGCCCTTTTTAACTAATCGATATCCGGATATTTGGGGAAATATCCGAATAGTATTCGTTATAAATTTTAATGAGATATTTTACAGAAACTTTTCGATACTCAAATAAATATGAAGCCATTTCTATAGCACAAAGTATTATTAAGAAAATTCACCCAAATTTGTTGTCTAGTAATGATGTAATCTTTTAGGACTCTGACGTTGAAATAACACCTCTTTCTTTATCGACTTCAGAATTGCAACATGAAATGCGTAATTATATTTTATTTCTCGCGGAAACTGACGACAATACAAACAATCTGAAAAAAGTTTTCAAATACTTACATCAATTTAAAAAAAGGCCTGAAAAGTTGGACGTCTTGTTAAAAACAATTCTAACAATAAAACCAACATCATCAGCAACGGAACGAGTGTTTTCAACAGCAGGACAAATTAAGACTAAATTAAGATCAAATTCAAAATATGATACATTTAATGCTCTCTTATTTTTAAAATATGGACTGTTAAAATCGGAATTAATGACTTATATTACAAATGAACTCGTTTTTAATGTATTATTTTAGTTCATAAATTTTTATACGTAGTAATATTTCGTTATTTTCAGTTTTACCATTCGATATCCGGATAGTTGAAAATGACGAATGGTTGGAATCCCTACTATGGTACCTAAGTAAATCACGGTACAAAAGTTTGGGAACAATCAAAAAATTCTATCTATTATCAAAAAGTCACGGATTAAAATTGAAGGATATCTTTACTACGGCTCTTCAGTAATTATAATATTGAACAAATTACTTTGATATTCCACAGAAACAGTCTGGTATACTTTGTTTTAAATACAATAAATTAGAAAAATTTTAAACATTGAAAATGTCTTGACTGAAGCCAAACCAAAAGGTTTTTAAAGCATTTTTTTATGTTTACATGTGAAAACTTTCCTCTCAAAATTAAGACCAGAACTGTTTTTTTTTATGAAGATATGTTTTTTGTTTTTGTCGTAGGCGGGAAAAAATCAAAAACTGTTGTTCTTTTGTATCGAGTAACTGATCTAACTCAATGTTTTAACGCAGACAAAACTTGAATTACGATACGCTACTTTTCTCTTTGTCCAATTTTTTGTTAAGTAAACAAATTATTTTCACGTTTACAGCATGTCATATTATAGTAAAAAATCTTTGAATACGCTCTTGTTTGAGAAACATTACGAAAAAGACACCAAATAAAAAAAATGATAATTAATAACATTATGCATTTTTATAAACGAAAGTAGAAAAATTAAAAATCATACAAACAATGCTTGTCAATATAAAAAGATATTAGAATTTAATGAAATTACTGCTTAGTTATCCAAAAAATTAAGTAGCTATAATTTCTTAAATTTTTGAATTATATGTTAGAATATTCGTAAAATAAAAAAAAACGTATAATACAGTCATGTATTTCTTCGATGTTTTATTTACGCCACCTTAGTAACATTTAGTTAAATAAAAAATTGCACATGGTATGTTCATGAACGTGATATACAACCTAGTATGAAATGGATATACCACATTACACCAACCTGTGCAAAAAAAAATATGAGTGTAAACATTAATATGTAGCATTTTAATAGCACGTCCAAGCAGTAAAATATGAATCTATGCTTTTAACTTAAGAGAAAAGACTCTAATGAAAAGTTATCGGAAGCCCTTTCCTGAAACGCTACAGTAACGAGTCTCATTTATCTCGCTCTGTAGCGCGGTACATCAGAATATACATCCCTTTTCTTCTTCCACTGGTTGAGAGGTAAATACCCCCTACCCTCCCGCGCTTATTGCCCCGCTGGAAATCGTCTAACGGTCGTGACGTCACGCGTGACCCGGCCCGTGTTGCGTTGCCCCTGAAACAAGGCGCAGATTGATTGTCAATGTGTGCGTCTGCCTGTATTCATCTCACATGTGTGCGTCTGACGCTTTCAAGGTGAGCTGTGTGGAAGTACCGCCAGCAAAATTTTGCTTTTAAAAACAGTTTTCACCTCCTAAGTGAAACGATGTCCCTTAGCAATGTATTTTGCGATTCGATAAGGAGAAAAATAGGAAGACATGGAAGATTTTACGATTTTAAATATTGTTATATATTAATATATTGATTGAATTTTCATTCACTTGGTAGAACACCATTATAACACGGAGGAAAAAATAGCAATGTGTTTTAGTTCTACAAAATTATTAATTTTTAAGATATCGTTGATAGCTATTTCAGCTCACGCCATCGACAGAACTATGCTTAAACGAACATTTGCTTATCTATATATAGCTGTGTAGAAAAGGTCCACAATACATCTTCTCTCCTGTTTTAACGATCCAGCTTGCTTCTTGCTCGTAATAAAGCTTAAAATTTTAATTGAAACGAAAAAGGCAGTTTTATCAATAAGTTTACATATGGCACGGAAATGGTCCATTATGGAGACAAAACGGCCCCCCGTAGCGGGTTAAGTAATGGCGATCGACTTATATTAGTTTGTTCGTTAAGAATCCTTTGTTATTTAATGAAATATACAATATGCGATGAATTCCCCCAATAACAAGATTCATTGATTCACGATAAATTACAACTTATTTTGCTCCAGATTTTGCTTTTTAACTTATAAAATATCCTGACTAAATTTTGTCTAATAAACAGAATAGAAAATGCAAGTTTTCACGGACACATCTTTAGACATATCAGTAGAAAAGAAATGATTAAAAAAAAGGTGAAAAGATTTTTATATCTTTTAATAACTGGCAAGCTAATCTTGCTAGTTGCAATTCACTTTAATAATCGAATAGGTGACTAACAATGAAAATTTTATAGACATGTCTCGCGAAGAAATGAGATTCCTCCACTGTTTAATTGCATGAACACTATAACTAAATAAGACTAATAATGCCAAAAGTGGTAATTATTCGGCAATATTGCTAGAAATTAATATGCCGTTATTGAATAACATAAGTGTCTACATTATTCCATTTGTGTGTATCACAGTGCACGCATACATATATGCTATTTTCCTGACTGCTCATAGTTCACACGAAATGCATTGAGTTAAAATTTTTAATATTTTTTTGATGAGTAAAAATTGAATTTTTGGATTGATGTAATTTCTGAACAGTAGATTTTTCTTTTGTTATATATTAAAGAAAATTTATAATCGCTTTACACATATATCGCAAAAATATGCCCTGGTTAAAGACAACTATGGTAAATATTAATAAATGTCGCTTTGTACACGATATATAACGTACTGACATCGAGAAATTTTCAAGTCTTAATGCAATGATGTATATATAGAAATTATTTTTCCCCAAGAAATTCATTTAACGTAATTATAGTAGGTCACGCTACATTACCAAGAAATTTTAAATCCCTTCAAAGTGCTCAAGTTGATATTTTCTGGTATTGATTTTGAAAACATTACAATGAAAAATTTACAACGTTGCACATATATGGTATTAAAGCAGATTGTTCTAAACAACTTTGTCATTGGTTATCGACAAACAAAAATATTCTATAGACGAAAGCGCAATTGACAGACAATATGTTGTGCGCCATATTTTTTAAAAATAAAATTTTATATATTGTACAGGTGTTGAATCATTTGCAAACTTGTTTGTTTAAAGTTAAAACTGCATTAAGAAATTAAAAATGTATTTGATTTTGTTTAAAGTTATTAAAATTGAAACAAAAACAATCAAATAAAAATTTAATATAGTGCTATTGAAATATCATTTGTAACTTGTCAGACACAATTCATAGTTATCGAACGTAGACTAATATAGATATGTATTATAATGATAAAAAATATTTTTAGTATTTGCAAGAACTAAAAATATCTCACATATATTAGATTTCGTAAAAAGTCTTTTTTTTCATAAATCCTGTTTTTTAATGACCTTCACTTCTGAGTTTTCAGTAAGCCCTATTCAGGTAATATTAACCGAGAGGGTCTTGACATACATTTTTAGAACTGTTAGTGTCTTTACGAAGATTTTTTGGAGTGGTCATGTGTAAAAAATATGCCAAATCGATATAGTTGGAAGGCTTTTCATTTTCAATTCACTGCGCGTTCGATTTCATGTCAGACAAAATGATTTAGGGCTGCACTTAGATTATTGAAATAGTAAAGCATCTCAAAAGACTTTTTTATTGGTCGACCACTTAACTTTTTTCTACGTAAAGGGTAAAGAAAAAGTATCTTGTTATTTAAGTATTCTTAACAATTCACCCTCAAAATTTTCTATTTCCACAACTAAATAGTGAATGCGGGAAAAAATAGTTTTACTGGTATCCGTGACTTAAGAACTACTCTTAGAAAATTAAAAGAGTATAGCAGTTAAATTTGAACTGTTGAAACATTGTTCATATTTTCATGTTTTGCCAAGATGCCGAAACCTAAAATCCGAGCCGTAAGTGACAAGACATGTGGAATTGTACAAAGATTCAAAAAATTAAATTGAATATTGAAATTTCATCAATCACAATAAGTCAATATTTTAAATTATATTTATTATGATTGTTATTTGGTGTTTATTTATTTCGTACGTACTACATTGAAAAAATTACAAATTATAAGTTTGTTGCTTTTGCAAAGTAAAAAATATTAAAAAGAAAATAATAGTCAATCATCACACAAATATGAAATTGTTTACTATTGGCGCTTCATAAACATATGTTTGATCTTTGCATTGCTAATTTTTAGTCATCAGTTAAACATCTTACTCATGATTTTAAAATATTTACAAAAAAAGCTACAAGTGTTGGTTTGTATTGACGATTAAATTTTATAATTTTGTTCCATCAATAATAAATCGTTTACTTTTTATATTTTCCTAGCAAAGAAGAGGGAAAGCAAGTAACATAGCACAGGAAATGACAAGTAATGATAAACATATGAAATTTACTTGGGCTTAAACTATTTGTCTAATTATGTGTAAATAGTTATAACATGAATTTGTTTCATAATATTTAGAAACTCAACGTACTTGTCTAATATCCAAATACGTTTGTGTTGCCACTAAACACAGTAAAGTCAGAACAAATATATAAAGCAAACATAAATATGTAACACGGTAAGTTCGACCCAACGATTTACATTTATCCACAACCCTCGCCAACGTTACAACCTCTAGCCGTGTTGCGTGCGAAGGACGAAGGTTGCAGCAAGGGGTAGTCATTGAAACGTAAACATTCTCAGGACACTTTATGTGGTGGGATAGTCCTCACTGAATAATACAACGCGAGGTTCGTACTTACTGGACTCTACATTACGTCAAAGACTATTATACAACTCACTCACCTGTGATATGGGTTGCGATGTATGATGATAATTGACTTTATTTTATTATTCAAAAAATTTATAATTGAACCTAACAATTATTTTTCCTAAGTGGGTCAAACAATTCAAAAATATTTCGATAATTACAAAAAAAAAAATGAAAAACTCAAACATAACGAATTAGCTTAATTAAATAATTTTATATATGTTACAAGCTAGAAACAAGTACACACGTGTTAATATATACGATATTTTGATTTTTGACGCGGTCTAAGCAATTCTTAATATAAACACGATGTATACAGCCGTTTTTTTTAGTTTGAATAGAAAAATTTGGCGATTATTGCGAAGTTCATGAATAACACATTAAAAATTAAGTCTTAATTTTTGGTAGCTTAAAATTCAAATGACTGCTAAATGTTTTATCTTTGATTAATACATCATGCTGTTATAGGTAAAATTTTCAAAGAATTATCAATGAACAGCTGTTTATGATGCTTGATAAAATACAATATTAATGTGTCTCATTTTATGTACAGTTTAAGTCTTCAGATTGCTGAAGTTAGCCTCAGTAGTATTTTAAAGATTTAATCGATTACGGAAATGAAGTTTTCGATTTCTTAGATGAAAATTTGAATTGTTAATTTTCAATGCATTTTTAAGTCAGTATTTTTTGAATCCCATCTCACGGTGATACGAAGAAAACATTATTATTTAATATTCTTCTTTCTTTAGCTGAGTAAACTGATTGAAAACGTTGATTTATTGTATAGTTTACAATTATTTCATGATAAACAAACATACAACATTTTACAAAAAAAATCAAAAGCTCCAAAATAGGGGAAACGTTAAAAATGTGAAGGTGAGTCATATTTTATTTAAATGTTGTTTTATTGCACACAAATAGAATAAATGGAAAATTGTGACTTTAGAGACGGAGCTCCTTTGCTAAGACTAACTGACCACTGGACTTCAGCAAATCACAGGGCAAGTGTAGTCATTACGAATTAACTGTTAGTTTCACCTTTGCCAAGCACGTAGTACGTGGTTTAATTGCTTTACACGATTTGAAAAGACTCTGTATAAACAAAATACTATAGACTACGAAAGTAAATTAAATGTCATTGTCATTCGTAGCAACATCATCATAACTGACTTAAGACTATATATATATTAACGAAAAAATGCTTATAATAATAAATGTAAACGTGACAATACCTTTCAAAGTTAGCTTTTATAATTCGCATTGGATTTTTTAAAAAAATTCATTCTTACGGCTAGCATGAAAATGAGTTTATATTTATTAAGTGGCAGAAAGTCGTACCACTCACTTCCGATCGCCGGGCTAGAAAAAGTATCGAAAAATGTCTAGTTTGTACTGGCTGTTAATGTGTATAATGTAAAATAAAAATCGAAAGAATACGTAATAACATTTTTAATTCAAAAAGAGTTTAATTTGGTTACAACCGTAACATTAATAAATAAAAATACATGAAAAGGTTGAAAGTTGGAAATAAGTAAAAAAATAACAGCATAATTAAGATAAATAGAGACTCTTAAATGACTTATTGAAAAGCTTTGTGTATTAGTTCAATTATCTGTTGCATCGCAAATTTTAGCTGCTGTTTGATTTGACTACCCCAAACTATGTGTGTTTTACTATTTTTTCAGTTTCTATCTAGCTTTATTTGTTTACCATTTGTTGTGTGAAAAATTTATGCCGGTAACATATTGTCTTTGAACCATTTGTCGACCACTTTTAAAAGATACATACATATTTTTATAGAGCCTAAACGATTTTTTTCTTGTTCACAAGTACACGTACATAAAAATATAATATATTTATATCAAATTTGAATTGTTGTAATTTTGTACGATTCCATATGTTTTGTCACAAACGACCCGGTTTTTGCCCTTCGGCATCTTCAGGTATTCCATCACACGGCGAAACCCGGGTCGTTTGTGACAAAACATATGGAATCGTACAAAATTACAACAATTCAAATTTTATATTGAAATTCCATCAAGCACCTTCAGTCGATATCATAAATTATATATTTATATGTTATTCACCAAAAAATAAAACTGAAGTGTACTTTGATAGCTTTTATAATTAAGGATGACTTAACAATTTTTGATGATTTAACTGACGCTATTTGGTTGATTTTAATATCGAATTTAAATCGCTTATATAATATATGAAATAGTACCAATGAAAAATCGACTTGAAGTCCAAGAACCTAATTTAATTGATACATGTAAATACTGATTTTATAAAATGGTTTTGAAATTCGGGAAAAATAACATTAAAAGTAATAAAAATTACAGAATTCGTAATGGGAAGTCTTCTTAAAAATTATTATAAAAAATTTAAAGTAAATCAGAAAGTTTATGGTAAACTGATTTTGAACTAGCGAATTTTGGTGAGATAAAATAGCAGACGAGTATTATTGTAAGAGTTAGGTTATTCAAATTTTTGAAAACGAGTTTCACGTCAATGATATAACAAAAGAAAAATAGGAAAGTTTACCTATTCATTCGAAATGGGCTGAAAATTATGATATTTTAATCAAATCAGTAGTTATAAAGACTAATGAAAATTTATGCCTTGACTAAAAGTCTATATTTTTCTTGATTTGTATTTTATACACACGGTGTCCATAGTTTATGTACTATCAGTTAGTTGAGTACACCCATATCAAAACATGTAAAACACATTGAACATTGAATTATTCTAAATTCAAAAACAGTATTGTAAAAAAACAAAACAAGCAATATATGTTATAATAGTGTTTTGTATCGATCATACCATTAGTTTGCAAGACTTTTTAATTAAAACTGAAAGATTTCAATTAACATCGACATCTATTCTTAAAAATTGCGATGTATTCAAATTATCGGGAAGAACAATGCAGACGGTAGTCACATTTTCTCATATTTGCTTTGATTGTCCTAGTAGCTAGTTATACCCAGTAAAAAATAGGTTGGCGGTGACTTCAATTATTGGAGTATTCTTGTATTGCACAGTAGACGTCAGTTGATTAATAGTATTTAATTTTCAACTTTTAGTTGGCAGTCTTTAAAATTTATTAATTCTGAATTTATTTGAATTTATCTCAACACAAAAAATCTGTTAACAAGCATCTTACAAAATATAAAATGTTGGTTTTAGTAAATCGTGTTAAATGGTAAAGTAAAAAGATCATTTGATGTTTATGTTTTCGATCTCAAGATAGTTTTATAAACTGAGTTATCGTTATCAGATCCTTTAAGTTTACATTTCAGAATTTCAATGAAGAAAGCTTCAAATATTTATTTTATTGTAAAAAGTGAAAAATTCTTTGGGATCATTGGTCACGGAAACGCGTTAAAAGTTAGTATTAAAATATGACTAAAAGAACTTAAGTAATATACAGATTAGTAAATTGTTTAACATTTAAAATGTTTGAAAAAAAGCTCAATTTTTATTTGAAGTAACTAAAAAACGTTTAAAAATAGTCTCGATTAGAACAGTACGCCTGTGAAACGTATAAATATAATATAATTACAACACGGTGAAAAAATAGCAATGTATTTTAGTTCTACAAAATTATTTTTAACAAATATAGTTGATAGCTATTTCGGCTCACGCCATCGTCAGAACTAGTTCTGACTAAAATACATTGTTATTTTTTCACCGTGTTTATGTGAAATCTTTTTCTATAAATATAAGGATTTCTATTACCTCTGATTTTGAGCATAGAGAGTACTTGAGGTGAAATAAGCCTTCTCTGATATTTAATATAAATGTGGAAATAACACTTAATAATTATTATAGGAAAAAATAAAGCGTAAAGTGAAAAGTAAAGTGACCCCACTTGTCAAGCCGTTGCACAAAGGGGTGGTTTAATTTGCTGCCTGAAGGACCACTTCCGTCCCACACACATAATCTTATT